>NW_010588849.1:0-37802 GCF_000705375.1 Tinamus guttatus | reverse complement strand
GGAGAACTCGCTGTGCTTGAAGTCAATGCTCTGGAAGGAGGACCTGGCGCTCAGGCAGTAGTTGCCGCTGAGCGCGGTCGTGTCGAGTTTCATCGGTTTCTTCCTAAAAATACTTTCGTATCGCTTCTGTTTGGAAACAAGAAGAACAGAGGGTTGCACTCAAGAGCCTTGCAATATTTGGGCAGTGTGTCTGTCCCCACGAGCCTCTCCAGCCCCTAGATCCAATCCCTCCCTTCCCTGGAATAGATCCAATCCCTCCCTTCCCTGGAATGTGCATCCCGAGAAGTGCCACTTTCACTGACCTTCTTTCCAGATCCAGCTTCCCAAAGGTCCAAGTCGTACATCCAGTGGAAACTCTCCACGCAGGCGGCCACAGGGAAGGAGACGTTCACAAGGATGAAGGTCTCCTTTATGCGCACAGCCAGCACCGGGGGACCCAGCTCCACTGCAGGCAGGAGAGCAGACACACAAACAGTGCTTGCTTGGCTCTTAGCTTCAGAAAAGTAACACTTTTCTTTGCCTGATGTTTGGAAAATAAAACAAGTGCTTCCCAGGGTATTAACCTGGGAGAAACATCAGCCCAGTGAAACCGCTTTGTTTCTGATAGTCCCAGGGGGTCTTGTTTAAAGCAAGCCCAGTTATCCCCAGAGGGCACCGTGCAGGGTGCAGCATCTGCTGCCTTTTCACATAGCAGCCTGGGCATCTTTCTCACTCAATGGCAAAGACTCACTGGCTCTCCGGCAATGTGCATTGCACAAGTGCTATATATAATACAGAGGAGGGCTAAAGTATTAAAATGAGGGTTTACAGTTGTGTTTAAATGAAGCGCTATGTTCCTGATCCTACAAAGCAGGGAGAGAGAAGCCTCATGGGCGACCACATCATCCCGTGCCTGATCTGTTGGCTGACAGCAGCCACCTTTCTCGCAGTCCTCAACAGCCTCCCCCTTGCTAAAAACCCAGTTTTCAGGATGAGCTTTCCTTGAAAGCCTGTGAACTTTAAAGCACTCACCATCCAGGTGGTATTCCTTGAATTCCGATTCTACCCATCGCGACTGGAGCCCTCTGGAAATGGCTTTGACTCGAGCCCGGAATTTAATGAAGAAGTCTGGAAGTGCGCAGGTCAGGTTGCAAGAAGTGCTGGGAATATTTTTGCAATGAGGGACCTTTATCCATTTGCCCATGCGATCCTGGCTAAAAGAGGAAAACAGAGCCCATATGATAGTGAACAAATACTTTAGTTATAAACTGTAGAGCAAGAAAAGAAGGTGTTTTGTAGGATGGCACCAAATCTGCCTCAAATTTCAGCGAGGAAGTATCTTCCCAGACAGGTAAGGATTGGGTTGGGCAAAGGGATGCAGCCAGATCACTAATGAGGGTGACATTAATTAATACACATCCCCAGTGTCCCGTTTTCTTGCTGTGTGAACACTTACCTCTCACATCTCACTGTGTACGTCACGTCTGGCGGGGATCCTTCTCCTGGCATCCACGTCAAAATCATATCAAAATCCTTTGATAACAGCGTAACATTTTGAGGAGGGGGAAGATGAGCATCACCTGATTGAAAGGTAATATTATGTGAACGATCGGGCTTTGCTTTGGGGAAATACCACCTAGTTTTGACCCAGCTGGCTTCAAAGCTGAGGACACAGCAGCTCATTCATTTAATCCTGGAAGTAGGTGCTGGAAACAAGGACATTTGCTGCACGCAGAAGGCAGCATGCAGGCCTGCTCCTCCTTCTGTCCAGCACCTATTATGATGGATAAACACATAAAACTGTAGCCTTCAGTGAGACATTTCCCACAGACAGGTTTCAAAGGCCATTTCCTTAGAGAGTATTTCTCTTCGCAGGAGCCATTGCCACGTGTGCTGCTCAGAGCCTCCCTGCGTGCGTCTCCCGCCAGCCAAGCCACGCGGAGCAGCGGCGGGAGCGAATCCGTACCTCGGAGGGGCCGCAGGAAGCACAGCGCCGTCAGGACCCGGATCCTCCAGGTGTCCATGCTGAAGCAGAGCCGTCCTGGTAAGCAGCCTGTGACCTCGGCAATATGTTTTTTCCTCGCTACCTTTTCACCATCGTGTTTCACTGTGTTCGGCTGTCACCGGGAGGACCACGCGACACCAAACTGCGCACGCAGAGCTGCACTTCCTGGAACAGCCCCAATACGCAGCGGAGCTCCTGGCGAAACCGAAATGTCCTCAGGGTTGCAGCACTGCGCCCTCCTGTGAGATGTAACACGGCTCTGGCGCGGTGGCGGGCGAAGGGGACCCGGGAACACCTCTCCTGTGAGGTGCTTGTTAAAAACTGACCTTCGGAATTGGCCTGTGTGGTGGTAAAATATTAATAGAAGGCAAATAAAGTCTGGAGGTAATCCAGCAATAATAAGAAATAACAGCTAGTAGAACACAGTCCTGAAATAGACTTTGAGAGATGCAAAGGAATTTCTTTTGATTTAAGAATAATTGAGAGATTATTCTTGGTTTAAAAATAATCTCATTAAGAATATTTATCAGTCGTTATATAATTGCCTCCCACTTTATAATGGGGGAAGCAAAGTGCCAAGCTGTGACCAGGATCTGCCCCGGACACAGCGTGTGGCAATGGGAAGACGTGGCCCCTTCTGATAAACCCTGTGCTTCTGTGGATGCCAGTGCCTGTTTCTCCTGATACTTCAGCTATTGTTTATCAGTTATTTCTCATCACTCCCCAAATATCAGTGAACATCAGGGCCAGTTGTTAAGACTCTTCATTCGCCAACACATGGGTGGTTCTGGGCTGCGGTTACCAGCTGATGAGCGCGTTGGTTGGTGGCTTTGGCATTTGCCCTTAGGAAACTCGCAGGGGGTTCTGCCTTCAGCACTCAGTGCTTTTGAATCACAGAGTTCTCCCGAGGGAAAGCTCAGTGCCTGTGTTGCTGCTTGCTGGGTCTTCCCTGCATGGAAACTTCATCCCAGGAAAAGCAGGCGGGGAGGCGGGAGCCACGAGGTGTCGCTGCCTTTCAAACAAACCCGCTAATTCCTGCAAGATCCCGGTGCACCTCCCGAAACCTGGCAAGCCTGTTAGAACTCCTGCCGCCTCTGCGGTGCCCAGCGCCCTCCTGCGCCGGGGCCTGCATGCGTATTGGCAAAGGACACTTGGAAATTCTCCACTCACCATTTTCTGAAGAAAGATTTTTTAACATTTTCTATAGGACGAAAGTCATCCTTTCTTAGCAGCTCCTGTTGCCTTGGTTGGGTGGGATCAACAGGAATGTGGAGCACAGAAACAGCCTCCGCCAGCCCCAGAGCGGAGGCTGCTCCTGCCCATCCTGCAGCTCCTTCCTGGAGGGGCAGCTGCTCCCTGCGGCCCAACAGGGAAGGGGATTCTCTCCTGCTGCTTTTTCTCTTCCTGCCTTTTCCTCTCCCTGGCCCCACAGGCTGCTGCAGGGAGTCTCTGGTTTCAGGAGCTGGTGGAAATTCTTCTGGGAGGCTTAGGAGAGCAGAAGGGTGGAAACAACAGGATGGCCGAAGAAAAGATCCCTGCTATTGGGAATGTAGAGGTTAAAAAGACTGCAGAGTTTAGCAGTGCTAGATGATAAAATGTGGCAGTGTCCCCTTGACCCAGACAGGCATCTGGGCAGCCTGTCACCAAGGGAAGAGAAGAGAAGGGCTCTGGCTTTTTTTGTTGTTGTTTAAACTGAGTCTGAAAAGACTTAAAATGAAAAGCAAAAACAAAAACATAAGATGTTCCCCGTACAAGGGCTATAAATCATTTCATGACCTTTATTTTTGCTCCTAGGGTAGGGTTTTAAAGGAATCCAAGCCTTGTCTGTCCAGGGCAGCCGTAGCTGGCGCAGCGTCTCCCCGCGGGTCACGATATAAGAGGTGCATGTGCTCGGAGCCTCCTCCATGCCAGGGGAAGGCAGAAACCCTCAAAGACACCCGGACGGGGGCTCTGGGATTGCCTGTGTCATAGTTTCATTCAACCATCGTACCCCGGCAGGTCGCAAGTTAAACGGATCTCATTTAAAGTCAGAATTACATGGAAAGGGACCTAGTTTGGATGTGAGACCAGGGCTCTCCCTTCCCCTCGTGTCCTGGGCAGTGTGGCAGGAGTGCGGGATGCTCTTTAGCCAGTGGCCTCAAGTCCGCGGCTCGTTTTATTCTGCCTCTCTCCCTTTCCTTGCAGCCTGTCCCTTCCCCTTTCCAGGGCCCTCCTGCTGAAAGGCCTTGCAGAGCCTGCCTGGACATGCAGGAACGGTGAAACTCCAGTGCACACAGAGTAAAACAGCCCACAAGCTGCAGATAGAAAAACACGGGAACGTCCTGGGGGCACCGTGCCTCCCGAAACCCCTTGCTCTCCCTGATCAGCGTGGGAAAAGCGGTGGGGACCCTGCGTGTTCCAACAGAGACTTAATTCCAGCAAGCCGCCCGCTGCCGTCTGCAAGGCAAGTTCTGCTCTTGGGGGCATCCCACAGCCTTGTCCCTCTTCAAGACCGTGTCCTCGGTGGTGCCCTGCTGTCACCCATCCTGCTGCCAGGGCTTTGCTCCTGGGCCGGGGCAGCAGGATGGAGCTGGCTGGGAAACAGGGGTCCGGGGGTATCCACCTGCCTGCTCGGAGCAGGAGATGAGCTGTGTGTTGGGGATGTGCAGGGCGGAATTCCGGGTGGATTTGCCCGCACCCAGGCCAAGACTGCTGGATGTGATTCCCCTGCAGCCGCTGGTGGCAGCAGCTGAGCTTCCTGCTGCGAGGGCAGCCTTTCTTGGAGCGTTTGCAATGTTTTGCATTGCACTATTTGGATGCCAAAGCTATACAGTGCCATAAAAGTTAATTAACCAGATAACTAATTAAAGGCTTCTCCCTCTTATTGTTGCCAACTTGCAATTCAGAAAGGGGCTTGTGTCAAAGTAAATCCAGCCACACACCCCGGTGAAAGGAGCGATAACCATTCCAGGTGCCATTAACCATTCAGGGACTGGTGCGGGAAAATCCCCTCGCTGTCTGCGGGAGGAAGGTCCTTGTCCTCCTCTTCCTCCTCCTCACACGGCACCAGCGCAGCCGACAGGGCTGTTACAGTCTGGGCCTGAAGCCAGAGGGCAGGATTCGTAGGTGCCCAGAGACATCGAGGGTGGCAGAGTCCTCTTGGGGGTGACATGTCCCTGAGGAGCTCGCTGACCTGCCTGCAGCACGGAGGGTGACAAGTGGTGGCAAAACTACTCTGCTGCTCCAGAAAAGGTCTCCGTGTGCTGTGGGAATCACCTGGATGGGGGGAATCTCTCTGGACAAGCAGGTGCTGATAGTCCCTGAGGCTGTTTTTATTTTTCCATGGCTCACCGCATGGAAGATTGGTAACGTTTTAAAGAAAGAGTCAGCAGTGACGCATCGTTCACACGGGCCAAGTTTATCAGCAGTGTCACAGGGTGCCCGATTGCCCCAGCAGTGCCCGACCTGCTGGTTCCAGGGGTCATTTTGGTCCTAGAGGACATTCAGTGAGAGCGGGCAGGGCAGAAGAGCCAAATGAGATTCAGACTCCTCGGCCTGGCCACCAGCCAAGGGACGTGCAGTGAGTAAGTGGCATCAAGCCCAGATTTTCCAGAGGGCTGAGCTCCCACCTGAGCTCCGGAGAGGGGCCCGGATTTCTCGAGTGCTTCCTCCGCACACGCCGGGTGCGCGCAGGGTCCGGGCCCTTGTGCAATCGCAGCCGGGCTGAGGCAGCCGGAGTGTTTGAAATTCCACCGGCCCGCCCTCCCCGCTGAGAAACAAAAAGGGGAATTGAGCAATTTCAGCAAGTGTTCCTGTGTGCGGAGCTCACGTACTCGCAGGGCGGACCCGGCTGCGGCCTGAGGATGCTGCTGGCTTCACCCAGCAGCCAGGGACCCTCGTGAAACCTGGATGCCACCAGCGCTGACATGAGGCCCCTGGCAGACGCCTGCACCAGATGAGGACCTGGCCAGGGTCCCAGCACCGGGAGAATACGCTTCCCACCCCCGCGACTATCAGACCCAGCCCTCAGATGACAAGAATTTAATTTAAAGGCTCAATCTCTTGTCTGAACAGCTCCCTCCCTCCCCCACTGCGATGGGAGGAAAATCCTCGGCGAGGCACCCGGGCGAGTGGGAAAGCTGCAGCGGGAGCTGTCTCTTGCCCTTTAGCCATCCAGGGAGGAAGAGCTCATCTGAATGAAATGAGGATCAATCAGCGAGAGGCATGGGAAAAGCTGGGAAAAGGAGCCTCCAGTGATGTATATTCATGGGGGGGAACCTCCCCCAGACATGCAGCAGCTTTGATGAAAACCCTCCCAGCTGTGCCGAGCCTTTGAAGTGACACAGCAGAAGCGTATTCACGATTACCCCAGAGATAGAAGCGCAGGAGCTCGCAATCAGCCGAATCCTTATATTTAGGATAGACTTTAATGCTTGCTTTTTATAACTCTTTCCAAAATTAATAAGGATCCTCCTCGCTGCATCCCATCACCCCGGCTCCTTCCCCCTCCGCCCCGACACTCCAGATTAGCTGCAAAGCAGAATCATGTTCCCAAAGGGCAGGGGATGAGCTAGCCTTGGTGTCCTGTGATCCACAGCAGCACTGGGAAGTCTGACCCCTTAGGAAATGCGTGGCCACTAAAAATGTTTCTTTTTTTTTTTCCTTCTTTTTTTTTTTTTTCCCCCCCCCAGCAAAAAGTATAATTCTGAACTCCCTCCTTTGGGTATCAAAGTGTTGTAGCATTTTGTCAGCAATGCATCTCCTACTTCAGCTTTTATCTTTATTTTTATCTTTATTTATTTTATCTTTTCCTCCCTAAACCGGATCTTAGAAAGCTGAGCCCCAAATCTGCACTCTGGTCCTGGACCCAGGCAACATGAGAGCGCCCAGGGAGGCTCGTGCAGGGTCTCAGTGCTGCAAGGACTTGAATCTCAGCACCCACACCCCATGGAAACTTTGGCAGGTTTTTATTGCTGTTTTTTATTTATTTCTCCATTCAGAACCACGGTGGGAAGGTCAGTTCCTGCAGAAAGCTCACCCAGAAAGCCACACACTTTCCCCTGGCCTTTGCTTCCTTTAGGTGGGTGACAGGAGGCTGAACACAAAGCGCACTTGGGTCCCTCCTCTGAAGAGCCTCGAGGAGTATCCAGTAAGAGGAATACCAGGTCATTTCTCCCTCCTGCTGCCCCTTCTCCCTGGCAGGAATGTGAGGTGGCCTGTTTTCCCTTTCTCCAGTGATTTTACAAATTGCTGGATTAGCAGCTGAGCTGGAAGTGTAAATGAGTGAAGATGGGAGGTCGTAGTCCCTGCAAACCACCCTGAAAGCTCTTCTGAAGACCTAGTGCAGTGGGGAGCCTCCACCCGGGGCAGGATCTTCCCAGGCTCTTGCTAGGGCTCATTAGCACTAATGGCAGTTGGGCACACGCAGCCAGCGACGAGGAACTGGCTGAAGCCTTTGTGCTCCTAGGAATGTGTTTGCACTGGGAGCGTTGACGTTTCTTAGGGGGAGTTTTCTTTGCAGGGATGGTGCAGGCTCTGTTTAACTACGAGATGAGGCAGGTGTGGTAACACGCAGGCTTCCCAGCAAGACTTGAGGAGAACCAGCATCGGCGTTGCCTTTGGTCCACTGAAATCCTAATACGGTCGCCACAATGCGGTGGAAGTGCCCGGAAAGCCAAGGAATGGGGCTGTTCATCCCATTAATCCTACCCACGGAGAACAAGGCAGGTTGGGCTAGTGGATGGGACATCAACCTTGGGACCTTCTGTGTTGGGCTCTGCTCGTGGGTCTCTTGTGTTACCTTGAGCAAGGGATGTCCCCTTTCGGAGCATGGTTTGTGTTCCCTTTTCCCGCTTGTTTCTTAAGAATTGGGATTTATTCCCTGAGCAACATGGTAGAGCCCAATGGTGAAAGGGGCCTGGAGTCCTGGTTTCCACCCTGCTGCTGCACATGATGCTCACGTTGTGTGAACATCACACTGGTCACTTCACTGAGTCAGTGGTGAGCGAGGCCCTGCCAGCTGGCATATATTAACTCCAAAAACCTGCAAGACTTTAAAAATCTAGACTGATTTTGGATTGCTTTTATTCATCTTCTTGCTGGAGAACATTTAGTGTTCCAGTTACATCATGTTTCCAGGCCTTGCTTTGCAATGTCTTAGAATATAGAAGGGTGAATCAGAAGTGAGCCAGTTAAACGCCTTCAGACTCAGTGAGAATTAATGTGGTCCTCAATGGATCTACTGTAATTTAGTTCAAAGGGGGTTCAGATCAACCCTATCTGATTCTGAACTGGAGCATTTGCCTGAGAATTCCCTCACAGTTTACTGACCTCTTTTAAGTTATCACCGCTTATTTCCCTGAATTTCCCCCCGGGTAGACCAGGAGTTTCAGCAGTATCAATCTCAGATGACTCCACTAGGCCTCTAAGAGCTGTCATAGCCCTGAGCGATTTTGGAGAAGGGCAAGAAAGCAACGAGGAGAGGAGGCTGTTGGAGAGGCTGTTCAGAGACATGGCAAAAGAGCAAATCTCCTTCCTCTGTGGAAGGAAAGGGACGGGTTCTCCAGGCACGGAGTCCAGTGAAGACAGTGGAGCAACGGTTGAGCACCAGGTCTTGCTCGGCCTGTTGAAAGGCACGTGGGGAGATGCCATTGCCTCCTTCCTGGCCTGTTCCTCCTGCTTCCTTGGGGCAGGCAGGGATTTCCCAGACGTGTCCTTTAGGAATGGCCCATGTCTCAGCTGACTCGGATACCAGGACATTGCCTACCAGCTGTGTCAGTGCCTCCTGCCTCCAGCCCCCTGATCTACACATGTTTCCCAACACTTCCCAGCTTGGAGTGAGTTTATGAAAAAGGAGGGAGACTCATGAGGAAAAGGGAAGGAGCCCGACCTGCTAAGCAGTCTTCTCCTAGACATTCCCATCTCACGTCCTGACTCTGTAACGTCCCAGACTGCACAAGGCTCATCCTGAGGGACAAGACATGGCTACTCATGTCCTACTTAGCTCCCATGGAACCTTTAAGGGATGGGATCTCCCTCTTGGGAAGAGGCTTCATCTGCTCTGCAGTGTGTTCATGCATGCAAAGATCCTTAGAAAAGCATGGGATACCTTCCCCTTACCTGAGCCAACAAAAATGTCACGTCTTGAGAAAAATGAAATGAAATCTGATGCATTGACTGTCCTGCTGGGCAGACAAATATAATCTGGGGGGAGGTTTGTAAAAGAGGCCCCACGTTTTCCATGGATGGGTGAATTTCTAACCTTTCTTGAAAGGAGCTAAGGGGAGAAACCAGAACTCGGTGCTTTAATTATTTTTTGTGACAGGTCTGTACAAACAAAGGCAATGCTGGAACTCTGCCGCAAGCTCCGCTCTGCCCGAATGCAGAAACGCGGCAGTTGGAACCTGCTCGTGTTTGTTCATACTCTGCAGACCGAGGTGTGAGACAGGAGGGCGATTCCTGACGTCCCAGCGGGCTGGCCTCGGAGGTGAGAGTTGTTCCAACTGCAGAAGAGCAGCCGTGTCCCTCAGCCGGGGTCCTGCCAGAGCAAACGTTTGCAGACCCTTTTCTGCATTCGTCTGCAGTCCGGGACATGAGCTCGTCGTGGGCTCTCTGCTGTGAAAGAGACTTTTTCGCAGACTAAACCTGTAGTTACGAAATGAAGCCGGCCTCAGATATAACAGAGAAAGATCAGAGAGGCGGCTGCTATAATTACCGCTAATGATTTGTACATTTACCTGCCTGCTGCTTCCATATAAACCTTTTCTGTGCAAAGACTGAATAACGAGCAGCCTCTATCACCTCCTTCCTAAGAGTTACCTCCCGTTCCCTGTGCCAAAGGCCTCGCTTTGAACAGCGCCCTGGCCCCGCGATCACCACGGCGTCGAGTGTCGCTGCCATCAGAACATCAGATTCATAAACTTGCAAGCGGGTTCATTAAGATCAGTAGGGAGATGCTGTCCGTAGGGCAAGACTGTTCCCATTAGCCTCCTCGCTGCCTTTTTATTGGCAGCGTAAGTTTCCAGGAGGTTGTTTTGCTTAATGGAGTAAAGCTGTTTTAGGCTTGCTTTTTTTTTGCCCGTTTTTTGAAGCATTTGTTGCAGGGCCTCAGGGAGCCGAGGCCAAGGCAGGCAGGAAATCTGCTGTTTCAGGACTTTGAAGTATTTGGACATTCATCTACATTCACTCCCCTCTCAGATACTTCTGGTTTGCTTCTCCCACCACAGTTTGGGCTCAGCCTCCTGCGAGTGAAGTGTCTCTCTTAGCCTGGCTTAGACATTGGGCAACCTCTTAGGAAAACAGCACTGAGAGTATTTCTTTCCAACGTCCTTCCTGCCCCAGACAAAATTGGATTTATTGCATTATAAATATGTTAACTGGAGCTAAGGTGAAGTGGTTGTTAAAAACAAGCACAGTTTACAGACCACCAAAGCCCAGCCCTCTGCCTCTTGCTGATACATTACGGCTGACAGCAGTAATTTTTAGTGACAGATACAGAAATGACCCTAGGGAAAATACAACACTGATGGAAGTTTCCTGTGGGAAAAAAGCTTTTTTTCTTTTTTTTTAAGTGCTTTCACCTTTTCTGTTTTTTTTTTCTTTTTTGTCTTTAGGGATAGATTCCTCACCAGCATTAAAAGCCTTTTGATCCCACTAATTTCACCGTAATTGAAGGTCACTCAGCGTCTCATGAGAAATAATCAGTTTCTTTTAGGATGGGGCTTGAAAGATTGCCTGCGCTTTCCGATATTATTGGATGTAAATAGCAAGCAACCTGCGGTGGGTGTTTGTTGCAATGGCTGGAAGGCCACACCTCTGGGTGAAACCCCGGCGTTTGCATAGCGACTGATACTGTGAGTTAAACTGGATTGCACAACGCTGACTCTAATCTTGACTGCAAAGATAGCATCAATTCTGAGTCAGAACCATATTTTCCCGTATCTCAGAGCCGGGATATTTTTGCACAGCAAATGGCAAAAATTTGCATGTATGTAAATGGCTTTAATCCTGATCCCAGCGCCCTGCGTGAGTCGTGGGATCTGCCCATCTCGGCTCCCGCTGTCGGTGTCCGGCATCCCGACGAGCGGCTCGGCCGGGCCCCGCGTGCGGGATCTGCCCATCTCGGCACCGCCGGCCGCGAGGAAGAGCTGCCGTAAACACAGGGGAGGAGACTCCGCGGGGAGGATGAAGGTTACGACAACACGAGATCCCGAGATTCGCCGGTTGTGCGACACCATTTTATTAGGTCATAGGCCCGCACCAAAAATCTTCATTAGAAAACATTGCTGGGTGATAACGTTGCACCTACTTACACGATGCGTAAATCACCATCGTGTCAGAGCAAGGAAGTGACTAAGTAAATAAGTGCCCACATCTCAGGCCGTCTTTACGTGGCCAAGCGCAAGCAGTCGGGGACCTCGTCCATCCAGACCCCGAGCTGAGCAAACAGGGAGCTGCTGCTCTGCACTTCACCCCATTGGACCAGAGAAGTGTCACGTCGGGTCCCTAACCCTGCCCTGAGACTGTCGGCCTTTTGAAGGCCATCTGGATGTTATTCTCTAAATAAGTCCTTCTACAGAACATGGTGGAAAAGGAGGAAAACATGAATTGGTAAATGTACTCATTTGTCCAGGGATATTTTGCTAGAATGGTGACTATTTTCCATTGATAATAAGATACAGGTAACTTAGGGTGAAAATTAACTGCGGTTGTAGTAGTGTCCACAAGTCCCAGGAGCTCTGGGATTCAGAACAAAAGATAATCCCCATCCTGAACTGAGTCCTGCTGCAGTGGGAGGCCATCAATATTTCCATGCATTTTTTTTTGCTTCTCATTTGAAAGGTATTTGTCCTCAGTGATAGAATTCTATGATTTTCTTTTGTTTGGTCGCAGTGACTAAGGTATTCACGCTGTAATTAATATCTGCTTCTTTATGTTTGATAATTACATACTTGTGAGAAGGGTGAGATTAATGGCGCATGGAGCAATCCCTTGTTTGGCTTCTAGCTGGTGAAGTTGTGCGGAGGAAATGACAAACGCCGAGGCTGGTTGTCACTGTGTGTCTGGGCTTAAACACGGAATTAGGGCTCTTGCCTCCTGACATGACAAATGAGCTGGGCTGACTTAAACCAGCTGAACACCTAGAACTTGGCTTGGGTGGTTTTTTGCAGGTGTTTTTAGTACCTAACACCCCTTTTCATTAGCAGGGAGTATCATGTGGATCCTGTTACCTAAATAGCCGATCGTCCCTGCTTTTCCAACATGCTCACCCTAGTGCAGGATAAGGGGGATGTTCTCTCTGCATGGGCTCTCTGCATCTGGCTCCTCCCTGATGTTGAGCACCCTTGGATCCGACTGGAAGCACGTGCAAGGCCTGAGCCTGTTGAACAGGGAAAACTACAGTTACTTTAACGGTGCCAGTTAGCTGCCAGGATTTTGATGAGGCTCAGTGTATTCATTAGAAATTGCTGGTTATTACAATTAATAATACACCAAAATTAATTACTGGGAAGAAAAATAATATCCACGCTGAGCTGTGCAGGTGAATGATGGCAGAGGTGCCTCCTGCAGCTCCTCTGTCTCTTGCTGCTTGCACTGTTTTCCCAGAGGAACTGGGATTTCAGGGAAATCTCCGTGACAGTTTAACCTGTTTTCCTGATGCAATTCATTCCCCTCTGCAGGCTCTTCTCCAAGCAACGAGAAGCAAGAGAAAATAACTGCTCAACCAGGACTGAGGACCGACGGAGCGGCAGCCCCAGAGGGAAATCTGCCACGCCGGGTCCTGCAAGGCACCACATCCCTCAGGAGCTGCGTGCTGAAAATGCAGTCGGACGGGGATCCTCCGCACGCGGAGCAGGTGGATTTAGCCACCAAATTTGAAAATCTAAAATCAATTCCAAAGCTGTATGATTTGGCCAGTGAGTATACCAGGACTGAAGAGTGTGCTCCAGCTCGGAGACACGGCATGGTTCGGCCTGTGTTTTTTTTTTTTGCTCTGTGTCTGATTTATTTAAATCCAGTCCACGGAGAGCATCCCTGCTAAATCCTTAGGAACCCAGGGCTGGATGCTCTTCCCATGTCCTGTTTTCCCCATGGCAGTGTTGCTGCCTGGCTTATTTGATATCGTATGTCCCCGTGGCTTGTCTGCTGTGGTATCTTCTTTTTCCATCAACAGCCAATGCCTAGGATTTCTGGAGATGGTGAAACCCCTGCAGAATGCACCAGCGACTTGAGCAATGCTGTGCATGGGAGGAAAAATTCCTCCCTCTTCCCTAGAGGCCACCAGCCCATGCCTTGAAGCAGGAGGTTTCATTACCCCTATTTTTTTCCCTTGGCTTACACGACTGCCAGTGTTATTTGCAGTCATAAAATTTTCCGACCCCAGTTGGAAACCCAGTCAACGTTGTTTGTCTCGCTTGTGTTCCTGCGGCTGCAAATTCCTGTGCTCCGCAATGCGCTGGACACAGCTCTTTCCTCCTCGGAACCCACTTACGCTGCCCTTTAGTTTCACTGCAAACTCGCTCAGTCCCACAGGCTCCAGCCGAGGTGCTCAGCACCTTGCAGGATGGAGCTCCCTGCTCTGGGCTGGTCTCCGAGTTGGGATGACTCCACACAGCAGCTCGGTGAGGGCAGGGAGTCCCAGCTGGCTGCTCTGCTTCTCACCATGGTCCTGTTTCCTCAGTGCCCTCCGTCAGCGGAGCAGCCCTTCTTGAGAGCCTCTGAATCATCTTTCCGTAACAGCGGCCAGGGAAATTTCCCTGTATCCCCACCCATCTTTGTTGCTTCTTAGATGAGGCTTGCACAGTTAAAAATCAGGAAGAGCACTCGAGAAATTGTGTGGCTGAGTTAATTTTATTTGCTCTTTTATTTCTGCTTGAGTTGGGGTTTTTTCCCTTCAGTAAACAAGGGTGAGAACTTCCTTTTTTTTTTCTCTCCTTTTTTTCATGAAACAGATTTTCTCAAAATGAGAGAAATGCAGACTTGCAAAAGCCAGCAAGCCGTGAAACATGAAGATAATCTTGTAAGCGTTGTCAAGAAAATTCTTATGCCTCTTGGATCACGTACATAAAAGCTTATTTGCCTGGGAATCTGAATACAGGGACATTTTGATCACTGAGAAGAAAACACAACTTTGGGTTAGTTGTTTTACTGCTTTTTAGCTTTTATTGGTAGTGAAAGGTTACAATCTCAAATATTTTGTGAAATAATTGTTCTGAATATCATTTATCAAAAGTGGAAACTAACTGAAACATTGAAGCTGAAGCAAAATACATCCATAAATTCAAAGTTCAGCTTCAGATGGGAAATCTTTCAGTTTTGTTGATGCGTGCAATGTTTTTATTTCAAAGGAGGAGCATTCCTGAAAGCACAAGTGCTTACAGAGATGCCCAGGTGTGAATACGAGGGAATATGAGTGAAAAACACAAGTTGCTTCCTGCTAACGTGGCACCTCTCCCGAGCCAGCGTTGATGCTCCTTGTCCGGCCGTGTCAGATAAAGCAGCTCGGAGCAGCTCTGGGGTGCAGAGGGCTCTGAGATGGAGACGTGGTCCTCAGCGAGGGCTGCTGAGGCTGCAGGACAGTGTTGGGCTGGGAAGAGAGGCTCTGTGCTTAATTCAAGGGGGATCCTTGGGGTGTGGGGGTGAAGAGCTTGTCCTGGGAACTCCTGCTGCAGCCTGCGGTTCTCAAAGCACCGGTGATTTGGGGCCCGCTTGGGCTGCAGCTGCTAACAGGAGGGAGGCAATTCCAGCCCCGCAGGGACTCCTGCTGCACACAGATTCAGTGGCTGGTTTATTTGATTTTTTTTTTCCCTCTCTCCTTCTGGCATTAGTAGTAAGGGACTGACTGAGTGTCTTTGCTTTATTCCCAGGACTGATGAATACCCAGTTACTACACAACCATCTACTCTTCAAAACCACAAAGAATGACGTAACACCAACCAACAGAATCATGTGAAGAACAGAGAGTTCAGTGATTCTGGCCTGCTGTCATCCTGCAACAAGAGAAGGTACTGGCAGCATTTCTGTGTTTCTGGCAGCTCTGTAATATCATGGGGCTGCAGCAGCTTTTCCTCTGATGGCTCTCGCGAGGGCTGGCTGTGCAGGCCTAGGCTGGGGTGTTGGACCTGATATCTGTGAGTAAAAAGTATTTCTGCCTCTCCTGCACATGAGGCTTTGCATCCCCCTGGTTCCCTCTTTGCTACCTGCCTTCCTCTTAGCTCTAAAGAGGACTCAGCTGCCCAGGCTGACCTCGCTGCCAAGCATGAGGCTCACCTGTGTTGGGAGCGCAGGTGGAGAGGGTTTGTTCCCCAAGGCCCCGGGGGCTGGGATGCAGGGAGAGCTTCTCCTTCGCTCGGAGCAGGGAGCAGACACGTTGTCAGCCCTCTGCTCTCCTGCAGCAGCAGGAGGATCCCTCCATGCGAGGCTCGTGCTGCTGTGCAGCTTTGTGAGGTGAGTCAGGAGCATCAGCCGCGCTGGGCTGGCACCGGGGAAGGTCTGAGGTCGGGCTGACGCAATCCAGGAGAGTTAAACTGAGCCTGACCTCAGCTTCCAGGTCCTCTGAAGGAAGCGTGTTTCCATGGTCAAGGACATGCCCGCCCTCCTAGGAGCAGAGCGTAACCAATGCTAAAGGGGAGTAAAGCAGGCAGAAATTCTGCCCGCTTGTCCCCAGGGCCACGAGCGAGCGCAAACAGAAATACCCTGACACGATGTTATTACTGTCATCAGGGCGCCCCGGACGCAGGGGGGCCCTGTTAGATTGTGCACAGAGATAACTCGGAACATGTAAATAGATCGTCCCAGGCTCCAGAGATCCCAGCTCAGATGTTGCAGGCTGCAAACTCGGGCGCTCGTAGCCCTCGTTTGCATGACGAGACGGGGAGCGGGAGGCCGCGCAGCTGCCGCCCCACGAACTGTCTCCAGATCAACAGATTCCTTCACCCCTCGAGGTGCTGCAGTCTTTAATCTCCAGCCCTATGGAGATGCTCTGCACAATTAACACCGATGCTTATTACTCCCTCTTGCTCCATCCTTACCCCAAAGTTCCCTAGATAAAAGGGAGGACTTGTAAAGCTCAGAACTCTCCGTGGCAGTTTCCTACTTCATGCATTTTTACTCCTCCTCCCGGCTCTTTTCCCTGTCGTTCTGAGACTCTCCCTGATTTTTGTTTGTAGTTTTTCCCAGGAAATTCAAATTCTCCTTTTCCATATTAGGATTGTCCATAATTTTATATCCTGCACGTTCGTCTCGCTGTCTCTGCAACTTTTTTCCTCTGTATGCCCAGGTAATTTTGGTTTTTCCCCACTGGGTGGCTGGCTGCTCATCTGCTCATTTGCAAAACTGCATGGAGGTCTTCCAAGAGGAGATATTTTCATTTGGTTTCTGGTAGTTCTGACTCAAAAGAGGGGCAGAAATTTAGCAGAACAAAGTTTTTAGTAGTGATTTTTATTATGTGTTTTTCCCCAGGCCCAATCTGAAAATAGTGTGACAGGACTCAGCAGTGGCTGTAGTGGCTCTGTCAGTCTCTGTGCTCTTGGGCAAGACTGTTACCCTGACTCTGTTTTCTCTGGTTATCAATGGCATAATCGATGGGTTTGTGGATCTGCCAGGGATGCTCTAAGGATTAATTAGATGGTCCCTGTGGAGTATTTTCAATATGCAGTTTTTTATGACTGAGCTAACTCTTATGCTGTGGAGCCAAAGTGTGCTGGAGTAAATCCAGATGATCCCAAGAAGCTGGGAAATGTGCGGAATGAGCAGCTACTGCAGAGCTGCGGATCCATCCTTTTTAACCGCAGCCTCCTAGAAGGACTTTCATTACTTGTAGCAGGTCTGCAATGGAACCTGAGAAAAGGAAGCTGGTTTGTCCTTGGGTTTAAGCTAATTATGTACAGAAGATCGGAAAAGTTACAGAGGTCCTTGTCAAAAACATGCTGAAAACCACAGGTGGATAGAAATGGGTCAACGCCGGGGTGGAAGAAGTCAACAAAGACTTGCTCAAACTTTCATGTGAGTTCCTTTGTGACTGCAGCGCTGTGGGCTGTTCCAGGGATTGGTCAGCTCCCAAGAATAATTCTTGGAACTAGTGAATTTTAAGGAGCTCTGATTTTAATTCATATAGTTTAGTTTCTGTGGTTTACATCAAAAGACACCAAAATGCTGGGAAAACCTCTGGAGCAGCCACACCTCAGTTTGGAGAAGGACAGTTCATTCACACCTACTCCAGCGCTCTTCCTTTTAAGCTATATTAATTATTTTAATAAACAAAACAGTTTTCTTTCTAGAGCATTCTCGTCTTTAACCTCTAGTCAGTTGAGCAGTGTCCCCAGATACTAGAAGTTGTCCATCCCTCGTGTTTTTTTATTATTTTTATTTTTTAATTTTATTTGTATTAGACTATAGGTTTTCATTTAGTCTGATATGGGCAAGGACAGGGCAGTTTACTGGAGCTCAGAGCTTCTGACGTCTTCCAGCTCACGGCTGTGTGCCCGGATTGGGCAGATGGCCCTGAAAACAGGGAACTAGGTGACTGGTTAGCTGATTTGCCTGCACAAATTGCCATTTGCATGTGCAAATGCAGCTTCTTGGAAATACACCTGGTTAGGCATATATATATATATATATTTTTTTCCTTGTAGAATATTCAATCATCTTTTTTTCTGCTGCTTTCACTTGCTGCAAATCAGGGTTAGTCCAATTAAATGAGTGCAGTTGCCTCAATGAAAACTCGTATGAACAAGAAAAAAATCAGGTTTATTGGCTGTGTGATGATTTTCACTAGAGGAAAAAAGTCAATATGGATGGTGCTGGGAGAGTTGACTTTACTGCATATTTGAGATATTTCCCATCCTAAGTATAGGAAATACTTGAGCAGAGTCAACAGCAGTGCAGTCAGCGTGCGCTTCTCTGTGGATGCCACCGCGCTGGCCGTGTGTTGTGCTGACAGAGTGAATTCCAGATGCAGCTTGGGGAAGTGGTGATTAATTTCCAGCCATTCCGAAGAGGAAATTATACTCGTTAAATCAATCGAGGTGAATTTCAGCTCTTGCATAAAAGACACCCTAATTGCGTTGGTGAATGGAGAATGAACTGCAGCACAATGCGCAGGAAGCTCACACACCCCCTCTACTATCATTAATGATTGCAAAAGAGCTGAAATGTTTACTCACTCCACCAATAACATGTTTGTGTTCCCTCTCTTTTTCTTTTTCTTTTTTTTTCCCCCCTGACCTTATTTAATTGCCAAGAGAAGGGGCAAGTGTTTAACTAACTACAAGCCCCCACTGTGCTTCAGGTCACTTGTCACGGGGTGAGAGCTGCCCTAAATGAGCCCTTGGCCGGTGTTGCTGCTGTCAGTGCCCCGCAGCAGAGCAACGAGCTGCCTCGAGCGGCTGCAAAATCCACAGCCGAGCTCCAGGGACGATCCCTGTTGTCTCCAACAGGATGATCCTGGTTTTCTCCAGCCAAAACCCTGCTCCCTTCTGCCTAACTTGGTGCTGCCATCGCTTGGGGTTTGTTTTAATCCATAGCCCGCCCTGCTCCACGTGGTCATTAACCACGGCGAGGTCGATGCCGTGGGGCCGAGCTGGTGGGCGCTTTGGTGGCCACAGTCGCCCGTGTGACTCTTTCGCCCCCCGAACGGCTCCTTTCTCAGGCACAGGGTGCCCGAGACGTCTGCTTTATTAGCTGAGCAGGGTGATTTATTGGCATCTAATTAATAGGAGCTAAATTCACTTCACAAGGAGCCTGTGGAGAAGGGAAACAGCTCAGGAATGAAGCAGCCGGGTGCGTTGTGGCTCTGTGACTCAGCGGGTGCAATTAGGCCGCGCGGGGCAGCGGCCGCTGTCCCTCCCAGTGCCAGGGCTCGCTGGGGATGGCAGGGCCAGCTCAGCTCCCTGGAGCACCATCCGGGTGAAGGTTTTTCCATTGGCTGCCCCTTCCCTCCTTTTTTCCCTCCCTCCCTTTTACAGAAGGGCCGGGGGAGCAGTGTCTGCTCCCGCCGAGCGCCATTAGGTTGTGTGTGGTCCCTGTCACTTTATGGGACTTGGGTAAACACCAGCGGCTTTGTTATGTGCTGAATAGGAAAGTTAGCCCAAAATTAGCACTAATGTGGGGTCATTTAACCCTTACAGGAGGTCTTTTGAGAAATCATAATAGGGCCATGCAGGAGCCAGGACAAAGCATTCCCAGAAGCCACTATTATCACCCCGAGACAGGGTCAAAAATGTAAAATGCTCCAGGACCAACTGAGAGAAACTTTCGTCCTGCTGGGCTGATTATTCCTAGCACAGGTGCTGCTCCCAAATCCCCCTGCAATGGCCACAAGCTCCCCATATTATTCCTCAGGGGCTTCAGGCCAGGAGAATTAAAGGTAAATTGAGGCTGAGATGAGAGTCAGCATCTCCTGGTCCAGCACATTAATTGCCATGAGGGTGGCTGGGTCTCTGTCTGCAATTTTTGTCCAGCCCTAGAAACAAGAGCTGCTCTTTAATTGCCATTGAAAATAACTGTGTGTGGCTTGTCTGGGACGTGTAGCAGCCTGCGAGCGCGTGGAGGATGTCGACGCGCCGGTGGCCTCCCTTCCCCGGCAGCCGTGAGCCAGGGCCGGGCAAACGTCTCCAATGTGCCAGGCTGGAGCCGTCATCCGTGCGGGAGGCTGCTCCAAGGTGCTCCCAGGGGATGCCCGTTTTGGGACTTGTTAGAGCTCCTGGTCAAGCAAGGGGTGCGGATAGGAGAGAGGAGCCTGCTGCTGGTATGGGCTGTGGGTGCCATTCGAGGCCGCAGGTGCATGCGGGGCCTGGCAGAGGGAAGAGTGTGGCCCGGGTTGTCCTGGAAGGAGGACAGGAGTGGGAGGACAGCACTGCACGCTCCTGGGGCTGGCAGAGCCCATTTATCTGTACGTTTGCAAACAGAAGAGCTAGAGTCTTTGGATGGGTGACTTTTTACAGTATTAAACAACCTTAAAATTTCCACTTCATTTATGCCTGCTGTAGCTGAAAAGGCAGGAGAGAGGAAACCTGAGTCACTTCGCCCTGATGAAAACCTAGCTGTGCCTCTCCGAGCGCCAGTGAGTCCTGTCTTTCTAATTCCAGCCTTCCCAGGATGATTCCTCAGGTTGTTGGGCAATACCTTCGTGCCAGGCAGTCAGCGGGACCGGAAGCTCCAGACACCTTCTCATCTGGAGAGACGATCAGACAAAATGCCAAGCCCAGGGGGCAAAGCTTCAGTCCTGGTGCCAGTCCTGGTTATTACATATCTGAGTTCTACAGCCTGGTAGACTTTCATCATATAATTTATTTGCTTCTTAACATCCCTGCAGTTATTAAAAGCATCGTGCTCCCAACTGCCACCCAAGGTTTCTCTAATTAGTACATCTGCCTTTCAAGGCAAATTTGGATTGTTCGTTTTACAGCTTGACCTCGGGCAGTGAATGGCCAGAATTCGGCTTGGGTTCATGATAGCCGAGGGAGCCGCCTGGGGTCTTTGAGACGTGGGACATTGCGGAGAGGAAGAGGTGACATTGCAGGGACAGGCTCTGCAGAAACGTCAGCCAAGTGTCACGCTCGGGTCACGGGGGAGCCGTCCGAGTGCCCGCGCCTGCACGCGGCGTTCGCCTTGCAGGGCTCTGCAGAGGGCAGCTTTTCCTTGTGTGAAAGAAAATCCACAACCCAAAGCTGCAGAGAAGTGTCCCTTGTGGCTCTGAACTGTCCCCACGTGGCCGTTGTCTCCAGCCAAGGCTCAGCGTTGGCTCCAAACAGCCACCTGCATCACCCAAATGTCTTCCCGTGCTGCAGGGTTTAGCACCTCGGTGCGAGGAGGGCATTTTAGGCTGCCTTGTGTTCGCCCATGCCCAGTCCCTCACCCTCCTTCCGAGGGCTGTTTGAGGGAGAAGAGGGCTGATCCAGGGGAGTTGCAAGCCAAGGAGCAAGGAAGCCAAGGTAAGGGCCAAGCCAGCTCCTGCAGCCAGAAGCTCCTGCGAGTGGGAGAACCCAAAAGGAGATGGGAATAGGCCAGGCAGGAGCTTCAGGTCTCAGTTGCCTTGCATTTATTCAGCACTGGGAAAGATGTCTTTACATCCCGGTAACTAAGGGTTCTGTCATCATCTGGCATCCTTCAGTCTGAACCAAATCCTCAGCTTTTCCTCTCCACTGACCTATGAAAATAGCTGCTCCCAGGACTGATCCAGATTGGATCCATCTAGTTCACCTGAAAAAGATTTCATTCTGTACTAAAACTCAGAGCAGCAGGTACTGATTTCATTGGCACTGATTAATCCTAAAACTGCAGGTAAAGGTCTTGCTGTCAAGGTTAAATTCTTTGGGTCCAAATGAAATTGTAGCTTCCCTTTTTGTTGTTTTCTTAATACTCATCTATATTTGGATTTTGGCGACAAGTCGCAGTTCCGGCTCTGGTAGAGACACGGCTTTTGCTGGCGCAGTGGGATCCGTTTGATCTTGTTTCAAACTGGGGTAAAAATGCGTTGCTATAAGTCACATCTCCACTAGTGGTTTGCGTGGGTGACTAGACACCCAAGGTAGGCAAATTTTTCCAAGACTCGCATAAAATTACCCACAGTACGGTCCCGGCTGCGATCCCACGAGAGCCGGGGATGGCAGGGATCCAAGCGCTTAGTGCGGGACTGCCCCAACAGGCCTCCCATTGGAACCAGCACAAAGGCAGAGGGAGGCGAAGCCCCGGCACACGGATGGGCAGGGAAGAGCACTTTGGTCTCCTGCTTTCCATTTCAGAGCCTTAGGTGCCAGCGGTGGCAACGGAGCCTTCCTGAGTGTCCGTGCCCAGTGCAGCACTGCTCAAACCCAGCAGCTGAGGTCGGCAGGTAAATGGGATTTGCTGTTCTCAGCAAGCCTGCCCAGCCCTCCCCAGCCAGCATTTGGGTGCCATGTAGAGTTTCCAGGAAAATGTGGAAGTGTCCCCTAAAAAGCTTGACTGATTCTCAGATCTTGAGGTAAATCAAGGTGTTTTTTTTTTTTTTTTTTGTATGAAGGTAAAGTAGTAGTTTGTGTTGTAATAGGAATGTACTTCTTGCAGCAAGCGTTTTGGGGAAGGAAAATCCCCAAGCCCTTAAGGGTCAGCAAGCCCTTCTTGGTGCATCGCTCCAAATGTTGCAAAACTACCTGATATTTCCCCTCCACGGGGCAAGTGGCACTTTGTAATGAACTTCCTCTTAGTCCCTCACCAGCAACTGCCCTGAGAAAGGAGATCCACCCTTGCAGAAAGCAGACTCAGCTCCTGGATTTGCCATTGGGAGGCCACTGGATTTACACATTCAACCTAGACTCTGCACAATGAGAAAAGGATCTAGTAAGTTCTTCTGAGGTTTGGTTAGATTTTCTATTGAAGAAGGTAATGCACTTACAGGATCTAAATTTAGCTTTTATTTAAGATGGAAGGGTGTTTTTTTCATTTTAGAGAGATGCAGGATGAGCAAGTAGCATGAGTCAGAATTCAGTGGGTATTTATTTGATATCAAATATGATCGGCAGGTGCCAACTAAGAAGCAGAGAGAGGTCCCCCACTGCTGGAGGGTGGAGTAGATGGGTATCTGTTTTTCTTTCTGCATCTTCCAGACTCCCTGGGGAGGATGTTTGGAAGAGAAGAAGCTGGTGGAGTTGTAGGGTTCCTTCTGGCCTGTGGTAGCTCTGAGTAGGAGGGTAGGTAGGAGCCCGGGTGCCTTTTGGCCCTGGGTCCCTTTGCTGGCCGTAGCAGCTGCCCGTGGGCTGCAGTGAGCAGGTTTTGGTGGGTGAACCCCTCCATGGCCATGAACTGCAGCCCTGAGCTGTTGTTTTCATGGCAGGGCAGCTCAGCACGGCCTTGCTTTGCTTTGGCTGCAGCTTCCAACCACTGCCGCCCTGCTTTGGAAGGGGCTCTGCCTTCCCTTTGATGGCTGCTGTTAGCATGACAAAGCTGGAGCCCTTGGGGAGGGAGCAGGGCCAGCAACATCCCTGTTCCCCAGAGATTTTCAAAGGAAAATCCCTGCCTGTAAATAGCTGACAACTAGACTCAAAGCACCGGGTGCTTCTCCCACACGAGGCTGTTCAGAAGTTTGTGCTGTTCCCTGTGCAGCGCCAGCCTGTGGGACGGTGGCTCTGGGACTCACGTGGGGCCTTGGGCAGAGGTTTCCAGCTTGGGATGCAGTTCCCACCGCTGCGTGCGGAGCCCCTGCCCGGCCTCGCTGGCTCTCCCGTCCCTCCGCACTTCCCTCTTCATTTGAAGGCTTCAGGAGCAGAAGGCAGCTCCAAACCAGGCCTGGGATCTCAGCACTGTGCTCCCAAATCCAGGGACAACGTTATGCTCCCAAATCCAGGGACAGCGTGTTAGAGTCAAATCAAGATTGCAGAGCCAACTTCTTCCTCTTCTCTGTAAATAACCAGGTACAACAGCTCTCTTGTCAACGTGCGGTGAGAAAGTCAGAGCCTGCCAAAGCACCAGGAAAGGCAGAACGACTGGAACTCAAGTTCTGGGCCATCCAAAACATCCCCTGCACCAGTGTCCAGTGATTGATTAAGATGATTAACAGCAGGTATAAGAAAGAAGTGAGACATAAATAAAATTTGCACAGTGCTTTGGTTTCTGGCAAGCCTCAGCGCTGAAAGGTCAGGAGCTGTGGTCCTGGCAAACACACGACTGGCTTAAAAGACATAAACCCGGTCCCTGGCAGACACAGGATTGACTTCAAAATTGCTTTACTTTGGCAATGAGGGGGGGAGTTAGTTTTGTTTCTGTCTCTGGGTTCCTGAGCCTACAGGGATTGTATTTTGAGGCATTTTTATGACAATCATGGTAGGTAGAGATTTATATTTAGCGAAAGCTTTCACATGATCACACAATTACAGGAAATTAGGCTGTTAAAAGGCAAATAAATAAACTAATAATAACAGCAATTATCAGCAGATCTGTGCTGAAACCATGAAAGCTGGCAGCTCTGAGATGTTAGGAGCTGCAGATATTACACATAGATATCTATCTCTGGCCTGAGATTTTTCTGATCTGCTACAGAAACTAAATTGTCACGTAATTATGTTTTCCAGGGCCTTCGGAGCAGATTCATGATAGTCCACGAGGTTTGCCTGATACTCATTCTTTTTTTTTTCTTTTGATAATTAGGAATTTACTGACTGGAATCTGACTTCTTGCTGTGTTTGCGTTGAAGTCAGACATCTCTGCAGCTGCAGACGCCCAGCAGACACCAAGATCCAAGCACTCTTCCTGTTCCCATATCAGTCTGAATGTAAGCCCTTTTTCTGTTGCTGAGATCTAACCCACTGGCTGATAAAGAGAATTTATTCTGAGCAATTTGGGCCGGCTCTGCTGGTGATATTTCCGTATTTCTGCTCATGAACAGCTGATAAATGATGAACAGAGTCAATTGGGGTGTGTGAGACTAAGCTCACCCCTGCTGCAGTGTCGCTGGCTCACATTGGGTCACTCACTGGGTGAGATGCAGCATTGACTGACTTGGGAGGACATCAGTCCTCACAGCTGCCCAGCACTGTCCCTTCCAAGGATTCTGCTCCCTTTAAAAGTGAGGAGAAGTGAAGCTTCCTCCCCAGAGAGACGCTGGCTGGGACAGTGGGTTGTATTTGTTGATTCCAGTTGAGGGTGGCTGCCCCGAAGACTGTTAGTTGGGTCAGTTGTTTGCAACCCAAACCTGTTACTGTGCAAAAACTGGTAGAACTAGCTAAAGACAACAGGAATATTCCTATAACCCCGTGGGCTACAACAGATAATAACAAACTGCCCTAGCTCTATTAAAAAGACATTTAAGTATTGGGTCATATTGTTTAGTGGTGCAAGGATACAACAGAGCTGCCTCTTCCCACATCCCGATAGAGCTGCTCCTTGGGAAACAACTGCTGGGAAAGGGTCAGTAAAGGATCTTCTCACTGTGTCTCTTCAGAAGGCCAAGTCCCCAATTCCTTTTCCTTTTCCTCATTGCCAGGGTTACAGCAGTGCTGCAAGATGAACGTCGTAGCCTCAGTTGGGCGACTTGCAGCTCGGAGACGTCCCAGCTCAGTGCTCTGTGCCCTTCCTGAGGAAGATGCTCAAGGAGACACTGGGGTCTTCAGGTAAGAGGGTTCACTTTGGTTCTGAAAGATTCCTGTAACGTAATGACACAACCCATCTTTGTGCTGGAAAGGCACCTGAAGCAGCTGTGTCTCCCTTTGGAGAACAACTCACTTGAACCTGCTCCAGGCACTTCCTCTTGCTCGCTATTAATTGTCGGAGTGTTTTAATAACCTTTGGTCAAGCACAGCAGCAGTTCCTGGCACAACGGGGCACCTGGAAAGGATGTTTGACAGCTGTCAGTGGGAAAAGCTGCGTATCCTAAAGGGCTGAGAGCTCCTGCTTTGAAGTTACCTACAGGTTATACGGAAAAGGAGCCAGACTGGGAACGGCGAGTGCGAAATGCCTTGTGCAAGGTGAAGAAAATCTAGGAGCCCATGGATGGCACCGCCACAGAGCCACCTGCACCACTCCAGGTACTGACTGGGCACCAGGGACCCGCGGGGTGATGCTGTCCTCAGTCATGGAGCTGCTCATCTCTCCCTAACGAAATGCAGCTAATCACAAGCTGTCCTGGATGTTTAAGGAGGATTTAACAGACCAAACACAAGTGCAGCGCTGTTGCCGAAGAGAGGGTGTAATTGTGCACAAAATTTGGCCCTCTCTTTTAAACTTTACAGTTTATCTTGCCTGCTGCCTGCTTTATTTTTAGAGCATCATAAAGGGCTTTTGTTCCAGGGTATATTTAACAGGGGAGTGGAAGGGAAGTAGGAGGGTTTTGTGCATGGGGAATGTATCTCTTGGTCTCCTTCTAACCCACCCCCTCACCAGATACTCTTGGAGGGTGGAGTATAAATGAGAGAAAAAAAAAAAGGTGGGAAAATAATAATTAAAAATACTGAAATCGCAATCAAAGGGATTGTCTAGGCCTGGAGGCCTCTTGGGCGCCGTAAAGCCTGCATTATCACAAGAAAGACGAGGTGCTCAGGAGAAGGGAAGAGCAGGGTGAGGGTGCTCCCCGCCTGGCAGTGCCACCTGCTCCCGTGTCACCCTCCTGGGGCGGGATCCCCACGGCAGGGAGTCCCTCGCGCTGTCACCTCGGGGCAGCTGGAGCTGGAGGCCGCTGTGAGCCCGGGCACCGCACGGGTTGCGTTTCGGCCAGGAGCAATTTTACTCCTGGAGGCTGGGAGAGCGTCTCAGCGCCGCTGCTAAGCACACAGCTAATTGCATAAGGAACAAGGCTGTGTGCGTGGACGAGCTGGCCTGTTCCTGGCTGGCAAGGGCTCGCTGGCCTCTGCTGCAGCAAGATCCACCCAGAAAAAAAGAACTGGGTGCTGCATCAGTGAGAGTTTTGCCAAAAGCACTTTTAAGTATTAGGTTTTGCCAAGAGAGGTGACCACAGCTGTCCTTTTGGAGTGAGTTTGCTCGCTCCAAATCCATCTTTCTGTCCTCGCTGCCGGATCTCCCTCACTTCCCAGAGGGACCTCCTGCTTTCTGAGACGGACGCCAGCCGCGCTGAAGCGAGGTGGGAGCTGGTGGCAGCGAGCAGGACCAAGAGCCTGGTAAGCCCAGAGCAGCACTGGCTGCTCCCACCTCTGTCTGGGCTGTAGGGACAGAGCTGGGAGCCCAGGAGGGTTGGGCGATGCCCTAGGGGCACCTGTGCTGCCTGTCACTGCACCAGTGCAGAGGACAGATCCTCAGCACCCCAGCTCTGGGCAAGGTTTCCTTAACCTGGAGACGTAATAGGAGAAAGTCCCAGTGAGGCAGTGGCAGCTGCTGCTCTCCAGTGACCCATTGCATTGCTGCAGACCCTCGCTGGCTGCCTGGCACGTGGGCGACAGCCCTGCAGAGCCCAGGGCTGCCCTTGCTGGCTCCGCAGGGCTCGACCCTCGCGCGGCTCCGTACGCGGTGCCGGCCGTGCTCCGAGTCAGCGTTGGAGCAGGAGCCGTGCGGACACGTGGGACGGGTGTCCTACCCTAACGAACGCGCTTTGTCTTCGCGTCCGCCTGCAGAGACTTGCCTTGTGCTGCCTGAGTGGGCTGGGAAGGTCCCTTATCACCATGCTGGGAGAGCTGTGCTCGCTGCTCTGTAAAGGGAGACTTAAAAGTTTGCTCTTGTTTTCACCTGCTGCTGCAGGCAGTTGAGGGACAGCTCCAGTGAGTGAGACCGCGATGGGGAGAGAAAGAGTGGTGGAAGCCTCTCTTTTTCCCTTTGTTTTAAGGCTTGCACTAACTTGTCTTCTAAAATCCTCTCTTGCCTTCCAAATCCAGTCAACATGAGTCACCCACTGAGCCCATCCTTTGCCTTCTCATTGCAACACGAATGACAGAAACCATCTAACAGGAGGGCTTGAATCCATGATGAGTTTTGCTCTATTGCACAAATCTTTTCACTGTTTGCAGGTGAGTTGCTACAGAGCTCTCACCCGGGTGGTACTGGGGCAGCCGCTTCCCAGCGAGGTCCATTCGGGGGACCCGCCGCCCTCGGAGCAGCGTTCCCGTCGGCACCGCACGGGATGGCAGGATGAGCAGTGCCTGCAGGCTCGGCCCACAGACCTGTTCTCCTCACTCATCCAAGGCAATGGAGAGATCCCAGGAGCCAGTCTGTTTGCGGTGTGTCTTGGCAGCCCCCAGTCATATTTTATTAGAGAGGGGAAAAAAAAAATCTTTCTGGAATGAGCAGCTAAGAGAAGGGTGAGAAAAGGGGGAAAAAAAAAAAAGAGGAAACTTAAGAGGCACTTTTATTTTGCCTTAATTCATGCCTCTTTATACATGTATGCGTTCATGTCTGTATATTTATTTATAAAGAAAGAGCAAAAGACAAATCAACCCCCAGCTTCTTAAAAATGACAGCTCTTTGGCATTGCTGCACATGAAACACATCCACCAAGCTGAAACTCATTATGCCGCAGATGAATAACCGAATCCACTCCTCTCTTTATCACATCTCCTTCCCCCCGAGGGCCTTTCTCTGCCTCCCCACCCTCGCGGCGCCGGCACGCAGAGGGTTACGGCTGCACCTGCTCCGTGTACCTGTCCCACGGCACCTGTGTCCGCAGCCAATCCGCGCCGCGGAGCCCGCCGACCTGTCAGCAAAACACCCGTGCGCGGAGCTCGCCATAAATCACACGCGGCGCAGGGAATGTCTGCACTGAGCAGGGACTAGCAGGGAGCAGCGTCGGGACGGGCCGCCTGCACGGAGCGGGGACCGGGGAGAAATATGTCTAATGAACTGGAGTGAGTAGTTTGGTTTGTTTCTTTTTCTTAACTTATTTACCCAGTCCTCTCCGTACGGAGGCTTACGTGTTTCTGCTGAGCTTGTGGAAGTATTTTGGGTTTGAATGACTTGGACTCCCTGGGTTCACCTGCCTGTCCAGCTGTTTACCAGTGGAAATGAAGCGCGGGATGGGAACATTTTTTTATTTTTTATTTTATTTTATTTTATTCAGACTTTCTGCTCCTCGATGACCTGTTGCTGGTCCTCACAGGAGTCTCCTCATTATTGTCAAGAGGTTTTTAAACCACAATCCTATTTTTTCCTCAGACTAAAGTTTGACACATGAAGTTTCCATCTTGAGGCAAACCTTGTTTGCCTTTATCCAACAAAAATCTAGCATATGCTACAGTGACCCTGTATTTATTTATTTATAGAAAATACCTTCCAAACTATTTATCCGTTTTGGTTAAATTTCTAGGTTTTTTGAAGTAAATGTTTTCAGATTATGATTTTATCAAGAAATTATAATTGATTGGAATTTATTCATTTTGATTATTTAAAAAAACAAAGCATTTTATTCATTTGTGCTTCTAATCTTGGGACTCCAGAATATTTTGGGCTCTGGATACTGATGACTGTGGCTCTGTGCACCATGCCTTGTGCCTCTGGAAGAAAAGCAAAAGAGAAATCTTATATTGCTGTGACTTTAGGTAGCAAAAGCTAGAGGATTTTTGAACAATCGTATAAAAAAACATCGAATTATTGTATGAGTCCAGTCTTAGAAAGCTATTGAGCTATGTATTAAATACATATGCATATAATAAAATAGATTCAGAAGTGCTTGTTGATACTTGCACCTGAGTGTGGCTACGGTGCTTCCGAAGGTGTATTCGTACAGGAGAGCATGTACGTGCTTACTGGCCTGACAGAGTGTTGTGACAGCTAATCTCTTAATAATTAGGAGCCCCAAAGAGGTGCAGCACAAATTATTATTTTATATAAACACTGAATCCCTATGCTTGCTTCAGTTAGCAATCAAGGGCTGAAATTTTTGCTTTCTGAACTCTTTGGGTAATTTATAGTGTTTTTTTGGGTTTTTTTTGAATATACGCATTTATATAAGTTAGCATGAGGCCTTGTGGTTTACTCTCAGAATGCTAAAGAGCGTTTTGTGTGTGTACACAGCATATTGCAGAATTAGATTGATGTATTCCTAATTATGGACTGGGGCATTATGTTACCTGATGAATTACATGCCTGCTTGCCTCTCTGCTTGCTAACGGACTGTTAACCCCTGTGCATGAGAAAGAGGGAATGGATGCAGGAGCATCCCCTTTGTGATTCTGGCTGATAAGGCTGCAGAGGTTGCTATCTCCTCTCCATCTTAGCAGGGACCTTTGCAGCTTTGTTGGGTTCTGTGCAGAGGTTAAAGGCTCTGTGCAGCCAGCAGAGCCTTTCTGAGCAGCGGATGTTCCCCAAGACTTGAGGGCGCTTTTGGGGATCTCTGGAACTTCCACTTCAGGTCGCTAGTCCACAGCTGGCAAAAACTCATCTCCAGAGAGCAAGTTGGGTGTCCGAAAGGAGCGGGAAGGTGCCTGGTCGGAGGGGCGGGCGGGAATTGCGAGCCCTGCAGCAGAAGCCATTTAGGAGCACAATGGGGCTGGAGCACCCGAAATCTCCCCAGGGAGCAGCGATGGGAGATAAGGGAGCTGGGAACCTGGTGGGGGGGTACCAAAGGCATCACTGAACCAGAGGGACAGCCCTGGTGTTTCCCGGCCGGGAGAGGGGAAGGAGGAGGAGGAGGATGCTGGAGAGCTGCAAAAGCAGCATCGGAGCAAGGTGGGGGCAGGAGCTGTTCCTCATCGCGGGGGACGGAGCAGCCCCTCCGGCCGCAGCAGAGGGAGAGGGTCCTCGGGAGCAGGATGGAGGATCCGATCGCCCGGCTGGGCCCCTCAGAGCCCCTCGGCAAGAGGGAGGGCGCGAGGAGGACGCGCGGCGCTGGTGGAGGGTGCCCAGACACGGCTGGTCTCACGGGAGCTGCGGTACCCGCCGCGTACCCTCCCGAAACGAAGGGAGGAACCAACCCCTCGTTTTCCTTTTTCTTCCCTTTTGCCCCTTTAATTTCGCAGAAAGGACTTGGGAAAAAGACTAGTGTGTCATGAGAGAACGAGGTGGTTTCATCTACTATAAAATATTCTAACTGATAATTTCCATAGCCTTCTATATTGAACTTATGTCTAACTCTGCAGTGCGTGGGCTTGAAAGAGTTAACCAAGAGTTACTCCCAATTGTGGTTTTGTGGTCGAAACCATGATCGCCAGAAGCAAATTTTTGTCATGCATAAGGTGTGTTATTAAAACTTGAGTTATGCTCCTGGTGAATGAAAAGTTAAAGCCCTTTTATAAAATCCTGGCAGTAAAGCACACAAGGGCTAACCATACTGAAACAAGGTACACTTTCAAGGGAGACGTGGGTTTTATTTTTTTAAGTTATGTAAAGAGAAAGAGAGATTTGTAAATTAAAGAAACAACAACCAAATAACTGCTATGCAATTCCCAACAAAGGAATAAAAGCTCTCTGAATAAACTCTAGACTCAAAGCGGAGATAAATCAACATTTACATAGTATCTCAGCTTTGATGCTGTGGGTCGCGTTTTCAGCTGATTGGGCCCTGGTGCAATCTCGGTGAAGTCTGCAGGACGGGGACAGCGCTGGGGATCCGCTCCCGCCCTGCTCCGGCGGCTGCTGGACTCCTCGATTCCCTAAAGTGTCTGTCCAAAAGCAGCTCCCATCGCACCTGTAAGCGCCTCGCTGCCCGTTCCTGGCGGGAATCCACGGATCCGTGTGTAACGTGTGCTCAAGGATGGCAAAGTCAACAGCTAAAGCGCACGAATCGGTGCAGTTCACTTAGGGGGTGGCTGTTAATCCTGTGTGGGTAACACGCTGGTTTCGGGAGCTGAGCAAGGTGGTGCCTTGTTTGCTGTTACCCCTTCAGGAGTTGGACGCTGCTGGCCGGTAGCTGTGGTTATGGCAAGGGGGGTGCTCCATGCTGAACACCTGAACCTACATCAGACCTTTTCCTAACGTGTTCCGGACCAGGAAGGAGGAAAGGACGGGTGACACTTCCCAAGAGACTTGGCTCCTGGATGCCAGCCACCTGCCTATGTCAAGTTTTAGTTTCTTTTCATTGCTCTTTGCCATCCGGGCTGGGAAGGTTGTTCCCAGGACATGGGTTGTTTAATAGGATTAAACCTAGAATGGGATGAATTAGGGTTATTGGGCAAGTACAGTATTGGGAAGATGTTGTGAAATTTTGGATATTCAGAGGATACACTTGAAGCCAAGTGTGGTATGGGAGATCCTGGTTGGCCAAGCTGAAAAGTCCCTCCAGAGTGGGATGAAAGAGGAAAACAAAAAAGAGGGAGAGGACTCGAGGCGAAAGGATGGAGGAGATGTTCAGAAGGGAAATACTCGGACAAAAAAGCAAGGTAGGAGCAGAAAGGAGAGAGCTCCATAGAGCCGAGCAGACCCTCTCTGCTGGTGCAGCAGCTCCCCGCGTCGGACGAGGATGGTCCGAAAGGGCAGAGCAACCGGCACCGGGGCGTGCGGCTCGTGTGGGGTGTCCTGCCCTGCCACACGCTTCCTGTAGCCTCTTGGGCAACTGGCCCTAGGATTCATCTCCCCCACCTTCAGCAAGCTGCAGCCCAGGTGTGGGCTTTGTCAGGCGTCTGCGTTTCCTCTGCAGCAACGGGAAGAGATAAGCACGGCCAGAAAGTCTTTCATCCCCGCTGAAACGGGTGCGTCGCGTTGTGCCGTTGGCGGCACGTAGGAAGCCTGGGAGTCAGCGCCGCCGGAGCAGGCGTTAGGTGAGGTTAATGGGAGTCTCTGCTCCTCGGGATTTCTTAAATGAGCGCTGAGGTTCACGCGGAGATGCCGAACTCCAGAGATAGTCCCAGCGTTCAGTCTGTTATCACAGCATCCTCCGGTGGGTTGTGATGAGGGAAGTCGTTCTGATCGTAGGTCTGGTAGAGCTGGGTTGTGATTTGCTTCTTAAAGCTGTGGAGTCACGCGCTTAGAGGAGAATTAAAAATAAAATAACAAGTAGCTAGCTTATTGGATGTGGAAGTGGGGGAAAATCACCTATAAGCATTCAGAATAATAATAATAAAAAAAAGCAGCTAAGTTCTTAAATTTCAGAGATATGAAGCTATTCTCATCCTGTGTGATCTTTCTCATGGCACTCAGGACTTCGAGCTTCAATGCAGTTTGTACGTTGTGTGTTGGGGAAGATTAAGGTTTGTGCTCATGAATACATGCACACATAACGTGTCTTTATCTGTCCTGTGAAAATGAGAATGAGAAAGCAAAAGTTTAGAGCAGGATTTCAGAGTGCCAAAGAAGAGCAGATGCTCAGCCAGAGGTGCTGTGAGGGACCTGGTTTTTTGGTGTTCCCCCTTTTGAAGGTAGATCACCCTGACACTTAGGACTCTGTTTCCTGAATTGCAATCTTTCTTGTAATATGTTATAGTAGGCAAAAAAAGGCACTGAAGGTAGAATCATTCATGAAATACCACAGTCATATGGGTGGATACATCAAAGATGTTATCAGGAAAAGCCCCAAAGTGGCTCATGAGCTTGTGGCATCACTCGGCACTGAATCGGCCCGTGGACGAGGCAGGGACCGTTCCCCTCCTGGCACGGCATAGCGGGGCCTGTCCCCATCCCGTGCCATCTAGGCCAGACTTCCTGTGATTCCTCTGTGTGTTTATTAGATAATTCTTTCTGTAACTTCTTTTTCTTCCTGGTCCTGGACTTCTGGCTATGCGGATGGGCCTGGGAACAGGGATTTGCTGATGGCTGCGCTGCTGCTTTCTCTTTGGATGTGCTTATTAGTGAGACTTGCAGAAATGGGGTAAAATGGGAATTCAGCTCAGAAACTTGTATTTAGTGAATAGGCCACGCTGGGGAATGCTGTCCTTCCTCGGCCAGGGAGCCTGGTTTACGGGCTGCCTTCTCTATCCCATAAGGCAGTCCTGGTAAATGCTGCTCTTTCCTCATCCTGCTGTCTTGAGTGCGGATTCCATCCCCTGCTCCTGGTAAGAGGCTCTTGGGGAACATCGGGGAGCGCAATGCGTGAAACCGGAGCTATCAACAGCACCCTGGTGAATGATCCAGGACATCTCCGGGGTCCCTGCAGCCGGGGGTCTATTGGCTTTGAATCCCCGTTGCTGGTGGCTCTGGGTGCTCCGTGCTGTTGGCTGCGATGTGACTCGCTGGCCGTCGGCAGCTGGTGTGACTCGTGTTTAGCTTGGAGACTTGATTGCTAACAGGAAAGAGAACAGAGAGAAACAGAACAAAGCTCCAAGGCGGCAAAATCGCCCCCTGAAACCCACCAAAACGCGAAGGGTGACGGGGGTTTCTTTCCTGCTCAGGTGATCTCCCCACCTAGACCCCTCGGGCAAATTCTCCTGCTCCGGAGTGTTTATTCATCATCAAGAGGCCGCTGTTTTGGTAGACTTGGCAAGTAGATAGGGGAAACAGAGACTGGGTGGGATGCAGCGGGGAGAGGGGCTGGGATCACCTTGCGTCGGATCCGGAGCTGTTTAGAAACAAATAGGCTGCTCCCTCCCGGCGCCGGCGCCGAGCGGGAAGGGCGGCCGCGTGTCCTCACATCTGCACCAAGGCTGCCTGCAAGGGGACCGTGTTCAGCCCTGCGCGGAGCAGGGGCTTGGCAAGCAGGGAATAGAGCGTGGAAAAGGCGATGGAAGCGAAGTTCGTACGTGCTTGGATCGGGATTTGGATGTCGCTTTCCCTCTGCTTTCCAAGGTTGCTAATGCTGCGTTGGAGGGAGGTCGGGTGGACGGGAAAGGGACAGGAGGCCGTGCTGGAGCTGCACGCGCCGAGAGGCTCCCAAGGGGCCCGGGGGGTCTCGCGGCGAGGGGAGCTCGGGAACTCTGCCAAAGCAGTAAGCCTATAAATACAGATCCCCCAAGCGTCACCTTGTCCGAGTCCTCAGCTGCATCCATCACCACCAGCTCCGTGGGGCTGACGCAGCTCCCAGATGCCAGAGGAGGCCCACGGACTCGCAAGGACTCGGTGGTTTCTAAGCAATCCTGGCTGCCAACTGTTGCCCTCAGAGTATCTTGCTGGGGTAGCCTGAAATGCAGCTGCCGGGACTGCCTGTCCCTCCTTTCTGCCAGAGGTTGTTGCTCCCTATCAGCAGCACCTCTGTGTTATAATTTATGATCTTCTACACTCCTGAGCTTTTTGTTGCTCATCCCACCCCAGCGTGTTTATCTCCGCTGATTCCAAGCGATAGGAGCCGAGTCTCACCCCGAGAGCAAGCGGCGCTGCCGCCTCTCCTTCCTTGAGAAGATGGGATTGAGAAGGGGTGAGGATTCCTGTCCAGACAGGAGCGAACAGCCCATCGCCAAGTCGACAGCAGTGAAACCTGAGTCACGGCGCTCGCCCGCCTCGGAGACGGCACCGACGGGGAGGGAGGGCTGCGTGAGAAACGCTAAAGACAACGAAACTCCGCGGGCACCTGGGGAGGTTTCGTGCGCGGGGCGAGACGGGCGCTCGCGCGTCGGGCCGGCGCGAGGCGGGAGCGGAGCGAGCTCATCCGGGAGCGGATAACGTGGAAGGAGCCGCTCCGGGAAGGCTCCGGGCTCTCCCTGGGGGAGCTGGGCCCCCTTGGTCATCCTGAGCCTGTTCCTGTCCATCACCAGCCGTGACGGCCTCCCCGCAGGGCAGCTCGGTCCACCCGGTTGTGCCCAGTGGTAACGGGGGTTTTGGTGGGACCAGGCTCCTTTGGGAAGGAATTCCTGCTCTCCGAGGGATTCACCGAGCGGTCTGGGCAGGGCTCGTTGCAGAAGGATGGAGAGCGGCTCCCGAGCAGGAGCAGCAGCAGTTACTCGTGCCAGGAAGCGTCTTCTCCCCTATAGCAGTTGTTCCTGAAATTCCAAGGCAATTCCTATACCATTTGTTTCCATAAATAGAGAAAACATTCTGATTCTGGTAGTTGTGGGTATTTAGGAAAATCTTCTTTCACATATATTTTTTTAAACCTTTTCCACTCATGAACGCTGATCTGCCCTTCCAGGAGCTTTCCATTTTGTGAGAAAAAAAAAAAAAATTCGTCCAAAAAGCAACTCATTTTTGTCCACAAGGCTTTTTTTTTTTTTTTTAATGATGACTGGCGTGACATTCATCTGCTGTGGTGACACCGTGTTCCTGCGGCCGATGGACGTGCCGGGAGTGCGGCCGCTGACTCAGGCTGTCCTCAGAGCAGGGTGAACCTGAGCAGGGAGCACGCAGGGAGCGAGCGGGGCTGCTTCTGTGCTGCTGCTAGCGTGATTTGCAGGAGGAAACGAAGAGCAACGTTGGGGTAATTGGGTGTCTGATAGTTTATTAACATAAGGTGGAAAGGCCCAGAGAAAGTGCCAGGCAGGGCGTTATTTTGGTGTGCTGCCTTTTGGCACGCGTGGGCCCGTGAGCCTCACCGCTGTCGGGTACTTTTGTGGTGGAAGGGAGGGTGTTGCGAGCTGCCTGTCTACTTCCTTCTGAATGAAATCATGTAGAAATGTTTGGGGGGAAATAAAAAAGAACAGAATTAAAATTTAAAAGCTTTGACTACAGCAAGGGAAAATGGCAGGGTTTGGTTTCACCTGGCTGGGTCAAGTTCTCAAAAATACTGAGTAAACATTTATATTTGTGGGCTGCTCTGGTCTTTAGCTCCAAATTCAAATAATACATTTGCAAAGTTTTTATTCTCTTTTTGTATTGGAGGCCCTGAGCAGCCTTGCCACCCAGCATGGGCCCTGGCAGCGGGCACTTGCTGAGGAAGGAGCTTTTGCAGATGATGCTCTGGGGCTTTGCATCCTTCAGGCTGCAGGAGAGGAGCAGAGACTCTGAACAGCCCCGTCCAGGGAGGCTCTGGTCTAATTCTGTAGGTAGCTGAAGGCAGAAGAATTAGGGATGAGAAATCATGGACTCCAGAGAGACTTGGAAGCAGCCCTTCTCCATTCCATTCGTGCCTTGGGGAAGCCCTGCGTGTGTCCATCGGGATGGCATGGAAGCTACTGTGCAAAATTAGTGTCCTTCATGCTCTGCTTTCTCTTTGGCTCAGCTTTAGATCTGTGCGTCTGATGAAGAATGATACAATGAACTTCCAGAAATTCTCTTACACCAGTGAAGATGAAGCCTGGAAAACCTACCTGGAGAACCCGCTGACGGCAGCCACCAAGGCTATGATGAGGGTGAACGGAGATGATGACAGTGTGGCCGCCCTCAGCCTGCTCTACGACTACTACATGGTAGGTTCCCATTGGGGCTGGGCACCTTGTCCTAGAGGAGAAGGTGCAGGGACGTCGTGTGCTGCTGAGCCACCGCCGAGCCCTTCACGTCACTGTCCAGGAGCTGCTCCTCATAACCCCTCCGGGCACGAGAGAGCCACATCCCACAGAGGGAAACAGCACGGGCTGGAAAACTGAAGCCAAGAGTCTCGGGCTGGCTTTTTGTACCCCAGACTGGAGTGTTTTTAGAGACAAGGTGCTTGTAGACCAGAGCAGCTCTATTTTTCCAGTGCTGTGGTCAGAGGAGTTTCCATTTAGCAGTGAGGGAAGCCATTAGGACTGATGTTCCCCATACATCTGGGCACTTTGGAAAATCCTTCCCAGAAAGAGCTGGTGTGACTGCCAGAGGCCACCCCGGGAATCTGTGGCAGAGCCAGGAAGAGGGCCCAGGTCTCCCATGTCCTCAGCTGGTGTTTATTATTCACCCTGTATTTTATTATTCACCCTGTATTTTATCTGTGAGGCTTCTCTTGCCACACAGACGAGGCTAATTTTGCCTCTGTTTTCTGTGCCTAAAATATGACAATGAACAAACCCTTTTTTTCCTGCCTTGTTTCAGGTCCCAAAGGAAAAGAGGATTCTTCCATCTGGAATGATGGGACGCAATGAACTAGGAAAGAGGTTAGCTTCATTTTTTGCTCTCTGTAGCTGTCTAATTCTCCTGCAGCCGCTTGCATGCGCGATGGGTCTCTTTGCTTGCATAAAATAGACATCAAAGCACAGTGTTATTACCAACAACAGTAGTGGTTATTAACCCTCAGACGTATATTAAAATTCTTTAGGCCAGATCCCAAGCAGGTATAAATTGAGCTATACCCATTTGCACAACGGAGGATCTCTTTTTTTAGCTGCACTGAAATACAGAAGCTGAATGATTTCCCTTTATTTTCCACTTTTGACACTGGGAGAGAAAAAAGGGATTAAGAATTGGCAGTGAGAAGGGAATGACCAAGTCCTCTACCATTCACCAGGCTGCTGAGTTCCAGTTGCTTCCAGTCTCTCGAGATTCTCTTCCAGTGACTCTTATTTGTCCTTTGAGGTTTTCAGAAAATTAACTATGAAATTAATGGCTCATTTACCACTACGAATTCAGTTCCCCTTCCTGGATGCTCTGCACTTTGGCAACCTTTTCTGATTGCCTGTTTTTAGCTGCTGGACAGAATAAGCCTCTTGAATGGTAGCTCATTTTTTCATCATGAGTATGATAACTGAGATATCATAGCATGATAGGAACTTCTCCAAGAACTTAG
>NW_010588847.1:183984-199227 GCF_000705375.1 Tinamus guttatus | reverse complement strand
CGCCCCGGGCGTGCTGCACCCGGCCCCGCCGCCCGTCGCCCCTCCGCTCGCGCAGCCCTCGCCCCCCGTCACCAGGGCTGCCCCGGTGTGCGAAGCTGGACCAGTTCACCCAGGCCCTCAAGGGGAAGCGCAGGGGCTGCCACCGCCGCCGCCGCCTCCTCCCCTGCCTCCCCCTGGCTTTCTGCCCTCCTCCCCTGTCACGGTCGCAGCCCTTTCTCACCCTCCACCCGTCTTGCACCCTCCTCCCACAGCTGTTGTCCCTGGCCCTCACACCCCACTAATGCCTCCGTCCCCACCGTCCCAAGTGGTCCCTGCTCCTGAACCCAAGCGCCACCCCTCAACTCTCCCCGTCATCAGCGATGCGAGGAGCGTTCTGCTGGAAGCCATACGGAAAGGTAAACCTACAGCAAAGAGTGGAAGGCTTCACATGTGTCAGTTTGGTTTAGAGGATGGCATCTGAAGTCTTCCTCATTTCTGTTCTCTGCATTGCCAAGCAGACAGATTCTTCTCAGCCTGTGGTTGCAGGCTGAGAATTACCAGATTCCCTGGTTCTCTGTGGGAAGTAGATAAAGCAATGTATGTGTGTTTAGAGATGATCTGTTGGGATTATCTCTTCAGTCTGTTTACCTGGGAATGTACCTAGTTCTGATAACGTACAGATCAGCTAGAAGTCAAAAACAGTACTTTTCACAGACTGGGTTAGATAAGAGCAAAACAGATCAATTGCCATTTGAATTCTGATCATTGTTACGTTACGACAACATGTAAGTGACATTCAGAAGGCATTGCTTGAGACTTAAAGCTGTTAATCTGATCTTGGCACTGTGAGTGCTGCTGTTTGCCAGTTTACTCTGAAGAGTAAATCTTTCTCAAGTGTTTGAGTACTTCATTCTTCTGATTCCTTAATGCACCTATACTATAGGTGCATTATAACTATGTGTAAAATCTATATTTTTACACATATACTTTGTGTAAAATCTAAATTATTCTTTCTATAATTTTGTGTAAAATCTAAATTATTCTTTCATATCAATAGATACATTATAATGCTAATTCCAAATAGTTTTTAAAGCATCTTTATGTACCTGAAGTGATAACATCATTGAAGCTTTGCAAAATATTTCTTAGCGTTAGTAGAAAATGTTAGCAAAAAGATTAAATAAAGTAGTCTGTGGGAATAATTTACTTGATTCTTTAAAAAGCTTTTGGCGAAGCCTTGCCCAAGAAACTAAATCTCAAGCATGTATTAGAGCTTAGATTCCACCTAAGTACCTGTGCTTGTGTTTGCTCTTAGTTGACAACAGGGAGCATTTAGATCAAATTTAGACTGTGTTGATCTGTGGTATCATGAGTGTAAACCTCCAAATACATAATCTCTGCCATGTTTTTAACTTAGCTACTAGCATTTAACTTTCTCCTATTATCAGTGCATGTTGTTTGTGCTTCATTATACTTTGTGTAAGGGTAAAGAATGACAGTTTCACCTCTGTGGTTTGATGTTCTTCAGGTATCCAGCTACGCAAAGTCGAAGAGCAGCGTGAACAAGAAGCTAAACATGAGCGCATTGAGAATGATGTTGCTACTATCCTTTCTCGCCGCATTGCTGTGGAATACAGTGATTCAGAAGATGACTCAGAATTTGATGAAGTGGATTGGTTAGAGTAAAACTATTACATTGCTGTACACTGCAAAATCGAATGCTAATGTCCATTGTGGTGCTTGTTCTTTGAAGGTTTGATGGTCATTTCTAGTGTTTTTTGTATTCTTTTCTTTACATAATTAATCCATGTTTTTCTACTTTTCAGTTTACAGAAAAACTCCTAGTGCATCTTTGAAACTAAATGTTTTACAGTGGCTTTTCTTACACATCTTTTTGAAAGAACATACTTTGTTCCAATAGACCACTAAGTATTAAGCATGGGCAGCTGTTGGTAGAGTAGCAGTTTCAATTTTTTGGCATATCTTAACTGTGCACTTTGTGAATTTTAAGTTAATGAAGGCAACTGAGATTGACATTCCAAGGGCAGCTGTATGTACTAATGAGCCTTATTCCACTTTTGATAATGTTTTAAAAACATTAAGCTATCAAGATATCACTGCCTCGATTACATCTGTACACTAAAAGTACATATAGTTAGCAGCACTGAACACACTGAAAGGAAAATGGATCTTTGGGGGTTTTATTATTGTTTTATTGTTGTTTTTAAATAATTATGGCCTTATTTGAATGTTTAGAGATTCCCTTTCCCCTTCCTCCTTCCCAGGTACATATTGTGTGGTACTATTTTTGCCTGCATATTAAAGTTTAATTTTTTTTTCCTTGTGAAATCTTCTGACTTAAACATGCTGTGTAACTTATGTAACTGTTAAAATAACAGTTTGATTTAATAAATGGTTCATTTTAAATGTCCACCGTTGTTGTTCTTTCAACTGAAGCCTGTTTTTCACTGATGTAACTGAGGGATCCTTGGTTGTCAAAGATTTATGTGGTCTGCAAGTTACAGTAAGTGTTTAGCACTTGATTCAGAGAGCCATATGGAACAATAAATTGTATATCAGAGTACGTGTGTTTAAAAAAAATGGGGAACTTGTGGCCTGAATGATTTGGGTGTTTTATAAACAGCTACTACAACAACTACAAAGCAACTACTGCTTATAGCAGTAACTTTGTAAATTTACTCTAGGCATCCAGTTGTGTTGGTGGACACTGCAGACACAGCCTACGCTGGCACATCAGCAGCTCAGCAGCTGGCCTGCGTCCAGGCCCTGCCTGTTAAAGTGGATCATCTCCTCACCCCCGCATCCAACCTGCGTTTTAGGCTTGCTCTGCCCCCGTCCCAGCTCTTGACAAAAGGCGTTCTTGACAAATGGCTATTACTGATCGGGGTGACTGCCCTGGTGATTAACAGTATCGTTTCCAAACCAGTAGCTGGGGCAGCCAAAGCACTGAACCTGCCTTAAAGGCAAGAGCTAAACTCAGTCAAGATTTCAGAGGCAGGATTCCTGAATGCCTGCCACAGCTGCGGCTTCCTACCTTAGCAGCTGGGCTCCCACTACCAGGAGCGGGATGCACTAATGACGAAAGGTACTCATCAAATTTGAACACTTGCATTTACAAATGGACTCAAAGAGAAGCATTTGCCATCTCAGTGGTTTGTATCCCTGTGGCTGGGCTTTGCAGCTGCCCTCTCACCTGGTGGCACTGCCTTTGGAGGGCTGCTGGGCTGTTTATGCAAGTGACTAGATGTGTAATAGATTATCGATTGCATCGTCTTGTAAGACACTGAATCAAGTTTTCCATATTGACTTGTTCGTAGATTGCAGTGTTTACTTCTCTGCATTTACAGCAGTTGGTTAAAAGCAAAGACTTGAAGTCTGTTGCAGCGTGGTGTGGTTCAACATAAAGAAAGAGGAAGGAGCCTTTGTCCAGCTTCACGCTGTTCCCAACTGCCATCTGCGGCTGGTAAGAACAATCTTCCTGTTCTGATGCAAAATGGGGAAAAGAACAAAAAAAACCCACAGAAACAGCAGAAGATAATGGATAGCAGAGCCAGAATGGGAGACTAGAGAGTTGCAGAATTGGTTATTTGCAGTTCTTATTCAAAAGACAAAGTAGTAACAGTGAAGCACCCATCACAGAACAAAAGTAATAGGTAAACAGAAAACAAAATTACTAAAGGAACAAAAATGACAGACACAATGCTGGTTCTGCTGCTTGTTTTGCCCTGTGAATAACAAACTTTAAATATTAGCTACCAGTAAGAGATTAAATAATATCCCAATAAATCGGGGTTAAAGGAGCAGGGGGAATTTTTTAGGCGCAGGGTCATCCTGCAGGGAGCCAAGGCACCATCACCTGCCCCAGGGTTTCGCAAGCTTCAGATGGTGCTGAGGGCCTGCTCCCTGCCCCGCTTTGCTGAGGTCCAGCAAACCTCATACACAAACATATTGTTTCCATTTTCCCTCTCCCCTTTTAATGATTATTCCAGGCTAAAATTCCAAAGCCCTTAAGGAAACCTAACGTGCTACAAAGGTTTCGTAGGAGCCATGAGCAGCGCGGGCAGCCGGCACAGCCCAGCCAGGAACCGGCACTTCTCGCTGCAACCAGGACCGACGTCCCAAACGGGCTTCGAGAGAGTCATTGAAGAAGCCCTGCCTTGGTCCTGTGTCCTTTTTTCCCCCCCCTACGTTTTTAATAGCCCCTATTTTCTACGTAAATTTCATTAGCTGGATTTATGCGGTCACTAAACCACTTGCTGCAAGTATTACACTCGCAGCAGGATATTATTTGCCATTCCAGTGAAATGAGCGTTTCCTAGCTTTTTTTTGGCAGCCAAGAGAATTACATTATCAGGGAATTAATAACCAGCTGAACTGAAGGAGTATTTGATTCACGGTAATTAGTGATTATATGCAGATCACTTTATGGCTTTAATTCCTCGGTCTCCCACTGTTTGCTTGCTAAACCACCGATTAAAAAAAAAAAAAGAGAAAGAAATACAGAGGGATCACACAGGCATCTCACTTGCAGAGTAAATTACGGAAGGTAATTTGCTGATTACATTAAAGAAAGCAGAGCCGCGCTCGCTCTGCACCTAACGCTGAAGCACTCCTGCCGATGGGGCACCGTGCGGGGATCCCGGCTCCCGCTGCGGCTCCTCCGCACCCCTTGTACCGACCCCCACGCCCTGGATCTCTGCCCCCAAACCTGTCCTCTTCCGGGGGAAAAGGAGCAAATTCTGCTACTTTTTATGGAGTGAATATGACACCTTGGGGCAGCCAGACCCATGGGATCCACGCGCTGCCCATGGGCTGCGGTGACAGCCGGGGTCACAGCCACCCTCCCCAGCTCCTTTCTCACACCGGCGAGGCCATGAGCTGGAGGGAAGAATGAGCAAAAACCTGGATCCTGGCTGCTTCCTGGAGCAAGGACTCTGCAGCCCAACCTAGGAGCCCATCCGCTCCCTCCTGCTGCCAACCTGGCGCTGCTCTGGGGGATTTCACACACTGGAAAATGGTGCTCCTGGGGTGAGCGCTGGGTCTCCATCCCCGGTGCTCCAGCTCCCTGCAAACCACAGGTCAATTCAAACCCAGGGGAGCTTGTAAGCACTTGTAAGCACTTAAAAAGCTCACAAATAACCATGAAATCTGAGGTGACTTTTGGGAAGGGGACAGCACTACTTTGGAGCCCGAGACCTCCAGAGCCATCATGCCTGAGGCCTAGACGCTACTCCAAACTGGGCATAGGCAGTTTCCCCTTGTTTGCAGAAAAACACAAGAGTTAGAAGTTAAAGCAAACCCAATACTGTCATGTGAACACACACACAGATGGCGTGGTTCAGCTGCCAGCTTGGCCAGAACAAGGTGATTACCAGGTCATCAGGGGTCGATCTCTTGTACTTGGTGGAAAGAGCCAGACTTAAATTCCATTTTTTATGTGGTCCTATTTAAAGAACCCAGTCCATCTCCCAGTACCAGGCCCAAGGCTGAGCAGGAAAACCCCTCCATGCTCAAATCAACCCCATGTCCTGAAGAACCCATTGGGTGAAGGCTTCGCACCCTGGTGCTCCCCCGGGCCAGCTCTGCTTCCTCAGCACAACCAGCAGGACAGCTGTGTGCAGACTTGTCCTGGGACAAGGTGCCAGATGCTTTAGAAATAAATATGACTGATGTGAAAAGAGGCCACTGACTACATTTAAATTAAATAACTGCTCCCTTTCTCGTGAACTTCTCCATGCAAACAGTAGAAGCTGCATCTTTATCAGCAACTGATATCGAGGTAGCAGCTCCCGCTATTTCACCAGCTTGCTTAACTGATGATTTTTCTGCCACAGGCTGCAACAAATCACACTGAATATTTTGGTTAAGTTGCTCATTTTCTTTTGGCTAGTTGGCTGTTGGTTAGAGCTCTACTGTCACTAATAACCACACAGGTTTCAGTGTCACATATCTTTCTAACATGAGCATTTTTAACAGTATGGAAAGAAAAATCCAGTATCTCCCCTCTCTTCTCTTCAAGGGAAAGCCTATACGAAGAGGTAGGCAGAAAACAACACTGACTCTTACTGCCAAGCACATGATTAGGCTAAACATTTTGATTAACTTCTTGTTCACCAAAAGTAAATACTCAGGGAAAACGCCCACAAGGACAATATATTTCGTGAGGTAGGTGGCTGCACAGCAGCTGGGCCTACGCACATACCAGTCATGGCCACCTAACAGGCTAGTCCTTCATTCGGTCCTTGCACTCCGCAGCACGTTTCATCCATGGAGCTCATGGGCGGGCAATGCCAAGTGATGCTCATCTTAGCAAAGTTGCTTGGAGCTAATGACATCTAAAAGCTTTCACTCAACAGAGTGATGGATAAGCGCGTTTCTGCGTGGCGTTGTCAGCTCTCCCTGTGCCACGTGCACCTGAAAGTCTCCATGCCTCATTAAATGCTAGGGTATTTAACAACTTTATCGATAACTGTGCAAAACTGGAGTTAAAAAATAAATCTAGAGCTGAACAGAGAGCCGCATGATGAAATGAGGTTCTTGTGTGTCCTTCACACTGCCCAACTCTACAGATATTTATCCAAAATCCCCCATGCCAGCTTTCCTCAGAGGTCACAGAAAACAGAATATTTTCTTTCAAACTAATAAAGTTTTAACTAGTAAATTCAAACTCAATAGCACAAACATCTGAGTAGATGGCCTCCCTCTAGGCTTTCTACAAGGTTCCACATTGAAAGTTACTATAATTTAGATAAATGTCTGCTGTCTTCATCAATCTATAGCTTTGACAAATGCAGCTATTGATTTTGCCTGGTATGATCCATCCTGGACGGACACATGCAGTTTCTCACTCATCAACTTGTTACCTGCCACGTTATTATATATCGATTCCCTTATTTGCTCCATATTTACCCTAGTAAAAGTTAGATGAGTTGGTTGATGATTTGGAGGATCCACCTTTGTGAAGACTCTTTGCTTTAACTCCAGTTTTCTCATAGCAAAACTTTTTCAAAACTTGCCAGAGGGATAGTGCTCATCTAGCAGCGGTGCCGGGCTCTGGGTTTTGCAGGTGTCCATGCAGCTGGAGGGCAGCTTGGCATGGGCCCTTGCTGAAAGGGAAGCACCTACAGTGGTGCTGCTGCTGCAGAGAGCATCAGCCTTCGTGGAAGAGTCTCCCGTGTCCTGCACTGAAAGGCGACTGCAATGATTGCAACGAAAGCAATGCAGTCATCTCAAATGCAAGAGTAATTCCCTGCAAAAAGGCTCTCTGAGGCATCAATTTTGATAACATAATTCAGCTAAACTTATATTTTTTTTTCTGGGAGCTCTGTATAAAACACTCCTGCACAGAGGGCATACAGGATGGCCCAGCCTTTGACTTATTTACACCCCCTCCTCCATTTCCTTTATTTGCTTTTGCACAACTACATTTAAAACAGCATACACTACTATTGAGAAAAATGAAAACCACTTTAGAAGAACCACCCCCAAACTTCCTACTAGTTAAGAAAAATTATGAAGAATAGTATCAAAATGCAGATTGCTACCAGGAAAAAGCAAGGTACCCATGTTGACTAATCTATTTTCAGTAAATTTTGTATAAGAAGATAGACCCCTTTTGACAATACCTAACATTACCTGAGCGCACTTCTTTCTATAAAAAGCAACAACAGCCAGAAGCGACAAGTTGTAGCTTCATGAAGATTTGCAATCATATTAGCGCACTGTGATGCAAAGGATAACGTGTCACCAAGGGTGAAGATTATGAAAATTTAGTCAAAATGTGTCATAAGACCTAATTGCATTTCATAGAAGATTCAACCTTTATTCAAACAATCAACATATTAGAGAACGCTTCACAAGCCACTTTCTTCTGCCTCATTTTTAAATGTAATTATTAATCTGCATGCCAGAGAGAAAATAAGCACTGGTTCATATAAACTATGCCTTCTTGCATGATAGATGGGACAGGGAACATCAAGATCACTGAAAAATTTTTTTTTCCAAACCTCACCAGGAGAAATTTAGCTCTTTAATGAAACTAAACTTCATCAGCCCAGCAACAAACAGGCCAGTGCAGGAGAAATCATGAGCCTGAAACAGCCCTCTTAAAAGCCAAGAGATACAGAGTATATCTAACAGGAAGGGAAACAAACAACAACAAAACACACAGAAAAAAAGTATTTTCTTCCTGGATCTGGATTTCTTCCCTGAGCCAGTGCAGGTTGTTCTGCTCTGGGCCCAGATCTGCGCTGGAGCTGGGGACAGCCAGACCTGCCCTGCTGCCCCTCAGCCAAAAGAAGGACTTGGAAATATGGGGGCTTAAATACTCTTTCCATATATCTCCCTATACATTAAAGCCTCACTTCTGAGCACTGACAGGTCTTCAAAAGGCTGGCCTGTCAGGCTGCAGTCCTACAGATTTTCCTCACTAGATGGGGAAAATGAGCAGTCCTCCTTCTTTTCTGAATAAAGATTAATTCACACAGTATTATTTTATTTTCTTGTTTAGATAGCTATCATTCAAATTTGCAGTTATTGGGAGATTTAGGTGTAAGGATGTGCAGCTGAACTCAGAATTACCTCCCCTTAGCATCCACTCAGGTGGCTGTTTCCATTCAGCACCTACACGCATGAGCAGAGGGCAGAAGCTGTGAACCAAAGCCCTGGGTTGAGATATTGCACATTCGCGCCACTCAGAAACTCGTTCAAATATTTTCCCAGGCACTTGCATGTGCTGCCCCAAGCCACGTCGCGGACACTCACACAGCTGCAAGTGAGACCAAGAACACGCTCTTACCGTGTCCTATGTCGCTGTGAGGAAGCACCTTCAAGAAACATCCCAGTAGCAAAAAGATCCATAACCCGATACAGCTTCCTGGATAAGAAAGGACAAGCCCCAGAGCTCACACCACTGCTTTGGTGCTCCCATTTTCTCTTTTCTTTTTTGGCAGAGAGCATTTGACACCAGCGCGTCAGAGGTGCCTCTTCTCACCCAGTTGCTGTCCTCAACATCCCTGCCGTTTCAGGGCTTGCAGCTCCTCACAGTTCTCAGGATTCTGGGGCAGGAGCTTATCCAGGTGCCTCCCCACGGCAGTGGGGAAACCCCCAGAGTGGCGGGGAGCAGGTAGGGCTGGAGAGGGCCCCTGCATCCCCATAATTTGCCGGACTCTGGGACAACTGGGCGGTGAAAAACCTTATGAAATTCGACAAGGCCAAGTGCAAGGTCCTGCACTTGGGGAGGAATAACCCCAGACACCAGTACAGGCTAGGGAATGACCTTCTGGAGAACAGCTCTGCAGAAAGGGTGGGGTGTCCCTGGGTGACACCCTGGTGTCACCCTGGTGACCTGGGTGTCATGGTGGATGACAAGTTGACCATGAGGCAGCAGTGTGCTCTTGTGGCCAAGAAGGCCAATGGAATCCTGAGGTGCATTAAGAAGAGCATCTCCAGCAGGTCGAGGGAGGTGATCCTGCCCCTCTACTCAGCCCTGGTGAGGCCGCATCTGGAGTATTGTGTCCAGTTCTGGGGTCCACAGTACAAGAGGGATGTGGAGCTGCTGGAGAGAGTCCAGCGCAGGGCCACAAGGATGATTAGGGGCCTGGAACATCTGCCCTATGAGGAGAGGCTGAGGGAGCTGGGCCTGTTCAGCCTGGAGAAGAGAAGGCTGAGAGGGGATCTAATCAGTGTCTATAAGTACCTCAAGGGAGGCAGTGAGGAGGATGGTGCTGGCCTCTCTTCACTGGTGGCCACCGACAGAACTAGAGGTAATGGCCACAAACTGAAACACCGAAAGTTCCACAGGAACTTAAGGAAAAGTTTCTTAACAGTGAGGGTGACAGAGCACTGGAACAGGCTGCCCAGAAAGGTTGTGGAGTCTCCTTCTCTGGAGATCTTCAAACCCCGCTTGGACGCAGTCCTGTGCCACGTGCTCTAGGTGACCCTGTGTGTGCAGGGGGTTGGACTAGATGACCTCTAGAGGTCCCTTCCAACCTTAAGCATTCGGTGATTCTATGACTTCTTTGTAAAGCAGCAAGAGGAGAAAGCATGTTATTTTTTCCTTTTTTTTTTTCATGTTGAAATTAATGGCATAAAAGACAGCTGAGGAGCTTGCACTATCAGAAATTATTTTTACCTCATTAGGAACAAAAAAAAAAACCCTGTCCTTTTACAATTATATTGGCAGAACTGTGGCTAGAGCACCTATTGCTTTCCTGCATGCTCCTTAGTACCTGGAGATCATTAATCTGATAAAAATATGTGCATAGTCACTTTCCTGGGCTTAAAAGTGGTTTTGTCTTTCTGTTCGGTTAGCTAAATAAAGAGGGCTTTTTTTGGTTTGACCTTGGTTTTGAATCCAGCTGCCTTTTTAATATACAAAGCAGCCTGCGGAGCCAATCTCCTTCCATTCATAGCGGTGCTACACCCGTGATTTCCGCAGAAATACTGCAGGAAATTGGGCTCTGCGTGGAGCTTTAGGGCTGATTCCTGACCATTTCTTACTCGCTCACATGGTGCTCTTCGCCCTGTCGCTACCCCCAGTGAAACAACAGAGATGCTAAGAGAGAGGCACTTTCAGGCAAATCAACCAACCAGCACCTGGCCTCAAGAGGCCCTGAGAGTTTCACAAGGTTTTGCGTTGTTTCTAATGATAAAGTCTTGGTTGCTAATGAAAATTGGAGCAGACACCGAGGGCTGCCTGTTATTAAATGGTGAGTTTTTTTGTTATGCTAGTTCTTGCACAAAAGCACACCGCCTCCCAGGCCTATGTTGACATAAAGTTATCTACTTCAGAATAAAACACAGGTAGACCTTTTAAAGGTGGCAAAGCTTGAAATCTCATTTCCGCTTCCAGTGAAGGCTGCAAATGCTACCAAAGCACTACCAAACATCGGGTCCCCTCCTTGCACCTGCCTCTGTGGGCGCTTTCATCTCTGAAAGGTGGCACGATTGCCATGAGGACCTTAAAAACAGCAATATCACGTGGGCCCACGCTTAGAAGGAAAGGTCTGTGCCTACCAGGATTAGTGACAATTTTGACAGCTCGGCAGTCTTTATGCAGACCAAATTGCCCATTGGCTTTTGTGATCAGACATGGTACGTGCTTGTCCTCGGCGCACTGCACACAGCAAGCAGCGGAAATGCTGGCGGACTCCGACCAGGGAGCTCTTCAAGGGGCATTGCTGCTACCAGAGCCTCCAAGGTGGCTCCTTATTTGACCTCCAAACAACACCCCAAAATCAGGGGAAAACTCCTCAGTCAGACCATATGAGACTTTTGCTTGGCCAGGTCTCGCAAAGGCAACAGCATTTTCTCAGATTAATGCGTGCCTGGTTTGTTTAGTAAGAAAGCTCAGCAAGAAAAATGCAAGTGTTGTGCAGGACAGAATTCCTGGGTTTTCTCTATCAGGAGTGGTGAATCTAAGCAGGGACTGCAGCTTCTCTTTTTCTTCAAGGTGAGATATTATTTGGGGAGATGGAGCCTGTGTAGCCCACATTAAGTTATTCTGCTCAGGTAGCCCTGCAGAGTAGGGCTCTCTCGAAACTGAAAAGCTGAATTTTGCTGCAGCTACATTGACATCGATTCCATCCTCCAGGCTAACAAAAAAAAAAAAACCCTCTCCCCTTTTTGCATTAATGTTGCCCAGAAATTACGAGAAAAGTCAGCAGGAGTTCTCTAAAATGGCACAGAATACAAACAAAACATATGCATTACCTCAACAGTGCGAATGGCTCAAATCACTGCAGCACCAAAGAGCCTCTCAGAAGAGTGGAAGAACACTTATGAAGACACTCCCAAAGTGTTGTAATTTTAAAAGAAGAATTTTAAAAGCAGAATCCTATTTTGTAGATAAAGTAAATTCCAGGCAGAAGTGATAAAATAAAAATGGGTTCGTGTGGTAAGAAAAGCAAACACATGTTGATCTAAAAAATGTAAACATCGCACCTTTGCAGGGTGAAGTGAGAATTTGAATAACTTGTAGTAAGTGCGTTATTACTGAAGGAGGACTCTCTCTGCCTATGTTTTCTGTACCTGATTTTTACACAAACTGTAGCTGCTCAAAGAATTCACAGTGAAATAAATTCCTAGTAGCGTTATGGACATCTGCGATGGTTTCCAGCAGATTCTGTCTACTTATCTTGGATGTCTAAGTGTCAGCACAAGAAGTCTCCCCAAAGGGTTTCAGAGCAAGTACCAGACTCAGAAGACTGCACAGGAGCCTGAAGAGCTCAGCGGCTAAAACCTAGGTGCAAATTCAGCACCTATAGCTCAACAAAACCTATTGCAATCTTGTTGCTGCAGTTTTACTGAAGCCTAGGAATAACAAAGAACTTACTTAAAAAACGAAGAAAGAGATTAAAAATTCCAGGAGCATACAGTTTTGGAGGGCTTAGAAGAGAGGGGGAATAATCATCTTTTTTAACTAGCAACTATAGAATGCTTAATCTGACAGGTATTTTGACCTGTCTTGAGATCTGTTTTATATCACACTTACAACATCGGTGCAACATCACTCTGGTGAAGCAAGTGCCTGACGCTATTAATCAATTACAGTGTCACATCTGTGATTACTGCAGTTTGCTCACTGGATTTCCAGCCCTTCTGTCAAAAGACAGCAACTGATACCCAACCCGTATGGATAAAAATAATGAGTCTGGAAGATGGCTTTCCGATCAGATTGCACTTAAAATGAGATGATTTCATACTAACAGTGAACTCAGAGAGTTTTTCATAATACCTGCTGCTCAGGCATAAATGCAATTTTGCAGCCTCCTTGTGGTTTGTTCGGTCCTTGTGGCTGGCAGGAGGCAAATGCTTGAGGCAAATTGCCCAGCCCTAAGTTTGGAAACACATTATCCCCACTATGCCTGCAGCGATAATCTGCTTCAGCCCTGCTGTGCAACTCAAAATGTAAGTCACAACCTACAACACAACTGTAAAGTAAATGTAAAGTAGCTATAAATAGAGAAGCCCCAATGTTGTTTTTGAAGCCTGCTGTGTGTACATTACCTTCTAAAAAAGCCAGTCACCTGTGAATTTGAGCGAACAACAGTTTCACGGCTTGAGTAACACTCACCTCTGATGATACCCTCTTTGAAGTCACCAAGCCTCAGGATTGCCAGAAAACTGCATCCTGCTCCACAGAGACAGGAGGCAGCAGAGAGATACTTAAATGATTTTTCTATAGTGTGGTACAATAAAGCGGGGAGGAACAATTCAGGTTTTCTGTGGGTGATAAGGAAAATCAATCTATTGTAGCATTTCACAAGCCTGTAGGAAAGAAGATTTTGGCTTCTCTCTCTGTCTTTTTTTTTCTTTATTCTGCACCTGTATTAGACTAAAAGAGGGAAAAAAAAAGCATATGGCTTGGCACCTGTTTCATTTCCCCAGTTTAATAACTTTTTTATGTGACATTATCATAAAGGAGTAACTTACAGCTCAAAGATGAATGTTTCTGGAAAGCAGGAGAAAGACTAGCAGCCCATTTGACTGGGGTTTCTGTTTGTTTACTGGTCAATAAATACACCAGGGTAAAGGAGAGAACGAACAAACAAACAAACAAGGCGACCCTTCCCTGATGGAATATTTCATCTCCATAGTAAATGATGATCTCTTAGGCAGAATTACGTGGTAATTTTTCAAAAGTAAAAAAAAGAACTTTGCTTACCTGGCAAACTTTCAAGCTGTTATATGCCTAGAATCATTTAAACACGCAAAATTGTATTACATCTTAAATAGTTTTATTTGTGTAGAAAATGTTATAGTTTATCAATATTGTGCAGCAAAGTACAATTACACACACACACACATACATACATACATCCACACCCCCACCCTTCCACACAAACAAATATACCACAAATACAACTTACTTTCTCTCTGCCCTTCAAAATGGCAACACTGTTTCGGCAGGTCAGCAGCTAGAAATAAGGTGCTATAATTAAGCAGTATTGGAATGTCTTCACTTTACAAATATGATGTGCAAATTTATATACAATCACTTTATTTTTTCATGGAGCTGAGCCTCCCCCCCACCCTAAACACTCTCAAAGATACAAACATGTATAAAGTGCTAATATTTAAGCATGTTTTCGATGACTTCACATCATAGGTTGAAGTTTATAACAGGCACTGTAATATCTCACTAAGTAGATTGTCACTTTGTGCAATACTACAAAGAGAAAAGTCACTTAGACATCGCTAGGGGACCGGGAGCGAAAGGACACTTTAGACTGAAAGCAGCCGCAAAAGAGAACCCACATGGACCTCTGAATTTCTTGATTTCTGTAGGCATAAATGATGGGATTGATCATGGAGTTGTAAGTGGCTGGTAGGAGCGTGGCATAAGTGTACACGGAAGGGTAGTCGGGATCTCCGACCACGCAGTAGATGGCGAAGGGTAGCCAGCTTGCTCCGAAAGTCCCCAGGATGATAGCGAGGGTGGACACTCCTTTCTTGGTAGCAACATAGTGCGAAGCAGTCAGAAAGTGTTGCTGGAGAGCTATCTGGTGGGCATGTCTGCAAACTATTTTACAGATTTCGATGTAGAGATGGAGCATGATGATGAAAATCAGAAAGAAAGAGGCAGAGAGCAGAGTCACGTTGCTCTTTGTCAAGGGTCTGACTATGCTGCAGGCAGCGTAGTCATTGAGGCAGTTCCAGCCCAGGACGGGCAGCAGCCCAAAGCACAGCGAGACCCCCCAGGTGCCCACCAGCATGGTGTGGATGCACAGCATGGTCCTCTCCGAGTAGTAGGTGAGGGCGTTGTAGAGGGAAAGGTAGCGGTCGACCGTGATGGCCAGCAAGCTACTCACGGACGCCGTGAAGGAGGCAACGAGGAATCCCACAGTGATGAGGCTGACAGTCTCCGAGTGGATAACGTACTGGAAAACAAAGTTGAGGATGAGGCCGAGGCCAGCCAGCAGGTCCGCCGTGGCCAGGCTCCCGATGAGCACAAACATGGGGGTGCGCAGACTGGGCGAGTAGCAGATGATGGCCACCACGATGGCATTCTCGCAGGCGATGGCCGTGCCGGACACGCAGAGCATCACGTCCCAGGGGTTGATGGCGGGGGGTGAGGGCGGCCGCGAGGCCAGCGCCAGCGACGCGTTGCCGCCGCGACCCGGCAGCCAGGGTGAGGGTGCCGCGCTCTCGTTGAGGGCTGCCACGGGCTCCATCCCCGCCGGGGCCCCGTCGCCGCCTGTGCGGGGGCAGGAGAAGTGAGCGGGGACCGCGGCGGCGGGC
>NW_010588847.1:166295-183868 GCF_000705375.1 Tinamus guttatus | reverse complement strand
GAACGGACCGTTATGAGAGGGGAGGCGGGGAGCGGGCAGCCCGATGAGGGGAGGGAAACGTCTGTTAGGGGGAAGGGGAGAGTCCGTTAGGAGGGAAGGGGCAGCCGCTATGGGGCAGCCCGATGAGGGGAGGGAAACCTCGATTAGGGAGAAGGGGATCGTCCGTTAGGGGGACAGGACTGTCTGTTAGGGAGAAACGGGAGAGTCCCTTAGGAGGGAAGGGACAGCCCTCTGTGGAGCAGCCTGTTGAGGGGAGGAAACGTCCGATAGGGAGAACGGGAGGGGATCATCTGTTAGAGGGAAGGGACTATCCGTTAGGAGGAAGGGACCGTCTGTTAGGAGGGAAGGGAAGCGTCCACTAGGGAGAAGGGACGTCCGTTAGGAGGGAAGGGACCATCCTTCAGGAGGGAAAGGAACCGTCCGTTAGCGGGCAGGGGGCAGCCAGTGTGGGGCAACCATGTGTGTGGCTGGGCCAGGCTGCTACTCCCCTGCCCCTCACACTTTTTCATTTCTCATGGCTTCTTTTCCCCCTCTTTGTCAACATGGTTTTCTGTTTGGAATTGTACTTATAATGTGTTGGTAGGAGGAAGGCTGCAGGCTTGATGTTTGTGCAGTACTTGCTAGAACGGCTCTGAACCTTGCTGTGGACTTCTTATACTGCTGAATGTCAATGTTTAAAAACAGTGCTAGAAATTGCTGCAAAAACACCTGTTTCACTTTTATCCTCCCAGCAGAATATATACTCTAGAGTTGGCAATCTGTTTGCCACTGAAAATATCTGCGCTGTTCTCCAAGGTACTCCAAGATCAAAACAGCAAAGAATCAATGGCCTTGGCATAAGAAATGCCTTTTTTTTTTTTTTTTCCTAAGTCTCGCCCTTTGTGTTTCAAGGTCAGACAGCAGCCAATATGCTTCTTCCCTAAAACACACTTCAATTGATGAAACAAAGCTCAACTGTTTGTTTCATGTTTCCCTTCCAAAGCAATATCAAATAAATACACCCAGCAGGTAGTTCTCATCAACAACAAAATAGTTTTTCTGGTATTAACAACAGAAGCCAAAAGGTACCCAAGTCTGGAAGAACATGTTTGTTCTTTAACTGCTGCTCAAAAGAATGTAGAAATAAAATTTCATCTTTCATTTATAGGAACAGAATGCAAACCATTTAGACATCATTTTGAAAAATTCATTAGAAGGAAATGTGTTTACTGCCTTCGACAGTCCAAATGAACAAAGTACGTAGGTCGTGCCACATTAAAAGGTACACACATTTACAGAGAATTAGAATGTCAGTATTCATTATTTCCACCTTGGTCCACATCCTGAAGGCTAAATACTATTATCAAGACAACCTGTGGACATCGTGTATCTCAGTAAACAAAGTCATTGCTTCCAAGGACTTCTGAAACACTGAATCTCAGAGAAAACAAAATCGTTTGGAAGGCGTCTGTTGAGGCTGGATTGGTGGCATCAGCCTGGTCCCATCACCTGCTCAAAGCAAAGCCATGTTCAAAATTATGTCGTTTTTCTGAGGATCTTGTTTAGTATATCTGAATATCTCCATGGCCTCCACAACCTCCCTGGGCACTTCTTCCAGTGGTTCACCACTGAAAGGTGAAGGGCTTTTTCCTTATATCTCCTCCCTTCTCATACCATTACCTTTTCCTATATATCTCATCCAGAGTTTATGACCAGCTTCTTTAACTATAGTACAACGAGCAACAACAGAAAGTATCTAATACAGCCATTTCTTGAGATGTGACTTATAAATCTGAATTACTGGCTAAAAGAATTGCTTGAACACTGTAGTGCTTCCTTGAATGGGAAGTGCACATGTGCAGCTTGTGTTTGCTTGTGTGTTTGTGGGATTATTACCTCTTGAGTGTAGGGTGCTCTTACAGTATATGTCAAGTTCTTATGCACAATGCTCTCAGAGGAGCTCTCTGCATGTCCCACAGTCCAAATACCTCATGTTGTCAAGTATCAACTGGCAGCATTAGTGCCCAGCTTCACAACATTTATTAAAATGATTACATTTACTTTGGAAATATTTATATTTCCAGAATCACTGGGCACTGTTTGTATTTCCAGAGGCAGTGTTTTAAGACTTTTCATCTTCTTAGTACAGTTTCTTACACAAATCATTCTAACGAGAGGCAAGTCATCCAAATTGGTCCTAATTTTAAGTAGTTTCAGTAAAAAGATCTAAAACAGTAGACATTGCTCACATAAGATATCTAGTTTCTGATTCTTCTTTACTGAAAGCTTTATTCTGTGAAGGTATAGCAGGCAATAATAGTTCAGGGTAGCGCTTAGCCTGTAGGAAAAGTACAGACAAAACACTACTTTACCCCTTGGACTGTCACATACACATGCGGAAGATGAGCCTGTGTTGGATGCCCAGGAGATTGGAGGAAAATTCCCACTTTTTTTTTTCTCTAATAGGCACTTTCACTTAACCTGGTAAGGTGCAATGCAGAGAGACGCCTGGCAGGAACTTCCACTACTGTCGAGATGTTCATTTTAGTTTTTTATCTGAGCTCGGATCCATCGATGTCACAGGAGAATATAAAAATAAAAGATATGATTCAACCTAAGTGCAGCGTATCGTGTAACTCACAATACTTATCTTAGAGAGTTTCTGAAAATTAAATTGCAATAAAATTTTAAAGTTGCTGAAATGAACTACATAAAAATTCACTGCTTGAATTCTTCCATCTGTTCTGAAAGCTGAGCAATATTGCCATGTAATTTTAACATGTGGCTACTTAATTTCAGTTAACTATAGAGTATTTTGATAGTTGGGTAGTCTTCCATGATTAATAAGTAGGCTGAGTAAATGTTAAGTATTATTAAATGATGCTTTACATAGAATGACTGGGAACTAAAAAAGCACTTCAAAACTGAGCTTTCCAATAACATGCTGAAAATACTTGAGTCCTTTTTCTTCTGGCAGCATAAGGAATCCTTAAAATAAAGGAGGGAGGAGGGGAAGAAGAAGTGATGCACAGATGGTGAACTAACCAGCACTGACATTTCAGATATCTCTGTGCAGCTGGTGCGAAAAGATGTTTGAAACCTTTAGCAATCCATTCTACACCCCCTGCAGTTTACCAGCTCCCTGACTCGATGGACTTAACTGCATTGCCTTGAGCCACTGATTACTGCTTCCTTATTAACCTCTCCCTCTGCTTGACCTTCTAGGTTTGCACCAGTGTCCTAAGAGGTATGCAGAGGTATCCAGGTGCCATGTAGAGTTCAGATTACATCCCACATGTTCCCATTTCTTCTTCACACGTGGTGATTCCCTTGTGGTTTTTGTTTATTGGTGGAGCACCCACTACAGATCTCAGTCCCTTTTGACAACTTTTCAAATGCTTCTCTGTTCTGTCCCTTACATAGTTAATATCCAGCAAAGTCACTCAGCTAGTATATCTGTAAATTCTATTTTTCTGGTGCAGCACTGCTATATGCGATTGAGTAAACATATATAATTTATAAACACAACCTTTGTGCTTTTTCTAGTACATGTTTGGGGTAAAAATCCTGTTTCACTGTTGCATTTACAAATGTCCATTTCTCAAATGGATTTTATGGGTGCTTTAGTAGTGGCAATACATTTTATCTGGTCTCTCAATTGCTAGGAGAAAGATGGGGACACACTTTACCTCATGTAAACAGGTGAAAATCAGCTTTACATAATGTAACAAATATTTAGTGCCAGGGATGAATCCAGGTTGAACTTTAAGCTGAATGCTGCAAAATTTTTGAATTACCATGCATTTCTTTTTCATTGAGAAGAAAATGTAGATTTAAATATTGCCCAGAAGAATAGACAGAAGCATGGAGACCACTATTTTGAACTTTCAGCTATGACTCTCAAAGGGCTCTTCAATGATTTATAGCTGAATTTTGGAGCAGTTTTGACTTCCTAAGCTTAGCCAGGCAAGGACTCTCCTTTAATAGACACCTATTCTTGTTCGCACTACACAGACACTCCTCACATCTGCTTAGCAATCTACACACCTGCCAGTCCACTTTTATCAGCCACAAAGGCCAAGGACTTCAAATGAACTGGCTGAGTTTCCAAAAGATTAAAGTTTGTGATAGATACTTGTACATTAAAAGTGCTACCCCAGGGTTTGTTAGGAAAGGCACAGTTGTTGCCTGTCTGGGCCACTTTTTGTTTATTTCCACAGATCAGTGCTGAATGTATGGAGGCTAAATGCATGTACTTTGTGCCTTTTCCTTCCATTACCCTGCTTGTTCTGACTGTGGGAAGAAAGCAGCAGCAATAAAGGACTTTCATTGTTGGATGCATCATCAAGTTCTTTTATTATTTTTGTTCTTTGAAAGGTATCCGAAAACTTTTGCTCAAGCTTTTAGGTGCCTTCAAACCAGCCTTTAAATTGCTGAGCTCATCTGCACATCTAAGTGAAGAAGTCACATATTTAGTTAACCAGTATCTTCTTGAAACTTTGTGAAAAGAAACTGCCAATTTATGTCATTAAAATGTTTGTGTTGTTTCACACAATCCTATACATTTTTGGTTATTTTCTGCGTGAGATGGTGTGTATATTTCTGCCTTAAAGTTAGTAGCAAGTTTGAGAGCAGTTTTCCAGATGCTAGAATGCAATCTGAAAATGAATTTCTTTGTGGAAAGAAGCAATGTGCCCAGCTTTCTATAGATCATCAAGGAAATTCGCTCTGAGAAATTGCACAAATACAGCCCCATTCTCACCAGCTAGCAATTCTCCTCTCTGCAGTACAAAACCAGCTCCATGGGCTAGATCCAGTAGAGGATCTGGGGAACTGAAGTGAGAAACGAATCCATATGTTGAGGATCCCTTGAGCAGGTAGTGCCAATAATAGGATTCAGGTGAAAATGGGAATACATTCAGTATACACCTTTCTGAAGCCATCCAGAGGGATGAGCCTGGGGAGGCATTGATGTCATAGGGTAACAGAGTTTCACCTTTTTCCAAGGATCTTGAAACTGCTCCAGCTCCATAGACAATTTCTTCTAGGGCTTGACTATCATTCCAAGTTATTACGTTCTAGTCGAGAAACAATGTATGTGCATGGTTCATTAGGCTATAAAAAATCACAAACATCGTAAAAGGTTGCAGGCTACAAAGGCATCAAGGGAAACATGGGAGTTCGTCTGTTGACAGCAAAAAAAGGTGGGTGACAAGCTACTTGATAGAGGAATGGTGAATGTTTCCCAGTGATCACAGCTGAAATTCTCTCTGACCTTGCTGCATCCCAGGAAATGTTCTCCTGAGGTGCCTGTCCTGGTGATTAGGCATCAAGGACACAAATTTATATGTCCCGGTCAAATTAATTATACATTGAATTAGAAATTACCTAGAGAATGACTCATGTTTAAACAAATAGCATTCATTTTTGCCCTGATGTTTAGCCCTTTCTGTATTTTATTTGAGCCTTCCAAATATGAATAGAGGTTCATGTTTCTTTATACGTCTGCTTGATAACATTTAGCCAAGATGCTTCTTCCAAGAGAACAAATTAATGCAACTTCAAAACAAGTCTGTTATTGCTCAACAGCCCAGTCCCTGCCAGAAAGGAACAAATTGATGATTATTTAGCTGAGGTAGTAAAGGAGAATTGTAAATTCTTAGGTTTTTTGTTTGTTTGTTTTTTGTTTTTTTTGAGAAAGAGCTTTAATATAAAAATAAATCAAATGTAAAGTTGGCCAGGTTAAAGTTATTAGAATCATGCGGCGCTTTCAGAAAAGAACATATGGCCCAGATCATTACATTTACCAATGTGGCATGAGAGCTGCTCTAGGAAAAACCCACTGGCAGAGCAGTACTCACAGGACAAGAGCAAGAAAAGTAGGTCACGACCCCACAGATGTCGAACCAGCTCCCTTCCTCCTCACCCTTTGAGTGGACTCAGCAATGGCAAAAAAGGGCAAAAAGCTCCCAACTGAAAAATAAAGGTTAATTCTGATGTAGATCGCAAATTAGTAGCTTTCTGGAAAGAAGGAAATTGTCCTAGCCCTACAGAGGGGCCTATTTCCTGAGATGACCACTGCAACTTTTTTTTAACATTTACTTTTAGGGCTATTTTCCAAAAGCCCTCTGTGATAACAGAATGAATTTGAAACATCATGCTAGAATATAGAGAGATTTTGACTAAAAATTATGAGAAGAGTCGCTAGTCAAAGTTTATGAAATAACGAACGAGTACGAAGAGTCGAAAGTAACGACAGGCTCTGGAGAGGGAAGTAGGAAGCAAAATGCAAATTCAGAGTCAACGCTTATTTAAATATGTGTTAATTGGTAGGACCCACTTTTTATGTAGTCAGGGAAGTATGGATGTGGGCCATAAAAATAAAAACAAATCGATTGCTTCTTATTATTCCCATAAGCAGTGTGATACCACATACAACAACTGAACTCAGGATCCCCTAGAGCAGCTTCCCTAAAAGGTGGCCTCCCATCGCCAAGACCAGTACTTCAACCAGAAGAATAGTTCGTGTACTTCAGCTTGCCATGAAATAATAAAAACTGACCTAGGGTGTCTAAAAATAACAACAAATCCCTCTTTAATACATGGAAGTCCTATACTCAGCGTGAGATAATTTGAGGTTGAACTAAGTTCTGACAAAGAATAGTTAATCACTGACCTAAAAATTAGCTGTTGCCTAGGTGCTCCTGGCCAGGCTCTGTTGACATTTACCTTGCGCAAACAGAACACACTATAACCAGCCAGATATATATTTAGGATTTGAAAATGGCCAGTTTTCCAAAGTGTAAAGCCATGACTGGGAGCATAAGTTTGATGATGCAAATGTTAAAACCACTTGTTAAAACCAAAATGTCAAAACCATTCAAATATATTCAGTGGGTGCCCTTGAAGCTCCAATTGGAGACACATTGTAAAAGATCAACCTTGTTGCCCCCCACATGTTTTTTGGTCAGAAGCCATCCTGATTAAAAGGAGATGAGTAGGTAGCTACATCAGTATTGCAGGCTAAAAACATAATTAGTGTGGTCAGTATGGTTTCTCAGAAAGCAGATTACATTACACAAAATCTTTTTTTTTTTTAATGGGATTAGATGGATAAACACCTCTGTGTAGAAAATACACTTGAATTTATCTGAAGCACTTGACATTATGATTTTAAATATTTGTATCATATGGTGCTAACAAGGCACAACATATAGGGATTAAAAACTGATTTGCTGTCATATTGCAGTAATACAAAGTGGGGAGAAATCAAAGGCTCATGTCTTAACTAATATGTCTTAGTGATTTTTTTTCTCTAAATCATCTAATATTTTATCAGCAGTCAAGAAAATTATAAAAACCCAGGACTGATAAAGTTCAGAGACAGCACAAATATTAAAGGTGTTGTAATGAGAAAAAAAGATAACTGCCCTCGGAGGAGTAGGATCTTGTGGTTAATAGATTGCAATCCAATAAAATGTATTTCAATCACAACTAAAGGCCAAGGAATCCACTTGGGAACAGCTTGCAGAAGCTCTGCCTAGAGGATTGAACCTCATCCAGAAAGCTGGGACTCAAAGGAAGAGTTAGGAGCCACCGCAGAGAACCAAATCTGCATCGAAGTTGCAGATTACAAATTGCTCTGTTAAAATGGAAGGTAGCAGTATCTTTAAAGACTGGTTGTGAGCCAGGCTCCGAGGAGTGTGGAGAAATGGGCAGGATTAACTCGGATGAGCGTGCGTGCCTCGGCATGGAGAGCGCTCCGAGCTCCCGAGCGGTTCGTTGCCGCAGGGACGCGGGCGCTGCCAGCGATGCCATCCCGCTCGGTCCAGCACCGGCACTGCTGCCTGGGGACGACACTCCTTACACCTCACGCTTCCAGGCCTCAGCTGGCTGCCTGCAATGCATACAAGAGCTGCTTTTTCTTTTCTTTCCTCCAGAACTGAGTCTTAAAGTATTATTTCTCCCTACCGCACTGTCAGCTTATTTATTTTTTATTACCGTTATTACAATTTCAAGATGCTTTTTGCTTTCCTCTTGCGTACCTCAGATTGGCCAGTTGTGTCTTCTGGGGGAGACACAGCAAAGGTTTTTCCTCTCTTCCTGCTGTGAAAGGGAGGTGCTGGGGTGTGTGGGACTCCGTCTGCCCTTGGCTCTGCCCAGAACTGAGCTCTTTGGTCTCGCTGCAGGGTGGAAAGCACAGAGTGGTGCTGTGGGCCTGCTGGTCCCTCCTTAGCTGAAATGCTACGAAAAGGAGAAAAAGCAAAGCAAAACCAAACCAAACAGGGATTCAGAGGCAAAACACTCCACGCCTTGTTGGCCTGAGACAGACATCAGGGATTATTGCCTTTTAGGAGGTCCATGCAGTTCAGGTAACTGGTTATGTGCCAATTACCAAGCTGCCTGCCAACATGATCAGGTTCCTCTAGCTGCATCTCACAGGTGCCCTCAGCACCCTGCACATTGCGATATGCTCGTGGTCAGGTGCCCTCTGTTTCTGAGTCCCTGCAAGCACAAGCCAACAGAACCCCAGCAAGCTGCTCTTTCGTGTGCCATGCCGTTTCCCTCATGTGGCTTCTGTCTTTAAGCTCTTGGCTCCTCTCCGAGGCAGTTCTGGAGCACTTTGTAATGCCAGGCTCTGTAGGGGCTGACTCAAGGAGCTGCAGAGAGTCCAGAAAACCCCGTGTGGTAAAAGAGATTAACAATATGCTTGCAATGGATCCAGTGGGTCAGTCATGCTTCCTGTCTTTAGTGATTGACTTCATTTTGTGCTATGAACAGCAGTTTGAGAATAACTGGTTATTTAAACTGAGCTCACACTTCTATGTGGATGCTGGACAAGTAATTTTTCATCTGCTTCCCCCAAGCCCCTGAGCTGCTTCTCTGCATGCTGATTAATCGTGTGTGGACCTGCAGTGCCAGGAACCTGCAAAGCAGGAGAAACGCAGCAAAACAGAGCTCCTCCCACACATAATGAAACCAAGTGGCAGCAACGGGGTGCCCCGAGCTCCGGCTCCACCACCAGAGCTGCCCGCCGCTGCCAACCAAAACACGTGCTTCTTCTGAGGGCAATAATTCTCCATTTCCATCCATAAGGCCTCGCACAGAGCCCGTGACAGCCAGGGTCAGGTGGTGCATGGGGCAAAAGTGTCAAAAATCCCTTGCACTGTGCAGCAGCGGGGCATGAGGAAGAGCAGGTTGCTGCCTCGAGGCCTCCCAGCCCCTCAGCAGGGCTACTGCTCCTCGGGTGTCCTTCTAGGGGGGGTGGAATGGTGGTTTTGGGTTTTTTTTGTGTATGTTTTTTTTCTTCTCCTGTGCAATAAAGGCACATTCTTGGCATCGAGCTGCTGCTGGCACCTCGCGAACCGGTCACCAGTCCCCAGGGAAACCAGCCCGAGCTGCAAGCGAGCCCGCGAGGTGGGACCTTCAGTATTAGAGATGAACATTGGCCACTTTGCAAGCGGGGAAGAGACCCTCAATGCCTCACGTGTGTCCATGCGCTTCAGGCACGCGGGGCCTCTTTGCCCGCAATATGTTTGGCAGAGCAGAGGGGCCGGCGCGTCTGCCCGAGCGCAGGCAGCAGTGCCTGCCTCACACGTGAGCGTTGCAACCCACCTCCGCTGCAGCCACCTGAGGTAACGGCAAATGTGCGTTCCCATAGCAACGTGAGGATTCACTTAATTATACTGTTGAGGCCATTTTATGTGCACATACCCAAATCCAATCGCCCAAATTCATTAAACTGCATAGCCCTGTAGCTAGGGGTTATAGACTGCTTCAGCCACGCTGTGCAGGGCTCGGGGGAGCCCTGCAGCAGGCAGTTTAAGGAGCCACCGTCCTCTAGTCCATGCCCTTGTCCACTGCCCCTCTGTGCCCCACTGCATGCAGAGGAAGGGAACAGCAGTGGCAGCTCAGCCCTCGTTTCTTCTCCTTTGCTCCCTGGGCAGAAGCTGGTTATTTTAGCAGCCTCGTTCTAATGCTGAAATGTTAGAAAAGACTTTGACAAAGAAGCATGTTGGCGTCTTCTGGACAACCTCTGCATCACCCAGCATGAGTCAGAGGTTTCCCTAAGACCCAGACCGCTTCCTTTTCATTGCCCTCAGCATCCCTTCATCTAAGGACAGTAATATTTACTCTGGAAACCTGCTCCCAGAAAGCTTCTCGGTGGCTTTGGTATTAAAATGCAATTGTTCAGAATAGTAGGTGAATTTTAACAGGAATCAAAAGCTGTGAAAAAGCCTCGCTGTACCTTTGTAGCTGTCATCTAAAAATGACCCTCATCTATCTTTTTGACAGTTTAGATGTTAACATGGATTAATCCATATTTAGCTAAGGGACTACAAATGTTTGTTTTAAAATGTTCCCAAAATAATAAGGGCTTGTCTCTAGTTAAACAAAGGCAAAAGATCATTAAAAATCAGCCAACTTACTTGATATAAAGTAATTTGTACTCCCATAATGAAATAGTGAATCTTAGCTAATTTATTTAAAAATAACCGTTACCGTTTTAGAGACGAGCCACTCCATGCTCGACTAAGTGCAGCAGATGCATATTTTATGGGTACAGTCTGGCACTAGTTTTGGAGCACTGGACATTTCCGCAGTCCTATCATGGCTCATCCTGGCCAAAGATAGCTCGGCCGTGGGCCTCAGTATTTATTTTCTGAGGCCGCTGATTGTCATGGGCCGAAGTGGCCGCTGCCCCGGACCTTTTGGAAGGAGCCAGGGCAGAGGGTCGGGGGCCACCTGCGATTCTGCATTTGGAGCCACAGTAGCGATGGGTCCACAAGGGTCTGCATGAGAGCAAGTGCCCTTCTGCAGCACAAAAGACTTACCTGCAATTTTTTTTCAGTGCTCAAGCTGGAGAAGATTTTAGGTCTATCTTAAAAAAAAATTCAGCTACTTTCTTTCAAGGCGCACACCTCAATGAGCTTGCAATGACTGCGTTATTACTCATTTGGCACTGATAGACTCTTAAGCATGTTTTCTTTCCAGGTTATCTTACAAATCCCTCCCATAATAATCACAGTTAAAACACATGCATATATGTTTTTATATATCTAATACCTGAACCAGTCCCTGGTAGCAGGCCTGTGCCCCTCTAACATGTATCAGCAAATAAGAGAGGTGCTGGTCCCGTGATGCTCTCATGGGTTGTTTTGGAGATGCCTCTGTTTCCAACCACCAGAATTCATTTTTATGTATTTCTTCTGCAGCCCCAGGGACAGAAATAAAAACCTGAGCAGAATTCAGAATGAATCACAGAGCAATTGGAGACAAAAATGTGGTTACTAAGCATGACAAGGACCGTGCTACAAAGGTGATGAACAACGGCAAGAGCTTCGACTTCCCACTTGCCATGGGGACTTTGGCCCTTCTTGGGTCTCTTTGGCAGCCATTTCTTGACGGCCAAACGGCACCAAGAGCGGAGCTGCCCCCATGCACTGCAGAAGTGTCATCCTTGACGGAGCCGATGGGTTTTGTGCCCACACAGGGCAAGGACGAGCGGCCGCGGCCGCGTGCGGGCAGGATGCGCAGCAGCAGGGCCTGCAGCTATGAGGCAGCCAGGCCGTCCCGTGCGGCGGTGGCTGCAGCCCACGGAGGCCTGAAATAAATGGCATTTTGCAGGAGGGCCGAGCATTTCTGCAGACAAGCTGGGGAGAACCCGGCAAAGGGAGAGCGGCACCAGTGGCAATCTACTGCTTGCGGGAAGGAGTGCGGCACTGCCGAAGGGGCCCTCTGCAAGTGCCAGGGCCCTGGCCTCATCCCCATCCTGACGAAGGGTCTGAAGGGCACCCCAGCCTCAAGGTGGGTCAAGGAAGTGAGAATGAACCGTTTGCTCTTGGTGAGGGGAGCAAAGACGCAGCCTGCCTGAGCACAGGAGCAAACGGGGCCTGTCCATCTCGAAGGCTGGCAAGCTCCTCTGCCACTGCCCCACGAGGAGCGGGACTCTCTGTCAGCTTGGTTTGGCTTTAGCTTGGCCGCTAACCCAGCGCTGCTATTATCTCTTTTGTCCAGCCTAAACTGAGCTGTAATACTTGGAATTTAGCCACGTTCCAAAAATATCCAAACGCTGCATGAGTCACCCCGATCTAAGCTGAAGAATTTAAGAGCGCATTTTAATTATTGCTAGCCTAAACTGAAAACTACCTGCAGCACCTTTCATTTTAATTACACATTTACTTTTAGCACCCAAATGCAATGAAACCTTTTTCTCCTTTATTTTAGAGAACCCCTTTCCACATCCCAAATCTTCTGTTTGTGCATGCAGCTTTCAGAGTGGGAAGGAAGCTGTAACGTTAGCTGCAGCATCCAGGGTGTGTGTTCGGGCTGGGCCAGGTCGCAGGTAAAAACCCACACGATGCCTCCGAGGAAACGACCATGCTGGGAAAGGGCAGGATGCCCTGAGCGCACAGAAACGAACTCTGTGACTCGGACGGGTTAATATGAGACATCAGACACTGAAAAGCTGAAATTGCTGAGTTTTTAGAAACGCTGTTTGCTAGTCTCTTTTAAAAACAGGACTGGTCACACCTATTTCCAAAAATCTCCTTCTGAACCTGATGGCTTAGCAAATAACCACTGCGTATCAAGTATCCTTTCCAAAGCTGGAACGAGCAGTGCTGATACGGCTGAACATAAGCACTTCAATAAAAGCTATTATTTCCAGGCCGGCGGGAAGAAAAATGCAGCAATAAGGCGGTTGTGCTCAAAAGATGCTGAATAAACCTACTAAGTGCTGATCCTGGCCACGTGGGCCCCTCTCTCAGCTTGCTGTGAGCCTGTGAATCACAGCCCTCTCCAACACCACTGGCAGCACCTAACACCTCACTTACTTTAATGCAGGTGAAACCTTGACCCATTGCTTGATCCCCTCCTAGGGAAGGGGAGGCTCTAGGATGACATTGCCTTTTTGCATATTCCCAGCAGTGACTGACAGATCGCTCAACACTGAGCCCTCAACATCCTAACGAAGGATGAACAACACACACACATGGGATCTGAAAATGCAGTTTATTCCCCACCCTCAGCAAAGAATTGCCCAAACAAAACTGTCTTACCATCTGGGTCCTGCCCTAAGTGTGATGCAGAAAACACCACATCTTACCCAGTTTGCATTATAACTGCACTAAAGAGAAGGCCATGTCTTCTTTATAGCTGGCACCAGCTTGCACGGAGGGAACAGCGTACAAACAACAACAGCTGGAAATTTCTCATGGGCCTACCACGAAAAAAATCAGCCAAAGCAGTGAAATTCAACAAAGGTTTCGTTAAAAAAAAACAGTTTCTTGGAATTATAACAGTGGCCACTGCTGCCTGAGCTGTCACTGAGAAGCAAAGCTGGAAACACAATTACAAGGTGATGTTCACACGCCTTCATATGTGCATATATATGTGCACTGCTCCTGGGATAAATTTCAGAGCAAAATGCTAATTCCTGGGAGCTGTGACAGCTTGAATCATCTGTGAATTATGTGTGCCCCCATGCACCTGGTTTGATGAGTAACATGTCACCGAGTCTGCAGCACAAACACACTAAATACGGTGCGTTTTTAACTCACAGTAAGTCAAAGGCAAGCCAAACCACTCCAGATGAAAGTCTGCACCTTTCTGTTGAGTAGTCCTGAAAAGAAAATGTTGTGTCTGTCATTAGCTCTTGGTGATTCATCCCTAAGTTGGACTACTTCACCCTGGGTTTTACAGACATTTTCCACCATGGCCTTTGCCTGGTCCTCGTCAGGTCAGCAACGGAGGCTGTGCTCCCTGAAGCAGGCTGTTAAACTATGGGCCAGCCCTTATATTTGCTCTTATTTCACAGCCACTACAAGTCAATTTATCTGAGCAGACTGGCGTGTGGTGGTAATGAGCTAATTCCAGTTCAGCAAAATATCCCTGCTCTGCTTCGGAGCTTAATGATTTTCCTCTCAGCCCAGGGTATGTGTTAGTTGAACTCTCTGCTTTGAGACAAAGCTGTTGCGTAAGTGAAAAGTTATTTCATGCCTGAGCCTTGGTTCACCCAACTCCAAAAATGATCCCAAAATCCGGGATCCCTAGTCTTGGTGCCCCTGTGCCAGAGGGTTTCATCCGAAAGAAGCTAAAATTCAGGGCCACCGCGCCAGCTCTCTTCTGCTTCCTACACTTGTTTTCCTCACTTTCCACATCAACACTTAGAACTAACAGCTTTGCTGACTAATCACCTGTGCACAGGTGACTGCACTGGAGCAATCTCTTTTTAGAGGCTGAGCTAGGAAGTGAGGAATAACAGCGTGGAAACCTGCCCTGTCTGGGATTTGGCTCCTTGACCAAGAGCTTTCTTAGGAAAATTTTGTTGGCTGGGTCTTCTAAAGTACTGAGGAAATGAAAGAAAACATTTGCAATGTGTCCTTTTGGATATTTGTGCCTGACATGTTGAAAAATCAATGTTTTTACAAAAGACAAGAGAGTCCCCTAGTCCTGGGGGTTTTCAGCATGTTGCTGGACCAGCGTCCTTGGTTAAACAATAACTTCTCTGGTGTTAAGAGCAGTGCTGCTGGACAACATGATGACAGTGCTGAGCACATAGAGCAGAGCACATTTCTAACCACATACCACATGTTTTTGAAGGTTTTTGTGCTAACGCCTTAGGGTCTGCTGCTGCAACAGAGCTCAAAGCAATACTCCCCCAGAGTTCAATGTGGGAAAGATCTGACCCTAAATAACAATGTCCTTAATAAGAGTTCTTTTGTACAAACTGGAGGCAAAGCATCTGTACATTTTCCTTCTGCTGTCATATTTCTGAGGTTGCAAATCCACAGCAGGTTTTGCAGCTGAAGCGACAAGCACCTCCCTTTGCATTGGTGTCAAGTTAAACGAAAGATGCTCTGATGGGGCCAAGCTGTGAACAGGAGCCTTTCACTACATTAAAGCAAGATAAAAATATCCAAAAAAAGAAAACTTACGAAGTTATTGCCAGGATGTATGTGACAGAGTCCATGGAGCCTCTAAATGATGGGAGGAAAAAAATCAGTGAAAGAAAGAGAGGATCATATATAAACATTTACCAACCATGTCAGCAAAGAGGAGGGTGCACAAGACCTTTAAGCTGGGTTTGAAAGCATGAATGCTACAGGGTCTCCTCAGTATGTACTAGAGCACCTCAAAACAGGGTGAGAATAAGCATACAAAATCCTGGAACCGACTCTTGGCATACACAGAAACTGAAGATTTCTTACTTACCCCTCCTGCAATGTCTCTTTTGAAATACTGGCAGCTCAACAAGCAAGAGGATCCCAAGCAGAGAGCTGGCAAATCTGGCTCTGCCTGCAAAGTGGAAGGAACAGAAAAATTGAGAAACGTGCCTTCAAATAACAAGGCATTTTAATTACTTTATAGGGGTGCTTGCAATTGCTCCAGAATTAGAAGCCTTTTTATTTATGAAGAATACGTATGTATTCTCAAAATCATGGTACTTAAATTGAGGGGAACAAATTTATTTTTGAGGATTTACAGACTGATTTAATTATTAACTCAAGTTAAAGGGTTGTTTTGAGAAAATACATACCGTACCAGACATTTTGCAGTATTTATGGTGTTTTCACAGTATTTTTACTTCCAGAAAATTTTGCTTCCAGTAGGAGCCTAAAAACGTTAGACTCCAGGAATTCTGTGTAAAAGACTATGCTCTTTCAAAATGCCTCCTGTCATATATCAAAACAGAAGCCAAACGCAGCTACTGTTGTACTGAAAGTACCCATCTCCATTGGCCGTGCATTGAAATCCATCCATGCAGAGGCACACTAGGGCTTAGCCTCAAACACATCCAGGCTGCTAAGAAGATAAATATGATTTGGCAACATTTTTCATCTTCTGCAGCACCTGACTAGGAGGTCCTTCTTTTTGCATGTGCAAGATGAACATCTCTTGATGCCTCCAGGTAGCGGCATGAGAAGGCTGAGCAGGGCAGAGCACTTCTAGGCTCCTCTGGGATTTGGGTCTGTCACGACCTGTTGCGAATCCAGAAAAGGAGCAACCTCCCCACTGAAGCTTCTGTCGCTGCCAGGTGAGGTTAACAGCAAAACGCCTGACCCTGAGCTGAGGTGAAAAAAAAAAAATTAAAACAGAAAGAAATCATTAGGGGAAATAAACAGAGACATCTAGTTCCAAGTCAATCCAAATCCGCAGTCCAGACATTACACTACAGAAGAGAAAAGAAATGCCTAGAGGAAAAATTGGCAAGAAATACTTCCTTGGTTTTGCCAACCTCAGCCAAACATACCAGCTTCACATCTGCCACTGCAGGGCTGAAGGGGTAGAGGGCAGTTTTGTGTAGGCTTAGGGCAGGAATCAAGCGGCCCCATGTTCTGACCCATGATCCTGGGGATGTGTAGAGGGATTTATAAAATGAACAATGTCAAAGGTACAGGAAATACGTGGGCAAAAAAGATGCGCCTATGGAGACGTGATGGCCTCAGGTGAGCCTGTGGCTTCTGCTCAGCAGGCCGCAGTGAAAACCCTAGGACCTACTACGTAAACCCAGTCTTGGAGGGAAAAGCATTTCACAAGTGGGAAGCCCACGGGTCTGCGAATCCTCTAACGGTATCAATGTTACTGGAGAAGCTGTTTCATAGCACAGCACTCCCCAGCAGCCGAGGCCAAAGCGGCAGCAGGAGAACACGCTGGCAGCAGGCCGGGGAGAGCAGGGCTGCGCCGCTGACGTCGCGGCGACCGGGGCGCTCCCACGGGCGGGGAGCAGGCGGCTGCTGCGAGCGGCGCCGGCACCAGTGCGTCCCCTTCGGCAGACGGTCCCGGCTGCCGCAGTGGCTGAGCGCCGCTGCCCCCGGGCAACCCCATCTCTGCACGGGGCAGGGACAGGTGCAGGTGCCAGGCGCTGCCAGCAGCACGAGGCAGCCCCACAGCGCCCCATGCCCGCATTTCGGGAAGGCTGGGCTGTCCCAGCAGGGTGTCTGCCTGTGACGGGAGCCTCAACCATGGGTCCCTATGGACCAACCCACCGCTCTGGACAAGTTTCACGCACCACCCAGGGGGAGATGCCGGCTAAATCACCTCCGGAAGGTCCCCAGGACACATTTCTCCTGCAAACTGTCTCAGGAGGTGGCACTTCAGCGCAGGGAGCCCGGCCGGTGGGACAGCCCTGTCCTGCTGCCCGTGCAGCGGCCCCGCGTGGGGCCGGCCGCGCCGCGTGCTGCCGGGCGCGTGGGAGCCGCTCACCCAGCGGCCCAGCTGGCCACGCGGACGTCCCTGTCGCCTCCCAGCGGGAAGGCAGGCGAGCGGTGTGTGTGCCGGCCCACGCAGGGCTCAGGTTGCATCACTGGGATCCAACCCTGTGTTTTTGCACAGGCAGCTCTGGCTTTGTCTTCATCTTCTTTCTTTCCTTCCCCCTACATGCCTCACTGAGATGCATGGCCACTCCTGCTGAGCCGTACTAGAAGTACTGTAAAGGAGCACAACGTACGGGGAGAAAAGGGAAGGCGAGAGGGAGACAGCTCACTTGGCCATCTGGAACAGAAAGGTTTTGGGAGTTTGGGGTAGCAAAGGGTCCTCTGGCACCTGATAGCTCTAACATGTCCTTAACAACCTGCCCCTGCCCGGGCGGT
>NW_010588847.1:99101-166269 GCF_000705375.1 Tinamus guttatus | reverse complement strand
ACACAGAAGCAGATCATGTTTATTGCTATTACGGAGAGGTTGGGGGATTGCTAAACTGTGCGGAAGATTTGCATGTGAGGAGAGGGGTTTGAGATTTATTGATAGCATAAGTTTTACCATTTTCCTTACTTTCCCCTCTTCCCTTTACATGATCCACACTGTATTAACGGAGAAAATGCAGAAAATAAAACAATGCAATAAGACAAATAACTGACTCTCTCATATTAACTTTGGATACATTAGTAATAAAGCAAGCAGAACAAAGTATTATAAATACAGACTAGACAAAATGAAGAGCATACACTGCTCTCTTAATACCTTTTTCATTCTATTACAACAGTGCTGAGTTATGCTTTAACCGGACTTAAGTTATTGCCATAGACCACCTGAACCAGAAATTCCAGAAAAAATGGAAAGGCTCCTTACAGCATTTCAGATGCTCTTCATTTATAGACTAGCAATAAAAAAGAACCAGGTTTGCTGCTACGTCTCCCCACCCAGTGTCCTGGCAGTGCTTATCTGAGCTTTCTCGCTTTATTGGCTATAGATGCTCAAATTGTTGGGGAATATTTTGATTTTGTTTCTCTCTATCATGAAGAGAAAAACACAAAGCAGGCAGGTATTTAATAGAAGCTTCAACAACTGCTCAGTCAGGAAAAAAAAAAAGTATTACTGGGATAGATGAGATTCAACAATATGACACGGTGACCACCGTGGTGACCAATGATGGAGGGCTTCACACACGTGTAGTCCAAGCAGGCACTACCCCAGTGTGGCCCTGCCACGGTATAGGGAGCAGCTTTCTATAGGCACCATCAGTGGTATTAAAGCAACTGAGGAACTCTGTTCATCATGGAGGTGGATAATCCTGGCGCTGAGTATGTTACTAGTGATTCTATATACTGATTTTGCAAGCATGAGTAATAGGCAGACAAAAACTCCAGAGGCAAACCGGGATTACAGGACCCGGACATGCCTGGGCCTCCTCGGCTTGTGCGTCTGGGAAGAGGAGGCTCAGGAAGTGCCACGAGGGCCTCTCGAGTTTGTCCCTGCAGCGCAGGGCAGGGTGCTCCCCTGGGTCGGGGGAAGTGACTTGCTCCAGCGGCGCCGCTCTACAGCAGGGTCTCCTGCAAAAACAGACACAGTCCAAACCAAACATGACAAAACAGAGAGGAATGCAGCATGCAAAAAGGCAGCAAAATAAAGATTTATCTTTTCTTACATTATTATTTGTTTTGCATTTTTATTTCTCTTTCCAGGCCCAGAGGATTTCCCATCAGAAGCCCAGATAGTTGAATAGTTCAAATAGCTGAAAAATGGAGGTATAAAGGGGCTGTATTCTTGGAGAACATTTGAACCCTAAAACCAGACTGACCTATGACATGGATGGACCTTTGCATGCCTGGATTTTGAAGGAAACATTTACAGTAAGGAGTCAGATAGCGTCGCCCCTGTGACCCCCTTATAGTAGTGTCACCCCAATGCTTGTGTTTGTGCTGCAGGGGGCATGGGGTAATGACTGAATTCCAGTTTCCACAGGAAAAGAACCTCTGTAGCCCAGAATAGATGACTCATGATGCAGCACGGAAGCACTGTGATGTCCGGGTTGAGAAAAATAAACACAGCCTGAAAGCTGTTGTTATATCCTAGAGATATGCAAAAGCTCCTGTTTTGATTGGGGTAAGAAAAAATTAAAATGCATTTTCTTCTCACTTTTTGTGCAGTTATCTTCAGGTCTCCCTTCAGTGGGTTAAAACAGAGATGTGAAGACAATGATATAAATAAGGGGGAAAATATATATTTGTGTTTTCTGTTAACCTGTTCAGGGAAGATATTTGGGGTGTTTTATGCATGCTTTAAGAAACAGGTAGGGAAAACAAGTGCTTTCTGAAAGCGGTTGGATGAAAGTCACCACAGGACGACTTTAAGCAGCTGAGGTTGTGCCTCTGGCTCCGCTTTTGTCCATGTGCCTCCACGTCCTGTGGAGCAGGGAGGGCTGACAAGCGGCCGGGAACTGTCCTTGGTCCTGACGAAAAAGAAGGGCCTTGAAGCCACCAAAGTCATCTCCGAGACGACTTCCTGCACTTTGAGAACACTTCCCACATAACGGAGTCCTTGAGCAACTATTCGAACCAAGCACATGAACTGTTTTATCTCCAGCAACCTCTACGTGTCGTTATTTCTGGAGTACTGATAGGGTGAAATCCATATGGAGAATTAAACAATCTTCAGAGAGAAGATGGTGTTTCGTCCTATTGTCGAACTGCTGTGTTTTACAGCTCGCCAAGTGTTAACGGTTTATACTAGTACTGCCACTGGCCTGACTTGGTGAGAGAACCTCCATATGGTCTGCCCCAAATCCCCCAAACTCGATGGCAAAACGAGGAGCTGCCACAAAGGTGACCCCACCATGAGGTGCCCTTCTTTCCCCTTCTCCTCGCTGGTTCCCATCACCATGGGCATGCTGAAAAGGTCCTGTCTTGGGGTCACAGCAGCAGACCTTGAGTCTATCTGGAAAGAGAAAACGAGAGAACACTGCCCACCTGAACAGTCAGGGCACCAGCAGGAGGCATTTAAAAATCGAGACTGTACTCACAGCGCTAAGGAGTTTTGCTGAGCTAACTGAGTAAGCACCTAAACGCCCTGTAGCCTCAAGGACCCCCCTCAGAAGGCAAAGAGCTTCATTTCCTCCCACCAACACTTACTTACTGCCCCTCTGTGTGGAAATGGGGAAAAGGGAAAATAAAAGGCAAAGGAAAAATAAAAGTAAGGTCTGATTGACTGAATTATTGCTTCCAGCACTATCTGGATATTTTTTGAACACTCATCATCTAATTTTCTCAACCCAGTGCATATTGGCATCAGTAAAAAAAAAACACATTTTCAAATTTCAAATGTTTATTTGTAAGGAAAAAATATAAAAAAGATATTTAACTATTTCTATTTTCTTCAAAGAAAAAATTAAAAGAAGCAGACAACAACCCATTAATCCAATAGTGAATGAGATTCCTTACATGGTGTAGCTAGAATCCATGGTGTAAATGCAGTCTGTAACTTTAGAAAGTGTGCAGTTTTAGAAGACAAATGCAACTGCTTGAGAACCCCAAAACCCTAATAAGAAAGATACAACAATAATAAAATGTAATTTCCCTTTCAGAGAGGAACATGCCCTCAGCCCTAGATATACTGCAATTGCATTGACATAAGCTAACAAAGGATATATATTTTTTATTAGCAAATGTAACTAAGAGATGTAATCTTTCAGTGCAATCATCTTCTGAAGTCCACCTGCCAGCATTTGCTGTTTTACAAGAGCTTCATACATTTATTTTTTTTAAGGCACAACACAGACACCCTTGGGTTCTTTGCATCTTTATGCTGTATTGCATTTGTCCACAAAACAAACAAGGCAGTATCATGATCACGGACCACCGTGAAAGAACAAAAAATACTGTTTTCAACAAAAATGTACTACTTGAAAATTTGTCTCATTAATCATTTTTCAATTTACCATTTCTTCCCAACTTCTTCTAGTCCTTTCTTCCTGCAAATAGTAACATTTTATAGCATATGATTTGAAATGAGTAAGATGTGAGTAACCTGCAGGACCTGAGCTCTACAGACCGTAAGTGAAACTGTGTTAATACAGCACATATTACAGGAATAAGATGGGGGACTTGTCATTACATAAATCAAATGAAGACAAACTTAATAATATCAAGAAGTTCTAAAAAATCCATCAGGTTACAAACCCCAAGTAAATAAGTTAAAGAAATAAACACTGTTTAAATACATGAAACAAATTCTATTTCTGCATATAACTGCATTGTTATTTTAGAACCCCTCTTCTACCTAAATACCAACATGCAATCAAGCTTGCCAATACGATTACTCTGTACTGCCAGTGTTACTTGTAGGAAACTTAGACACAGCACAAAATGCTTTGTCTCAAAATCTTTCCATTATTTCATGGCACATTCCACAGTCTGATAATAGCTGTTATTTTTCACTTGCATTAAATTAATCATCTCTAGGAGGTACAGGCTCAAGATTGACTCTAATCCTTAGTATTAACAGTCTTCCCTTTAGGCTATGTTTTCATAGCACCTCCAATCGCAAAAGAAAGATAATTACCAGTAACCCCATCAGAATAGGTAATTCCAATTATTTTCTGGTTCTTTACATGAATAAATATAAACTACCAGTCACCAGCATTTTCAGGTTCCTCGGGGTCCTTCAGAATCTCTTGAGGAGCTCCAAAATATAAGAAAAATAATCAGACTTCTTACAGGGAACTAATAATAATAAAGCAAAGTAAAATAAAAAATGGATCTCTATTTGGACTCATAGTCTGCAAGCATCTCCAGCAGGTCGAGGGAGGTGATCCTGCCCCTCTACTCAGCCCTGGTGAGGCCGCATCTGGAGTACTGTGTCCAGTTCTGGGCTCCACAGTACAAGAGGGATGTGGAGCTGCTGGAGAGAGTCCAGCGCAGGGCTACAAGGATGATCAGGGGCCTGGAACATCTGCCCTATGAGGAGAGGCTGAGGGAGCTGGGCCTGTTCAGCCTGGAGAAGAGAAGGCTGAGAGGGGATCTGATCAGTGTCTATAAGTACCTCAAGGGAGGCAGTGAGGAGGATGGTGCTGGCCTCTTTTCACTGGTGGCCACCAACAGAACTAGAGGTAATGGCCACAAATTGAAACACCAAAAGTTCCACGGGAACTTAAGGAAAAATTTCTTAACAGGGAAGGTACAGAGCACTGGAACAGGCTGCCCAGAGAGGTTGTGGAGTCTCCTTCCCTGGAGATCTTCCAAACCCGCTCGGACGCAGTCCTGTGCCACGTGCTCTAGGTGACCCCGCGTGTGAGGGGGGTTGGACTAGATGATCTCTAGAGGTCCCTTCCAACCTTACACATTCTGTGATTCTATGATTCTATGAAAAGTTAGCTTGTGCTTTACACCTGCATTTTAACAACAAAAAACATAGTTCTACCTAACATGAGATCTGAACACTGTAATAAGGTGAGAGCAGTATAATAAAAGTTCTGTATTTCACAAAGCTCTTTGCAGAGTGAAATTTTAAATTAAATTCTATTCTATTCCTTACGCACTTGAGGCAAATAGGGTAAGATAAAACTTCCTTTCTCATAGGAAGCTAGTTATTTTGAAACAAGTGTGAAATGTCATCTCTAAACACTACTACATCTTTCGCAGGATCATGTTCATGTTGGAAGCTCTCATCTTTCAAGAAAACTCAGAGGATTATTTTTAAAACACAGCAGGATATCCACCCAGAAGAGTACCCCAGACCATCACCTCCAGGTGCACACATTTTCTCAGAAGGAAACACTTGCATCTACGCAGCAGCTCTAGCATAGCTGACAGCTAAACTGAGGTTCCGTCACACAGTTTTTGCTTAGTACAAGCACAGGATAAGGAAGGTCAAGAGTCAGTAACTCTGGAGCCCTTCCTGTGGTTCCTGAACTAGCTATGTTCCTAGACATTCACTTGGAAGATCCACTGAGACTGCTGAAAATTCGTCTGTCTTTCATGTAGTGTAAAATTGTTAAACTGTGAGTTTGGTTTGGTTTTTTTTTTCGGTTTGCTTTTTCTAAGCAAGCCTAGTAAATACTTGTGACACTTGTACCCTGAAATCCTCTGAACAGCTGCAACACAGTGACGGGAGAGCGCAGAAAACGTCACCTGAAAATGAACACCCAAGCGTCTTACCGTATGAAGCAATGACCATGAATTAACCCCCTCTAAACAGCCAGTATTTTTATCTTTTCTGTCTGGAAGGAGAAACACGAGGCAGCTACACACGCCAGAAGGTTCAAGGAGACACTGTTACAAAACTGTCCTGGCACACATTTTAGAGAGACACTGAAAAATCTTCAATTTTACAGACATAATGGACTGGAGATAGCATTCACCTTTTGAATCTGTAAAAACCAAAAACCTTCAATTCTTTTTTACTTCATGGGTTTTTTTTTTTTTTTTTTGGTGGAGTAGCTAAAGCTACTACACCTACACATCTACTACATAGATTGTCTGAGAACTGTAAAGTTATTCCAATTCCTATATTTTGTGACAGCATGACCTGCTGCAATAGGAAGTGGATTAACATATTTTGCCTAATGTGCGTTTAAGTGATACACTTTGAAGGGGAACTTCTGAGAAATACCAGCATCTAAGAGCAACAACAATGGGGGGAATGTTATAATCTACAAAACATTCTCTGAAATAATGTAGATGTAGTAAGAACAGCATGCATTCACTTCACTGGAATAAACACTTCAGCTCCAAATCTTTCCAAAGCCAGCATTTATTCATTCAAAATACTTTTTACATTGGTCAAAAGAGTTCAGCCCGGGCATTTTCCCGGGCAAAAAAAACACGTTGAGAGTTGCAATTAAGTGTTATGTAAAATAGCATTTTGTTCTTCTGTCTTCTAAACTACATTCATTTCTCTCAAAACAGTATTAATCAATTAGCAAAAGAAAACAGATACCAAAATTTTTAGTATTTTGAGGTACAACGTTCTACGCCCACAGACTACATACACTCACTCACTTTCTGTAACACCCATGTTGCATAAGTACCTTCTGTCTTCTTTCTTTATTCATTACATATTTTCTTTTACTGAATTACTGATTAACTGAAGCACTACTTACTGATTGAGTTCAGATTTTGCTTGCACTACAAGCAGCCAGGTAGGCAGAGCTGCTGCCTGCAAGCTGGTTTTCCATGAACCTGGACATGCTCTCCATATCCATTGCGGATATCCATATGGATATCCGTATCCATATACACTGGCTGAAAGACCCCTTCAGAAAGCAGCTACTCAGAGTGATTCCGGAAAGTCTTGAAATACAGTCTGTTCAAGCTTGCAGAATAAGTTGTCAAGGATGTTGATGACACTGTCACTGTTCTTCAATGAAAAGGGTTAAAATCTAGGGTTGGGAATTTCAGCTTATCATTGCAAAGAGTAAGTATTTTTTCTTCATCCTGTGTAGCAAAAATGCTGTGTTACTATCACCAGTGAGATTAGTTTTGACATGAATTAGAGTTAGTAAATTTGTTAGTCTAGATGTAAGTTTTGATTTGGACATCAGTCACACATTTTGCCTTTTTGCTTAAGAAAAACAAACAAACAAACAAAAAAAAAAACAAATTACAAGCCCTCATTTTGCCAAACATTCTCAAGAAATATCAAAAAATATTCCATTATAAAAAAGACTGTTTGGTGTCACAGAATAACAAAGAAGAAAACTTTTCTCTTCTGCTTCGTCTATGTGAATTACTTCAACTTCACCAGAAAACATAATGAGACAAGAAATTAAAATCTAACCACTCTTTCTTTTGCATTAAGCTGCTGCATATTTCCCAGTGGTGGCAGCTGCTCTGATTATACACATAGTCTCTTAAGATACTTTTAAGTTCTCTTCAGGAACTTTTTTCTTCAGTTGAAGGACAGACATCGCTTTTTTTTTGCTCTCCTGTAAAGCATAATAGTGTAAATCTATAATGTTTAAAGCATAATAAATAATAAATGTTAGATAATAAATTTATTATCTCAAAATAACAAAATTAGACTTCCTTTCTGAAGTTAATTTTATGACTTATCACTACATCACACTCAGCAGCAGAAACCAGCTGGAATTTACATGTATCTGTTTCGAATGTACTCTCTGTACATAAGGAAGTCATCTTTTCCCAGGGGTTGCATGTTTCCTCTTCCAGCCTGCATGTGAGCAAGGAATATCTCAACTGATTTCCTATCAACTCTCGGAGGCTGAACTTCATAAATGTTGTCTTGGGAAAAGGATGAGATGGGTACTCTGGAAAACAAACAAAATAAACCACTGAATATTTGGAACATCAGATAAAATATTTCCAAATGGAAATACTTTTTTTTCCTCCTTTAAAGATATATGAGAACCACTGAAAACGTAATTTGCCACTCAATAATTCATTTACCTAGATTGTTATCATGACTGCTGACCTGGTAAGACTCAGCCTTCCAAGTAGGGTAGTTAGGTAAGATGCCACTAATCACATTACAGGCTACTTTCTGCACTTTCCTTACTCTGCCCTCATTTCTTCATTCTCAGACCTGCTACAGCCAGTAAGCACCTAAGCTGAAACTAATCTGTGTCATACATTATAGCAGATAACCAGAAACCTTAACTGAATTATCCATGTAGTCAGTAGCAATTACAATGAGCACGTGATTACACTCTGAACCCATATACAGAAAGGATTTATCAGATAACAAATTTCCATCTAATTACTAGGAAACAGACATCTAGTATTACCAGCGTTAGCACTTTGTCCACTGGAACAGTTTTTATTTTGTAAAAAGATTTGTTAAATAGCTTAGCACAATAAACTTCTGTCTTCAACTCCTAACATGTAAACCTACTCCCGCCTCATGAGAAATAAATGCAGCTTTAAATTTTACATAGAACTTGAGTACATCAGACATTTTTTAAGCACTACTGTGAATCAAAGGCACTCTTAAGATAGAATTTGTCCCTTTGACTGCTGAAAACTGCGCACTGGGCAAGATCACAGTCAGTCGGGTAGGGGAAGTGATCGTTGCCCCTTCTTCAGGGCTCGAGAAACCACAGCTGGAGAACTGTGCCCACCCCTGGGCTCCCTGGAAGCAGACAGACAACGACACACGTGGAAGCGGCCACCAAAGGCCACCGGGACGGTCGGAAAGCTGGAGCGGGAGCGACGAGGAGGGGCTGAGCTCCGTCTGCCCTGCCTGGAGAGCAGCGGCTCCGGGCGGCCTCACCAGGGGGCACAGGGCTCTTCCTGGAGGGGCACAGGCCCAAGACAAGCTGTGAAAGGGACTGAAAAATAAACCATGGTGCCATCTCTGAGTAGATAAAAGGAAACTTCTCTGTCAGTGTGAGATCTGGTGTGGCCCTGCTTCGGGCAGGGGGGCTGAGCAGGTGACCTCCGGGGACTGCGTCCAGTGTCACTGTGCTTCTAAAGCAAACTCTCCACAATAAAACGTTCTCAACAACTGACTGCAAAGTAGCAGCAGAGTTATTTACACTGAATATGTAATAAATGAATAAACACTGAAAGTATCTGCGCATCTAATCATTATCATTTTAAAGCACCTTTGCTATTAGGAAAGCAGTATCCATAAATATACTATGTACATTTCCCAGCAATACTTTAGCAATTAATTTACAAAATGCTTTGAGCTGAACAGTGTGGGTATTTTAACTATGTGACAGCAGATTGGTTTGGATTCTGCAAGAAGACACTCGGTGTTTAAGGTACTGCCATCTAAAGATAACAATGCTTTAACTTCCCCTTCTGTAAATGCTATTTGATTGCTAGAAAATCAAAAAGTCTGAAATTAACCCCAGGGAAAAACTATCTGAGAGATCTTTGCATCGTCTAGAATGGTAGATACAATTCTCCTATAAAGGGTAAACAGGAGAAAAATATTTCTTAATTATGAAAAAATTGACATATGTTTTAAGGACTTGTCTAATAATCAGTTTCATATATTTTTGGTTCATATTTCAGCTGAAAAAAGCTCATTTACTTTATATGTATCTACTGGAATACTGCTGGTTTATAAATTGCTCCATATAAACAAATCTGCCTAAGCATTCAATAGGAAATAGAGATTTCAAAATTGGAGACTCCCTTTCCTACTACCACATACCCTAAACACTTTTCTGCATCAGAACTTCCTTCTGTGCTGAATCAAAATGTCCCACGTCCTTTTTCAGGGAGCGACTAGAAGCCGTGAGGTTATTAGAACAGAGCAAGCTCTGAACAGCCTCTTCCCTAGGTCTATCCTCCCACGTCAGCAAACAAGATTCAGGGAATATCTAATTCTAGTAACTCTCTGAGCCTAGGAGAAAGGAAGAACTTCTACAGCTTAATTGTGTTTCATGTGACAGTCCTTTAATTTGTTATTACAGCCCTTGGCTGCTCATAATTCTCAGAAAGGGAGAAATTAGTCATTCTCTGCCTTCTCCCCATCTCTACCATACACCCAGACGTATTTAGTCTCCCCTCACACACTTGTTATTTTCCGAGTAGCCTCGTCACCCATTCATGTAGGTTTCCTAGGTCTGCTTCAACCTTTACAATGATACAATGACCAAAACTACATTTAATGCCTGACATTTCTTTTTCTACTACCTTTTCCATTTGTCATCTATTATTTTAGTTACGGAAGACAGATTTTCCAAGTATTTTACGCTACTTAATTGCATACTGAGACAGTGGCCAGAGGCTAGAAAAAATGTCAGAACAGTATTGTTAAATATTGTATATTTTTGTGTGTGTGTGTATATATATATTTGGGCCCAAATATATATATGTTGGGACTCAAAACTTTTCAGCTAAGAATTACAGCAGCAACTTCCTGTCAAAGATCACAACTCCTCAAAGCAGATATTGACCAGCACCAGCGTAATAAAGATCCATCTGTATTAGCGCCATTGCAACATACTGCAGAATCCACAGTCATGCTTCGGTGTCTGGGTGCTTTCTAATGGACAAGAAGGTATCTGCGTGTTTTAAAGGGAAAAGGAGAGAATGGTGGCCCAATTTCTTGCATCCTCTTACTCTGTGAATCTCAGTGATTTCGCTATCACGTCTTGCTCGCTTCCAGGACTGGGACGACAGCCACAGCTTGTTTGCTCCCTTTCTAACTATACGACGGCTGCTGCTGCTGCTTCTGTGCTCTCAGCGACACTGCTGCTGGCTTCAGAAATGGCAGCGCTGGAACGGAGCCAGGCTGGCATCGCTTCTAGGAGACACTCAACAGCTGCACGCAAGGATTTGCATCTCTTTTGGTCCTTGAAGATGGTGGAGACACACCAAGTTTGCAAGTCCTGGTCCAGCGGAGCTCAAAAAGGCTATTACAGCATTCCTGTTCTTTTAAACATGAAACTGCAATTACCTACCCTTTGTAATTTAACCACTAAACTCTCATCAGTGTAATCCTCTGTTTGTTGGGAACTTTAAACTGCAAAGTTGTTTGGATAAACCCATGAAAAGTTGAAATGTCTGTTTTCACTGGAGTAAAAATTTCATGGGAATGGCGTAAAAAAATGAACATAAGAGCAAACCATTGTTGGTATAAGTCTTCAAATTATTCTTTAAATTGCTCTAAATTCTGAAGCAATAAATGCTAAAAAGTGTTAAAAACGTAAATTCTGAGAAGCAATATTTCTCACAGGAAGAATTTGAATGTGTATTTCTTCAACAGCTGATCATGTGAGCTCCTAAGCAGACAAAATTCTGACCCAAATTTTGAGTATTATGATTCAGTTCTGTTCATTTATGATCATTATAGCTGAGAAGGCAGTCTAAATTCTATTTCAACTCTCAGAATAACAGAGACAGTGTAAGTGCTCAGCTTCAGAGAGCAGAAGGAGGAGCGTAATTGCTGGTATTATGCCTTATAATGTCTGAAAAAGATAGGCACTGCTTACTACCAAAATCCAGAGTACATAGCTATTAGTGTTGAATCATAGTATTTTTCAGAGGTTCCTCTAAAAAAAACCCCACAATTCATATGAATTTATGATGTCTGAATTTTTAGAGCAACTACTTTATAAATCTTGCTATGCTGCATTTTGTTTCTGATACATACCACATTAGTTTATCTAAGGCAGCAAGAATCTCTGTAGGGGTCGATCTGATGTCGGTCTCATGGCAAAAGATGTTATTCCAAAAGATCTTATGATAGAGAACCACCAAAAAAAACTAAAAATAAGCAATATTCTCAGTAAATTGACAGTAAGTTAGGTTTTTTTTTTTTTTTTTTTTTTTTGTTAGCAAACTCTATGAATGGTATTTTGGAAATTCCATCATATCCTACCTTTTCTATTTTCTTTTCCCAGAAAAGACGGTTTTTTCTCACTATCACTGTCATGTCTTTCTACTTGATCATAAAACAGTAAGGCAGGTGTTTTCAGAGCTGATAACAAAAATTTTTCATCTAAATGCATGCTTGGATGCTTGAAAAGTTAGTTTTTATTTTCCAAAACACCCATGACTCCTGCACATGCTTACTTACCTGGTTTAAATAGCATTTAAGCAGAAGGTATAGAATGGTATTTGACATTAGCACATCTAGTACACTGCGCCCAACGCCATTAACCCCAAAAGAAGTCACTTACTCAAATGTACCTGGCCTGTTTATTCCACCAGCAAGTGAACAATCATTTAATTAAAAACAAAACAAAACCACTGCACTAATTTCATGTCTTACCTATTTATTGATTTGTTTCTCAAGACATGACATTTCCCAAGTGCTAATGAGCGAAGAACCATCTCTCAGACAGGCTGGAAACTAGCTGGCAAAATGTATTTAATTTCAAGCATTTTGTAACTAAATCTCAATTTTCCACCTACTTGCTTCAATATGCGAAAAATACATTGAAAGAACAGCATGTCCATGCATACCAAGTTTGATTAATAACTTGGTATTAAGCACTAAACTTTTGTAGAGTGTTTATATTATCCGGTCATTTAAAGTAGTTTCCATAACACTATGTATTTAAAAATCTAATATACTGAGTAAGTTTAATATCTTAGAATAGCATCATGAAGAATAGCATGTTACTTTGCTATTATCTTTCTCTATTCTGGGGGTATCTGTAGCTCTACAACCTTTAAATGAAAATTAAATTGACAAGAATGCAAACACTATGTTCTGAAGATCAGTACTCTTGTCGTGCAAAATTCAGTTGTTTTCATCCTACTTATGAAGAGGCTTGATGGTATCATGGTTTTACCAGGGAAGAAACTGTCTTTAACATAAAAGAAGATACAATTATAATATTCAGTTACAACAAAGATGATCCATACTTTAAAGGAGACATGCATGATGATGTGCTTGCCTCTCAGAAGTACAGCCATCACTAGAAAGCTACTACAGTTATTTCAACAATAATTCTCCTCAAATCTCCAAAGGATAGATCAAAAGGCAGGCAAAATGTATTCTAGTGCCTTGTTTGAATCCTAAACAAATATATCTGACCTACAAAACTCTGACAAGTCAGGATTTTTTTTCCCCCCACAAATGGTATCCTCTTAAAAGAGGATACCTCTTGAAAGAGGTTGTTCTGCTCTTGAAAGAGCCTTCAGCAGAATCTTCCTTATTTAGACACTAACTCCTACATACAAAGTTTCTGTCATGTTCAGCGGCAGTGGAGAGGACTAAAAGACAGGTAATCATCTCTGCCAAGTACTATATACTACTGCAAGTTCTTTCTTGCAGAATGGACCAGACACAAAACCTGAACAGCATCCAGGTCCCAGAACTGTTACTTGAAACTCCAAAAGCATACACAATTTCAAGCCTTAGAGAAAGAAGAGATTATCTTTCCATAGGTACAAATCTAAATGAGAACTATACAGTCCAAATTAGGAGCAGCTTCTCTACACTGCAGACAGAAGAAACTTGAGAGAAGGTCAGAACACCTGATACAGAAAGGTGACCTCTGGGGAAAGACAAGCCTTTTAAGCAGGGACGACGTTAGCCACACGCAAAGGGATTGAGCCTGGTGGTAAGACAAGACAAGACAGAACAAGACAAAACAAAACAAAATACCTTAAGAACTCTAAAAAAAAAAAAAAAAAAAAAGGAGAGGAGACTATTCTGTTTCTGTTTAGAAAGCAAGAGCTAATACTCATACAAGAACCTTCACATAGGATTTCTTGAGTAAGATAGTTCTAAATTAAGTTTATCATTCCTACATTTAAGGCCTACCAAGAAGTGGGCTTTGCTTCTTCTATGCTGGCCATGATGGTAATTGGGGCTTTCACTGGTCTAATTCATCAAACCAATTGTCAGAAAACTATTTGCTCTTTTTGCTGAGCTGGTTGGCTGCAGAGCAATGAGCTGACCTGTCTCACAGAGCAGTATAATGAGCCAAACCTTGCCCAAGTAAATGGAAAAATACATGAACAGGAAGGAGAGAAAGAGCAGGACCTCCCCCTTTTGGTGGCAACAAGCTCTTAGACCTGGCTAACTCATGTTATTAACGTCTCCCATCATCCACTGACTTAATTAAACATAAGATCAAACAGCTCCATCTGTCAAGCTTCACTAAAGAGCATTTTTACAAATCATCACAATGTAGGCCTAGTATTTCATTCACTTGCAAGCCAGCTCTTTTGTGAAGTGTCCTCAACTCAGATCATACTACTGCTTTTCTCCAGACCTTTCCTAGTAGGGTTATTTTTGAGATATGTGACTGAAAGTGAATGCAAACTCCCAAATTACAAAATGTCACTTTTTATTTTGTTCTTATTCCTGATATTCTTTTGTCTTTTTTAAGCTAACATGAAGTAACCAGTACTTTCAGGAAAAGGGCCCACAATGACTTTATAACCCCTTTCCAAGAATATAAAATTAAGTTACTCTCAATAACAGTCAGCTTAGTCAAGACATTTTGTAGAAGACAGGCATATTTACAGTGCTGGAGCATTCAAAATCACAGTGAACTTCAACATCAGACCAGAAAACACAAACTAGGTAATTTATAAACAGCCTCACCAGCCGATTTCAAGAGAATTCTCACAGGCAATAAATGCGAGAGATCCAGAGAAGTTCTCTGTATTTGTTTAAAATACTGAGAGTGAAAGAGAGAAAAGATGTAAGGTTAAGTGAGAAAGACTAACACATAAAGCTAACACATAAACACATAAAGCTATTTTTAGAATACTAGAATGGTAGATATATGTGAGTCAAGGAAACACTGAATGGAAATTGAAGTTGTCATAACACATATATAAGTAAAATGTTGGACTGGTTACCTCACATCTGGTTGGACTGGTTAACTCTCATCTCTAGTCTCAGCCAAAAGCTACTAGTGAGCTACATATATTTATCTAGAGGTATCCAGAGACTTAGATCAAGTATGTTTCTTAATATACAGCTGTTACTGAATATGAGATCCAGTGCAAAGCCATTTCCAAGTAAAATTAATATAAATAAACAATCAAGAAAGAATTTCATCTCTCATAGAAGTAAAGAGTTTTTTAATTAAGCAGGGAAGCAATGTAGAGAATTCTTAATTTAACAAGGATATTTACATCTCCAAGGAACTGAAGCAATGCTATTTTAATTAAGAGGCATAGCTATCCTATTTCCTGGACAAGGAAGAAACCAAATGAGTTGTGGATAAAAAGCAGAATCTGTTCACACTCCTCTGGGAGAATTCAAAGGGATAAGGATAAAAACCTACTCCAAGCCTACGTGCTGTTCTGACGAAGGGATGTTTATCAAGAAGGTTCTCTTAAAGAAGGGCAGAATATGTGATTTAAATAGTTTTGGATTTAAACAGATGACAAACTATAAGCTTTTTTCCCCACATCTTTCATGAATACTGGTAATAGTTTTTTTATTTTATGATTTTTTAATTGAAATTTATTAAACTAAGAAAATTATTCTGACATGAAGCAAGATATTGGACTAGATATTTAAGGCAGAGGGTTGCAGAACACCAGCATGCTTGAGCAAATTGGAGTTTCCAAATTCACTTACTTTCTGTGAACACTCCTCCATTTTGCTGATTCCTCAGCAAATGTTAAGAGACCATGTAGATATTTAGCACAGATTTACTGCAAACACTAAACATACTATTCTATACTATATATATACTAAATATACTATATACTATATATATAGTATATGCTAAATATACTATACTATACTATTCTGAAGATCCTTTATTCATTTACTCCTTCTGCCATATAACATAAGAACTTCCTTCACCACCTTAATAACTCCTAGGATTTGAATAGCCAGGAAGATGACAATTCAAATAGTAATCTGTTCTTTAGTGCTATTATAAGCAAGTGACAGCTTCATATTTACTCACCAAAGTGATGTTTTTTATCTAATCTCCAAGAAGTAAACCTGATACTAACAAATTCATACGGAACCACTGAATGCAAGAGGATTGCTCTACATAGAGTTAACAGCTTTCAAAAGTAGCTAGGGTTGTAAAACACTTTATTAAAGTCACAAATTTACAAAATGCACTGCTCTATTTTTACTTCATCAAAATAAATTTTATTTTTGAAGTATCAGGTTTCAAGGATGCAAGTAAAATATTTCATAAGTTAACAAAAATGCTAAGTACAGGGCGTTCTGTTGCTCACTGATTCTTCATATCCCATACCTTGGTGAGGGAATAATGTATCTAATATATATATTCACAGAAACAAACAGAGAAAAAGCCCATATATTACTTGTACACAGTTAGCTGTTAGTCAGTTTCAGTGATGTCCAATCAATAATACTCGCAGGACAAGATGAATCTAGGTAGTCTTCAGTTAAGAAAAAAATACGCATTTAACACCAAGGGAACTTTGACAGCATAGACTATGCAATATCTACCTGAATGCTGATGTTTCACTGCATTACTATATGCTCTGTTCAAGTGCCCTTTTTTTTTATTTTTCTTCTAATCTATACTTAGTTTCTAAACTTAAGGCAGGAGATTTCTTCAGTACTTCTACAACACACAGCAGTATATGCTCATACGGCAGAATATGTTCATAAATATGCAACTTGTCAGAAGTTTTTAAGTATAGCTATCATCAAAATAATGCAAATTACCATAATTCTCAATTTCCCAAAGTAGTCCAGAAGAAACAAGAAAACCCAACATGCCCAACAACATATGAGCTGCCTCTTCACTGCAGTTACTGAAAACCCTCTCTCTTTCAAGCTTATCTTTAATATGGTCATGCCATTTTGTATCTTAATAGGTTAGCATTCTCCAAGGAAATTCAAAGCAGCAATTCAAACTTCAGTGCATAGAAAGGAAGTTGATTTTCTTCCAGAAGTGAACAACATGCCTTTAAGGACGGCTACATTTATGATTTTTCTCAAAAGAACAATCTGTCACTGTCTGAACAGTTTTAAAAAGTTTTTAAAAAACTGCAGAACAAAAGATGGAGAAAAATTTTAAGCTGTGCAAAGGTATACTTTAAAGACTACTGAAAAAACCCCTACTGACTATAAAACACTGCTGCTTCTAGGATGTATGCAGAATAACATGTTTATTAGGACTGGCAGTGAAAGACAATCCGTACGACTTCAAGAGGCACAGATTTGTGTGTTCTGTGACTTCTATATTTCTGCTATTCAGAAACACATAGAAATTACACCTGGGAAAGAAGAGTGTTCTGACTGTGCCCAAAAGCTATCAACACCGTGCATAAAGACTCTAACTTGCTCATTTTGAGTAGAAGAGCATGGAGACTATTTTATTCTGTTTTAAGAGGTCAAAAGAAGGAATGATTACTATCTTTAATGCTGTCAAAAATGTGATAGGAGATTTTGCCATTACACAAAAAGAATCATCTTTGTTAACAGCAAATATATTCCTGTTATAAAATCAATTCTTAATAAAGGCTTCTCCTCAAAATTCAAAAATATTCAGGTGGTGCCTCATGCATAAAAAAGGAATTTTACAGTTTGCCAACTTGTTAATATCCATCTGATAAATTTCATCAAAACCTACAGACATACTCATCTACAAAGCATATGCTTATTAATGCTGAGACCAACAAACTAGCACAGTGAATATCACAATACTAAATGCATTTTGTGTCATTATGCTTCCCAAGGTCCAGTGAGACACCCTCAGCCTTCATCCCTACTTGTGAATGTGCCACCTTCACAGTTTTTCCCCTTTTTCAGCACAGAGGATGAGACCAGAGGCAGTTCAGGCAATAAAGCCGAGGCTTCTGTAAAACAGCAGATTGCAGGGATAGTCTGTGGTTCTAAAAAGTGACTCTGCTTTTGTGTAAGAGATTCCGTACCCAAAGTTAGAAGCAGAAAACTAGTCTTGGTGAAACTAAGATGCCTACAGCATAGGGATATGTCAAGTGAGAAGTTAGGAGCTGATCATCCAAATGTCAAAGACCTGCTTTCATAATACGGTATCTGGATAATATCATGATCCTCTTTTGATATAAGATTAACAAATTCAAATGATCAAATGAAATGCTTCAAATGATCTGGCTATTCTTACAGAGTGATAATCAAACCAACATCATGAATATTAAAATTCCCTAGTTTAGGATGGATTTTTAACTGGTGAACCTACTATGACTTCAATGTTAAAGCTTTTTTCACATTAATGGATAATTAATCTATTTTTAAGTTATTCCATACAGCAGACATGCCTGGACAGCAATTCTTCTCCCATCCTACCTGATTGTTGAAGATGACTCCCACAGTAATCTTTTGGGATTGAAGTATCATGGAGTGTGTCATAGACAAGAACTGTCTGGAGCTTGACTTTGCAACTTACCATCACCTATTTACCTCTTCGGAGGAGTTCTTGAAGAGGTAAAATTTATCTATTGTGACAAATGCAGTGCTCAGCGGGGGAAAATGCCTCACCAGCTCAAAGTATCACTGACAAATTCATTATTAAAGCAGACAACCAAAAACAAGGTGATACTTCTGAGAAAAATGCAGAGGATTTTAACTGTGGAAATAATTTCTATGCAATATCATTTTTTTTTTTTTGGTTAAAGCACACTGCTAAGTCGTTTAAAGTAGCATTGATCCTCTCATTCCAGTAGCCAAGATGGGCATCGAGTACACAAAACATGGAGTTCCCCCTTTAGCCCATTCTCTCCAACATTTGGCCAATCAGAAAAGAAATAAAAACCTTCCATTCGACTTCACAAGACTCCTCAAGTGTCTGTTAAAATAAAGAGCACGTGTAGCTTTCTCAGACAAATACATTTAGATAACTTCACATTAAGTGGCAGACTGAATTGCAATTTTGAATGCTTCTAGGAAGTATACCTAAGTAAACCAATCCTCTTCAAACTCCCTCTTTCAAAAGCAATCACAACAATAAAAATGTGTCTTTTAAATTCAGTAGCTTCAATACTTTGAACTGTGATAATTTTATCTTCATGACTACTTGAATAAAAAAATCTTGGTAAACCTCCCCAAAAAATAATAATAATAAAAAAACTTTAAAACACCCCTAAAAATGTACTTTTAAAATTATAAATTGTTTCAACACAGGGAGAAGTGGGAAGCTGATTCTTCATCCTACGCATTGAATTGCTTTGTGCCATAAAAAAAACAGAAGTAAAAGCAAGAGAAGTATAACCATTATAACATCAAATTTACCAAGTGACTTTTCGGGTCTAATGAGGAAAGTTAAAAAAAAATAGAGAAAAAAAAAACAACTTAAAGGAAGAGGAAATAAGAAGAATACTTACAGATTTATCACCCTATCCAATTGATGTTTTGAGCAAAATTGTTGACTGCTCTTGTCTTGTTTATGTTGACTCTGTCCCAGCTGGACAAACCTATGAATAATGAGAGAAGAATAAATCAAAAAAGAGAACTTTCAGCAAAAATGACACAAAACATGAGTCATTATGTCATGATCAGTAGACTGGCTATCACGGATCAACCTCTCTTGCAAACAAGAGATTTTAAAATATTTTATGGTGGCTGCACGTGAGACTTCGCAGCTTCTTTAGCTTGAAAAAGATTTGTCTATTAAGTGGCATAGCTTAACATTTAATCAGATAGAAATGGGACCATCATTAGGAGAGAACAGCTGGTATAAACCTCTGTTGCTGTGAAATAGGCAGCCTACTACACCTGACTTCCTGAAAAAGGAATTGCTATGTCTTTTCCAAAAGAATCAGTCTGCTGGACCATCTGTGGGAAAGGTCAACACAATTGATGTAAAGCCACTCAAGTTTCATATTTAAGTCAGTTTTCAGCCAAATTTTATCTGTCTTATCCAGCTGAAATGCTGTAAGCCCAGCTCACTTAATTTACCAGCACAGTCCTTGGGGAAAATTCTGCCTGTCTCCAAATGTTTGCTGGAAGACATTGAAGATGGAAAATATCATTTTTATTTTTCTCTTGGCAATGAATTGGAGGAAAATAAAAATAAGAGTTAATTGTGAGTACTACTCATTTTTCTCATATATATATTTGTTACATATTTCAACTTAATTTTGGTCTTCAACACATTTCAGCTATTAAAACAGAAGTATAAACATTAGTTTATTTTCATTCTCCAGTATTCTGATGTTGACTTTCTGTTTAAATATTCAGCTTTCATTTAACTTAAAATAATACTATTAGTCTACTTCTGAAATATTTACTTCATTTTAATAGCAGATAATTAACAGGGCAAAAGCAAGCACACACGAATATACAGCCTACAATGGAAGAATACATTCATAAACAACTTACTGCAGCTTTTTCCCTGCCTCTCCATTCAGGTTATAAATTGTACATATGAAAGCATAATAAACAAATTAACTCCAAGTTTAACTAGCCAGCATAAGCAACATTACTTTAGATATTCAAAGAATAAACACTATTTTTCTAAATAAGAGAACTATCAGTAGGAATAAAGAAAACTATTAAAGGCCTTCCAGTGCAGGAATCTACTATTGAAAGAAGCTTAAAATACAAACACAGGCAAACTAATGGTGAGTTATGTTTGGTTTGAATGTAAGCATTTTCACTAATTGCTGCAAGTTTTTCAGAACTCTGAAAAAGGCTTAAATTAACACAAGATACCCATCATTAGTAAGTTTTATCGATAGCTGCAGTATACGTCCTCAAATTATTCCAATTTTGATGTGAACTAACACAAATTACCTCAGATGTAAGTAAAAATGAGCTGCACAGATTCAAATTACCTTTCATTTGCACATATAGTTACTACAGATCACTTCATATATAGTAGCTTAACCTGAGGTCCTTGACATCTGCAAGTCCCTTAGAGAGCAAACCCTGATGCAAATAATTTTTTAAAAATGCAATATGTCAAGCAACACCAAGTCAAGATGTATCTTATGTCTCCATTTCCTCTGTTATAACACTAGAAGATGACTTGAAGTGAGAACTGTAATCCTACTGTGAAACAAATTGCTGCTATTCTCAACTGATGTACATTGTGGATGGATCTCAGTAAAATCTATACTTTCCATACAAATCAGCACATCAGACCATAAATAGTCCTATGTCCTGTTGCTAAAAGAAATAAGGAATTGTCAATTTATAATTATTATATTTTTAAAATCTGTATTGATTCAAGGAAACAAAATAAACGCAAGATTTTTTACTTCAAAACAATATTACTACCAAGCTTCAAAGCCCCCATGGACTTCACTGCTATCATTATAGAGTGAATTTTAGTCTAGCCTGAAAAGTGCTAAAATGGGAAATAACTCCAATCCTGGATGTTATCTCAGAGCTGCTCTTCAGCATCAAGTGACTTGCAGTGGACACCAGCTGGCAGTGGGGCATTTCCAGAACAAGAGTAACTTATCACATATGCCCAAGGGAAATGATCAAATTGACAATGTTGGAACTGTCTCTAAAGGTAAAAATAAAGAACATAAACTTAACAACTTCAGCAGAGATAATGAGAATAAACCTCAACTTTGCTTAAGTTTCATAGCATCAAATGACTAAGCATGTAGGAAATAGCTAGAAATGGGAATCTTGAAAAGAAGCCAGGAAATGTAGCTATCCCTAAATAAATTAGTATAAGAAGGCCTTTAAACGAAAATAAAACTATTTTTTTCTTAAAATGCCTGAAAAGTATTGATGAACTACATCACATATTATCACCTAAAAAGAACTCACAGAGAATTAAAATTTCATTCCCAAATTGAAGATGGTGGTTCAAATATAGCAAGGTAATTACTGCTACCACACATTAGGAAATACATCACAAGTATTAATTCCAACATATAAACACAGTGTTTTTTGAGAAGACGTGCAGTTTTCTTGCACATTTTCTTTTACTCCATTAATTCTACACTCTAAGCAGGTATTTGAAACATTGGTTTATCACATAGCCAGTGCTCTATATGAGGTTACAGCAATTCAGATACTGTTTCTAGCACAATGAGAGTCATTCACTTTTCTCGGGAAAACATATCATTAATTTGCTGTTTGTTCTGGTGGAGATGGCAACTCACGGTTCCTGCAGGAGTGGTGATGCCCGGGTAAGACAGGGTAAGAGTCCAAGTTACCCTGGTGTAAAAGCAGCAGTTTTTGTGTCTGCTAAAACTTAGGTGGAGCTGGCAAGTGACAACTTGATGTTGTCCCACCAACTTTTATCTCTAACTGCTCCCGATAAGGCAGCAGCCTCCAGCTGTGGTGGAGGGCCTGCACGTGCTGGGCAGCACGTTGCCTCACACTGCAGCAGATGAACTGTACTGCAACCTGCTGGACCATCTAGGAGTGGGTCTACAACTCTAAAAGAGCTGAATTTAGCCTTGCACGATGCAACATCTTACTCTTATTACTGAACTAAGGCTTGAGTTCTTTAAACTGTTTACTAAAACCAAGTGGCACAGTATGATGCCTTTTAAAATAAAGAAATGGTGCAATAGCACATTATTACACACCCTACACTATGTTCACACACACACACACACACACACACACATTTATAAAAACGGCTGCAGCAGCACAAATACTTCTGTCACATAAACATCTGTGTTGTTACAATGCAAGTTCCTCATTTATTCTGACCACTTTTCTCAACTCTTCTGTTAGGAACCTTGATCGGGTATCGTAACTGCCTCAGTTTTCCCTATGAAAAACACAATTTTATTTTTCAATCTCAAAAGGTTAGGACATTTCAAAAAAAAGGTTGAGTATTAATCAGAAAAATAATTTTCCTGGAATACTGAAAGTCATACAAGTATTTAAATTTTAATAAGATGCAACAGTTAACACATACCTCTACGCATGAGACATTAAGAAAAAAACTTTTTTTTTTATTTTTAGAAGAAAAGTCTATATCACTTATGACCAATTTAAGTTAGTGTTATTCAACATTTGTTCAAATGTGAAAATCACAAACTACATACATTAGAACCACGAAATCACTATAAATTTGGAACTTGCTTATTAATTTCTAGGAAAATACTAAACAACATATTTCTGCTGAAACATCCTTCATTTCATTTAAATTCCAAATTTTTTGCATTTCCAAATGCAAAAGTTTTGCATATCTGTGTAACTTCCACTGAAGTCAGAGTTGAAAGAGATCTGAAAGGAGTTTGATTTGAGAAAAAAAAAAAAGAATATAACCTCCAAATATCTCTAAAGTATAGAATTTAGCTAAGTGTCAAAGGCAGCATTTCTGATAAGTTGTTTTTTAACTAATTTTAATTATCATCCACTGATTTCCACCTGGAATTTATCTCACCTTGTGTATATTGTGAGATCATCTTCTGAAGGAGCATCTGAAAGATTAACTCCATAGACATCTTTTGTGGATTGGACTACATTCTGGAACATAAAAACAAAGATCCAGACTGAGAATACTGTATCAACATCCAACCTAAGTTTCCTCGAAAAAACAGAATTATTTCTAAATCTAAAAATACTTGCAAAAAAAGCAGGCAAAGACAAACATGTTTCTCACATACTTGACCACCACAAATTAAGCTTATGCATATCTTTTTTAATAAAAATGATTTATCAGAAATATTCAAGATACTTATTTGACAAGAAAGGAAAGGATAAGGAAAGGATACATCAGATAAAACAATACATATGAAGAATAAATAATACTTGCAGGGAACATTATGATGGATTAAATCCTGCCCTGTGTTTAATAAATAAAAAAATCATGTTTGTTAAAAACATGCTCTGTTCAGCTTTCCTGTTGTCAGTTGTGAAATCACCAAAAATTTCATGCTGAAGAAAACTATTCCATCTTGTATGTTATGCAATCACAACTAGAACAAGAAGGTAATTCCTACCAGGTCTAAAGGTTCAGTGTTAAATGAGGAAATTACTGACAAGAGACATGTAACTGCAAGGAAGCCAATTACAAAAATGGGTGGCTTGCTTTTAGTTCAAAAAGATCCACAGTCAAAGAAAATCCTAAGAAAGATATACCTAACATGAAGTACAAGAACATTTTAAACTTCCAGGAGATACAAACAGGTAAGAACGAGATGTTTTCTTCTCCTAAGTCTACCAGGACTGCTGATGTAAATAGAATACCAAAATTCCAGTCCCTTACCAAATATCCAATTATTCTGAAATAACCATATTTACACAAGACCTAAAAGCATAAATTCCTAGCATTGTTTAAGGACTAATATACACAAGTCACTTCCACAAGAGTGATAACACTGAAGTGCAGACAAATACCTGTCAGAATGTCACTGGGTAGGTAGATCAGGCACTCCTGGAGAGCATCTCCTAATTTACTTCCATCCAAAAGGAGTCCCCTTTGCATACATAAAGGCCATCCCATGATTTAAGGCAAAGCATGGTATGCAGTGAGAGATAGAAGTGCACTCCTGCTCTGAAGTAATATACTAGCATAGATACATATTACACATAAATTTAAGGACTACACCTGACCTGAGTCCCTTTCATATGCCGTAGGTTTCAAACGAGATTTTCCCTTTTTTTGAAAATGTTGTTTTTCACTGTAAGTTGTGAAGACGCTTACACAACAGGAAGAAAGGCAAAGTTTTATTACCAATTTTGCTAATATCTGTACAAAGAAGATACACCGGAGAGCTTTTTCCCTTCCTAACTGTTTAATGCTCTACTTTTGGTTGTTCTATAATATTTACCATTAAAAACACTTAATATTTTTTTTAACATGCAAATTTTAAGTTCATAATTCTTCTTTTTCTCCACAGTCATCCCTTACCTCTGTGATTTTTGCGTTATCTGCAGTATCAGTCACCTTCACTGGAGTTGAACGTTGAGAAACAGCCCCTTCCTCCTCTTTGTCTGTCCCAGAATCATCCTCAGAACTACTTGACACGGCTTCCTCGCTTGGCGGTGGAGGAGCACTAGCTGCTGTTTTGCGCTGCAGTACAGTTTCTTCTCTGTTACTCTTGTTCCTATTATGGAAGGCAGTGCATATTCATTAAAGCAAGAACATATTAACAAAGAGCATTTTAAATTTCAGTTATTATCTTACGCGAAGACAAGAGGAGTATTATTCCCGGGAGCAACTTGTTGCTCATCTTTTGAATCCCCAAACTGATTTACTTTTTGCCAAGTATATGGACATACCTTTTAGAGGTTCTTGACCTGAGGGCATAAAAAGCCCCATGGATATGCAACAGGTCAAAAGAATTCTTACACCTGGAGTAAATGCCCTAGGTGAAAACAGTGAAGCTAGATTTTTGACCCATTAGAAAATGGTGTCTCCTTAGATAGAAACATACAGAATGTTAAGAAGATATATTGCATTTTCTTTAGAGGAAGTTATTGACATAATCTTCACATAAAGGTCTCAATCTTCCCTACTTTTCTAAATGAGGGGAAACTCAGAAGGGGATGACTGTCCATCCCCCAAACAAACGAAAAGAAGCCAGGGAACTAATTGCACTAGGGGACCAAAACAGACAAACACAGATTAAACAAATCCTCAAGAAATTTTCTAGTAGACCAGAAGATGCTGAAAAATATTCAAGGCAAAGAAATCATCTCTACCAGGCTTATAAAACAAACAAACAAAATCTATTTGTTTCTGTTCTAATTCAGAACACTGCAAAGTGGCCAGAAAGGAGGACAGCAAACCACGTGCATAGTACACAGGAAACATGGCCTCCTTGGATAGGCCTCATGGAATACTCACCATAATTAAGAATGGGGCAGCATTGTTCACCATGATTTGTGCAAGACAGCCATGGCAGCATGTCTAACACGGCATTTCTTAATTACCTTGCCCTTCTTTGACATGCAGGTTGTGTTCTTCAGGAAACATCAACCTCTACCCTTTCACACTGGTGATGTGAGCTTCCCTGGTGCAGAAAAACCATCTATCACTACCAATACAGAGAGTGGAGGGAAGTGGAATGGGATCCTCTGTCCAAAGCAGGACCTGGACAATTCAACTCCCAACTTCTGGCAGGACGACAACTGTACTGCCTAATCAGTGGCTCTGACACAAGTCCAAAGTGATGCTTTCATGTAAAGCATGTGCAGTTTCACATTAGGAGTCACTAGGAATTGCCTGCAATTGTTCCAGTCATGTCCAAAACAGATCATGGGGCTTATATCCTCTGGCACATCAAGAATTCTGGTTATAATTCCTAGATGTAAAGACGAGGTAATTCTGTACCCTTTCTCTGGTTCAAAGACAATCCTCAGGAGGATCAGAAGGGTAGCTAGAAAATATTTTATGAAGCAGTCATGTTAAAACAGGTAAATTAGAGGAGGTGAGAACCAATACTTATAAAAAAGCTTTCCAATACTCTGAGGAATCAGGCAATATCATACTAAAAAACTCTGACCATAAAACAAATATAATTCTATCTTCATGACTGGATCAGGACATTGAAGCAGGTGTCCTGTCCTGAAGCAGGCCAGGAAAAACACAATTCGACAGATAAATGTTATGAAACTACTGATGTTAACGTCACCATATAGTCATATGTGACTTAGGAAAAGTGAAAAACGTAAAAAAGAATGAGAAGTATAATTTGGATGTGACAAAGTTAATTCAAAACCGTGACACTGATCTACAAGCCAAAAACTCATCCACTGAGAGCAACAGAACTTTGTGTCAGAGAGAGATTTCCTAGCACTTCCCTAAATGGATAATGAATTGGGAAATATAAGAACTTAGTAGTAGAGTGTGTGGTTGAGAGAAAAGGTTTAGAGAATTATACCTAAAATGTACTCAGCACTTCGACAGTGCTGAGAAAATCATGCCAGTGACAGGATTCCCCTCTCAAAAGATCTCATTGCCTGCATGGACTGTGATGGCGAGAAGCTTATACTCCGGAAAAGGTGTTGTGGGAGAAATGACTTGGCTTATTTTCCCCGGAAACTCCGTGAAAATCCCATAGAATAGAATGTGTCTGAGAGATGTTTCCTTGATAACAATAACTTACTGGTGCATTTGTGGTTGTTTCCAATAATAAAATCTCACTCATCTAAGGGATATGCTAAGCTGGGCAATCAAAGCCTCATTCCACCTCACAACAGTGGACATGGGAAGGCCTCCACGCCACACTTAAGGCGCTCTGGAACATGGCTCTGATCCAGGCAAGACTCTACCTAGTACCAATCCCTCAACGCCCCAATGGAGAAAATGAATAAAAAAGCCTGAGAAACATATGAAGTGGTCAGATATTTCATGGCATACCTGGAGAGAAGAGCTAGGTAAAGTATATAAGAAAGCAGAAGAATAAACCTTTTCTTCAAAAGCATCTACCTATTCACACTTAGTGTACAATTGTCAAAAACTCTTTTTGTTTGTTGAACCAGAATATCAGTAGTATGAAATCAGATTCTGCTAGTGATAAGCATAGTCTACTCTCAGCATTTATTGACAGTGAATCCTTTAAGGTCAAAGCACAAAAGAATATGATTTATGAGATAATCAAATTTTATAGTTATTAGCAGAACTGGAACAGACGGTTCTGCTTAAAAAAAAAGAACTTTTAAAAGAAGTTTTAGGAAGAACTTAAAGACTTACGATGGCACAGGTTTATTCATTACTGATAAGAGGTTTCCTTAATATGAAATATCTAGGAGAGAGTGAAGTGGCTCAGGAAGAGTTTTTATAACTGATATGGGATACAGCTGATCAAACACAACAGCAGAATAAATACAGTAACAAAGTAAGTCCAGGATGAGAAGACGGCTGAATGAAACATTAATTTGTCCAAAGAAACTGTTGTTTTATTTCATTCTATTTATAAATATCTTTTCCATAATGCTTTTGATCAAAAACTATGCTGAAATTGGCAGTTGCTGCTGGATCAGGACAAATGATTTAACTGGATTTTACTTAAACGAAAAAGCAGAAAACAAACAAACAAACAAAAACTAAACAAGTATGATAAAGAATTCCCAGCGTCTAAGAAAATTCTCAAGTTATATATATATGATTTCCAAATCACACAACAATTCCACAGTATACTATCATGGAAGTTTTTTTATTTCCCATGTAACAAAGAATATACTACTTTGATTTATTTTAGATTTACAGGAACTTAACTTTGCATTCATTCTTCCCTGTACTCTTCAATTAACTAGTATTATGAATTTTAAAATACTTAGATCTATTTTTCACTATGTATTCTCACCAATAAACAATTTCATGAAGTTTGCTCCATGTGCATAAAGCTACAAGCCACTGCATTCTGAATCTGTGTAGCTATGGCCTGCATCAACACAAGGCCCACTGGATTATGCAACAGTCTGTTCAGTTGCACTGATTTATGAATCCATCCAGAGAGGTTTGGACTTTTAATCTCACGAATGACTTTTACTGTCATTAAATCAGAACAAAATTTCATGTTTCACACTTACCCCAACATCGATTTTCCAGTTTCATCAGGTTTACGAACAGTAAATGGACTTGGATCAATGCCCACATTCTTGGGCATAAAATCTCTGGCAAAAGAGAATGGAAAAACATCTATGAGCAGAGTTTAACATACAAAATACACTTTTCAAAACTTTCAGAAAAACCTGTGACATCCACTTTTGAAGTTAAAACAAACAAACAAAAAAACATTATTATCAAGTTATAACTTTGTCATTACAAGTTAAAGCCACGTAAATATTGAACTCTTGGGTATTTAAAAAGCTTTCAATGGCATTACATACATATTCACATAACACTGCTGAAAACATCCCCACTACCCGAGGAGGCTGGGGCAATTACATATTCCAGTACTGAGGAAGCTGCATTGTTTTCAAGATGCTGCCAACACTCAAACTGGGTCAAAAAGCTACACGAAACATAATTTACATGGAAGTCATTTATCTAAAGCATGATTAATATTATGCTTAGAATACCCAACTGATTGCTGCCAAAGAAACAAAAAAACATATACACATATATGGCCAGCTGTGACAACCCGATGCACTGAAGGAAACAGTTCAATGATAAATGTAAAATTACATAATGAAAGCGGAAGACTTAGGAAAAAAAATGGTTTGAGTTAGTCTGTGACATGCAAAGTCCACAGAGAGAGGGCCATTTCTCAGTCTATGAATGTCCAACCACTCCAGCCTATGAACGCACAGTCAACAGGGGAAGGTAGTTAGAAGTTTTAATGGTATCTTAACAGAATTTTTTAGAGCTGCACTGCCACTTTGGCATTGTCATTAAGGTTCTAGAAGTTTAGTAAATTCGAAGCTTCCAAACCACCACCACTAACAAAAAAGGACTCACATCTACCATGTTGCCTTTGGTTAGCCAAATAAATCAAATGTACATTTATGTCACATAGAATCATAGAATCATAGAATGCTTAAGGTTGGAAGGGACCTCTAGAGGGACCATGCAGGGTTACACAGGATTGCATCCAAGCGGGTTTTGAAGATCTCCAGAGAAGGAGACTCCACAACCTCTCTGGGCAGCCAGTTCCAGTGCTCTGTCTCCCTCACTGTCAAGAAATTTTTCCTTAAGTTCCTGTGGAACTTTTGATGCTTCAGTTTGTGGCTGTTTCCTCTTGTCCTATCTCTGGCCACCAGTGAGAAGAGGCCAGCACCATCCTCCTCACTCCCTCCCTTGAGGTATTTATAGACACTGAGCAGGTCCCCTCTCAGCTTTCTCTTCTCCAGGCTGAACAGATCCAGCTCCCTCAGCCTCTCACATGAAGCCAAGTTGCAGTTCAGGTTTTACTATCCCAGGACATCCCTAACGTACCGTGTAGAATTGGTCATCGCCAAGCAGAAGGTCTCATCGAAACTGCTCAATTCATATGGCCGAAAAAATTCACTGTGGATATCAATTTCTTCTTCACACTTGTGGAACCTCTTCACTATCAACTTGCGTCTGTTTTCAGCACATGTCACTGGGAAAAACACAAACCCTTAGCTTTTCTTTTTTTGCTAACTCAGCAGAAATCAAAATGAATAACCTGTTTACCTAGTCACCTTACCAGGCATTTTTCTAACAACTATATTCCCTCTAAGAAAACAAATAAGAGACAGCTTTCATAATGATCATATAAACTATAAATAAGCATATAATGATCAAGTTTTCAACACTGATCTGTATTTTCTGACTCTACAACTGAAGAGTTAAATCTCTCTTGCATCTTGTAGCAGAAAAAATCAGTTTCTTGTGAAAAAGAAAAAAAAAGGGAGGTTTAGCAATCATTGAGGAAACTGTTTTTTAAAAAATCTGTGATCCAAGCAGCTTAAGGTCTTAGTGACTAATACTCCTTTTTTAAATATGTTGTCTATGGCAATGTGTGAACACAGTTCCTACCTTCATCGAAAGGAAGTGGTAAATGCTTTAGCACACCCGTGGTCCACCAGAAAGTGTAGCTGTACAGGAAAGACAAACATACAACTGACACAGGAGACTTGGATCTTGCATCCAATCTAAACAGGTACAAGCTGTTTAGAGGCGAGCTGAACAACTATTCAGTGTCACTTTGGTACCTACGTCTTTACAGCTCAAGTGTGGAAGAAAATAAAGAATCATCCCTGGAAAGAGGATACTAATAGGCCCCAGCTTTGCTCTGAGAACATGTATTTCATCAAGGTCCACTAAAATATGAGGCGGGGGGAAGGGGTTTCTCCATTAAACACAAGATTATTTCAGTTGCTTACCTACAGCACTGATATTTACGCACTAGTTCTGAAATCTAAGCTCTATCCAGACCCTGACAATAAACAATTAAATGACATTTGAACATTGTTAAAGCAGTTGACTTCTTGATGTAGAAAAACATTTGGATATGATAGTCGTCCTAAGTCTGATAACTATTTGTTGGCATAGCTAACAGCAAAAGCAAGGTCTCCTGGAGGCTTACGTGCTATTTCTGAAAAAGCAAACAAAGGAAGTCAAGCAATATCCAGAAAACAAAGTGTTTTATCTTTCATTCATGTTTATGTACTTCGATTTCTTCTTCTCGAAATATATTTTATTTCTTTTTCTTTGAATCATTCTGACAGTTTCTACTACCTAATATTATTACTTGGTTGCAAAAGACACCCAGTTATCTTCACTGATTTGGTTTCAAATATATACGTAATCACAGTACTGTGAAGGCTGCATTCACAAAATCGTAGGGGTTTTCTCCTAGTGATGTCACTGCTGCTAGCTAGCTGGTGCAGAAACAACAGGGGTATTCCCACACCCACAATTTCCCATTCTTGGGTACTTCCCATACACCATACACAGATTTGTTCATCACACTTCCATCAAAACAACAGTGTTTTGCTTAACAAAAAGTGAGTTGCCTGACAGCCCCATCCCTTGAGGGGACATCCCAGGACATCCTAGCAGGCCTGCTTTCTCAGGACATCCTAGCAGGCCATTTTTTCCAGTGCCTTCAGAAACTATGCAGATACATCCAGCTTTCCTGCTGCATAAAAATTGGAAAAATGGACAAGAGGAAGCCTTCCTGCCCATCTCTCACAGGGCTTTCATCTGAATTATACCAATAATATATAAGGAATATGTGAAAATCACTATGAAATTTCTTCTTTTTGATATAGAAACAGATAAAATATAGGGGAGGCACAGATAATCAAAAGAAGTTTCAGTTACAGGAAACAACATCTTCCTTCTCTTACTACAATCTTTGTTTTCATTCCGAGGTTTCAATATTATCTGCTTTGCTGCTGTGCCCAAGGAACTGAATAGATGCATTGCACAAAAGAACAGGAAGAAGCCATTCAACAGGCTTGTAAAATAGTTTGGTAGAAACAAACGAAAATTACTTGGAAGAGTTTTTTTCCACTCCTCAACTTACTACATGGAAGAATCGTTATGTCCACAAAAAAAGTCATTTTGGCTAAATATTCTAAATGCTCAGAAGACAAATTTCAACCAGAATGAAAGGTGAGACTAATTAGCAAGCAAATGAAGAATACTACAATTTAAAAAAAATATTCTATTTCATCTGAGAACAGTAGCTATAACAAATAAGAGACAGTTTTTGACAAATGAGCAAGAGATGAAAGGGAGACTGGAACATTTACATATTGGTGATATATCAGCTACCTTCACTTGTACATACAGTACTGCTCATGATCAATGGGCAATAAAATTAATGTTGCATGTTTTATATGTGGCTGAACTACTACTTAGCTATATGGCTGATAAGAGCAAGCATCAAAAAAAGCTTTAGGAGACTATATAAAAGGACTGCAGTTTAGAAACAGTTATATCACACGCCGGCTGCCACGACAGGTTAATGGCATATGGAGATGATAGGGCTTCTGTGCACTCTTTCACCAGATAAAAACCTGAATGCAGATATTAGACTTGTCATTAGGAGACAGAGGTTTACAGCCAGCAAAATGAACAAAAACATAAACAGCAGAATTTCCTGTAGACAGGCAAGTACAAGATTAGCATCATCACTGTTAATGAAATTAGGAAAGTATTTTTTATACTTAGGATTTAAGATCCTGAATAAATTTATGCCATATGAAGCTACAAGCTAAAATAATGCTTTAAAATTTCTAAGCTGTAGCTCTATTATTTCTGTATATCACTGTAACTACAATGGGAAACAAATCAAGTAAAAAAAAAGCTTCAAAATGAGCCAGACACGGCTAGAAGTTAAGAATTAACATAGGCTTCTGCCTATGCACAGCTGCAGTCTAAATGCATTACACAATTAAATTAATGGAACGCTCATCGCAATCTCAATTTTAACACAAACTTAATAAAGCTGACCAATAAAACCACATCTGCATATAGTTTAAGGGGACACTGGTTAACTCGCCTTCAGTAAGATAGTCCAACATTTTTATAATATCTTTCAAAAGGCTGTATTTTTAAATTCTTTTTTTATAAAAACTTAAAAAAAATAGTAAACAAGTTTTTGTTCCAGTTTGACAAACTGCCCAGTTTGGTTAACTGCATACTTTTTTGGAATTTATTACGGCAAAAGTGAAGAAAAATGGAAGAACAGCAAAATACCTTCGCCTGGTCTGTGACAAGCTGAGAGTGTTCTTGTGGTGCAAATAAAAATCAGTGGGAAGCTCCCAGAGGTGTGGTTTTCCTTCTGCAGGCTTGAATACTCCCAGGAACAGGTTAATGGAGTCTTGCCGGTCTGCATCTGCGAGACAAGAGGCACAGTTACTGCCAGGAACGTGGTACAGCTCAGTCCCCACCAGCCATTCCCTTGTTAGGTTTGTTCTTCACACAAGGAACGCAACTGGCCTAAAATTTCCATCGGGAGCTCTGGGCTTCAACCACTGTAGTTGGGCTTCATTTGGAGCTGACTTTATGCCAAGCAGTTCTGCCTAGAGCCTTCATAAAAATAAATCTCACTGTGTAGCTCAGTCCCTCACCTCTGCCATAATAATTTAAAACAGATCAATTTCCACTATTCTGCCCTCTTTTTTCAGTCTGTTTCTTTAAGGATGCATGACAATGAAAGCAAAGCTTTTGCAACAGGTTGCAGTAAAGCAAGAAGCTCGACATGGCAAAAGATGTGCAGCCCTTTGCAGGGGGAGAGGAGGGTGGCAACAACACAAAACCTTTACATCCCTTCTCCCAACATTGATAAAAATTTGGTGACAACAGGGTTGTAAATAAGTATAGAACTCTATAAGATTGTGCATAGGATGTAGGATCTTCTGTATAAGAGAATCACATGGTGCAAAGTGGCAGGAAAAGGGAAAAAGAAAGGAAAACTCCTGATGACGTGTGGCTCTCCTTCCATATTTATAGGACCCTTCATCCTCAATCTGGCTTTTCTCTTCCATTTCTCTCCAGTCATCCTCCTTTCAGGTATTTTCATTGCCCCTTGAGCAGTTTTCAAAAACATGCTTATTTTAGCTTCTTTCTTAGCTTCTTTCTTCCACAGGTCTATAAAACATTGACCTTATGAACACTGCTACAGTAACACTTGAGATATGTGGAGGTCTTTATGCCTTTCAGACTGTACTGCTTCTGCAAAACAGCATCATAGCACAACCAAGACATAGGGCAGGAGATCTGCAAGAAAGCTATGTCAAACTCAATAAAAAGATTTGATAAAAAAGCCCTCATTGAGGACACTGAAAGTCACAAAGAAAAGCAGAGTCATGAGCAAAAATATATATTCTTTCCTACTGAAAAAGTATTTCAGTTATTCTAGGGAAATTGCTGAAAAAAACACACAAAAAACCCCTCTCTATTTTGAACATCGAAACTGGAGGAACCTGAAGAATAGGTTAAACTTTATAAGAATTTGTAAAACTTAAAGGCAGAGATGAATCTGTTGGTCATTTATCTTTTTTTTTCCTGCAGAGAAGAGAGGTATTTTGAAACTGTTAACTAAATCAGAGTGAGACAAAGCAATTCACTTAAGGAACTATATCATTACGTATATGACATGCTAAAATGAAATTTGTTGTAAAAAACAGCTTTAATTTAAAACATTAGTGCTCAATTAGTTATGTTGATCTGACTATAGCAGTAGTACGGTAGAGATTCTTACTTCTCTTCAGTAGCAAATGACTGCACTCTTAAATGTTACATTACTTCAGGACTCAAACACTTGTTTGCACTTACTGACTCAGTCTGTGCAGCTGCATTTTAAACTTAAAGATGTAGAACATTTAGCAGTAAATGTCCTTCTGCTGTTTTACATCTTAACTCTCAAATTGAAGATTGGTCATAAAACATGAAGATTTTATAAGGATGAATCTTCAGACAGGTGCATTTTTATGCAAGTTACTGGCAAAGAAGATATTTAACTCAGAAGGAGATAATCCTCCCTTGCCTTACCTCCTTATTTTAAGGACTGAGCAATTTTATGACTTAACTTCAAACAAAAATAATGTAGCTTTTAATCCTTTGAAACACTGGCCACACAAAAGAGGCTAGTGAGTTTTTCAGATAATTTTTACTTTTCAGATGGCAAATTTCTCTTTTCTAAAATAAACACATAAGAATATCATACTACATGTGGAACAGAAAAAAGTGCAAACAAGTTTTATTCTTTCATTGTTAGCACTGGATGTCAAAATTGTGTACAGCAAATAGGAAGACTGCAGCGATTTTTCAAAAGATACTGCAATGTACGTGTATACTAGCACATTTTTAAGACCACTTGAAAAAAAACAGGAACTGAATGGGCCATTTAATTGAATTAGTCTAAAATAATCTACTGCTCTCAGTTTGAGTTTACAGCTGCACTACATGACAAATCACTAAATCATGAGAGATTCAACACAATTGGGACTAAAAGGGCATAATAATTAAGTTTACATTCATACCCCACTAAAAGGTAGTTTACTATGGCCAGTTCTGTTTGTGGATAAAAAGAGTATTTCAGATTCCAGAAGCTTATTATGCATGTTGCAACTCTCACACTGATTTCTGTAATGTCACATGACATTATGCTTCTAAAAGCATAAAAGCAAAAAAAAAATCTGGAATATTGTTTCCTAATTTTCCTGACAGCTGCAAATAAAAATGTTAGAATTCAGCTATTCAGAATGCCTGTCAAAGAGATTGTCAAAGGTGGGTGACCTTTTTATTTCTCAGACAACTTAATCGTTTATAACCAATATACTTCCCATGATGTATTCTCTATTTTTTTCAGATGTTTTCTACTAGTAAATAAGTAATGTACAATTCATAAGTATTAAAGGAAAGTCTGTCAGAGCAGAAACAAGAAAATGCTGTCGTGCAAACTGGATAGTTCAGCTGTTTTTTTTGTTTGTTTTAAGGAATGTAAGATAATATAACAATTAATAGTCACACCAATAGCCAATCAGTATCTGATTCTAAAAAGTCCACTTCTTTCCCTGCATCATTATACATACATATGACATACATGTTATATACATACAACCTATAATGGTTTACCTGCTTTTCTGCTGAGCTACCAAAGTCACTGGCAGTCACAGGACTGTATGTGAACATTTGGCGAATACTTTCTATAGCACCTAGTGTCAATTATTCACAAGTAAATGGTTTCCTAAATAATGGCTTATAAACAAAGTACTTAAAATATTTTACCTGAGAAAGCATTGCTATAATATCTTGAGAGTGTTTGCATAATATCTTTGGAATGCTGGGTCCATGGAGCTATCTTTCTGTAGGTTTTGACTCTGTGGACAAGTTGAGAACCTCCATATTGCAGAGAAAGGGTATCTCCGTGATCTTCATATAATTCTTCAAATAATCTGAAGGAAAAATAAAATGTGACATCTACTGAACTGTTGAAAAAAGATTTTAAAAGACAAAATAGTAAGGTATAAAATACAAAACAAACACACTACAACTCTATAGGTAGCCCCAGGCACTGAATTGTTTTTCTGCTTAAACAGGCAATAGATTTCTTCCTCTGAAGTATTTCTGCCAGTTTACAAAGAAATATCTCATTAAGAAGTACTATTAGCTTACTTTAAATTTAAAGGCATGTCCATATTCTTTATTCAGATAAATATCTTATCTGGAAATTCTATTCAAATATAATCACTACTAAGTACCAACCTCTTCACTATTATATATATATATATACAGTATATACAATATACATATTCATGCTACACTTTCTGAAAGTTAACAAATTCTGTTAGATTGCAGGGAGAAAACAAACTATAAAACTTCAAAAACTAAGATATTTTAAGTGCTCTAAATGAGACAGAACATGCCAGTACCTCAAGGTTATATGTTCTGTCAAGTTCACTGGGAATGATGGTGACATAACTTTCCAAAATTTCCCTAGTTATGAAAATGATGACCCAAAGCTACCAACAGAAGGAACATGACTTTGGGAGAAATGTAAGGGCAGTCAGATACAATTTGCTGGAGTTGGAAAAGCATCAGGTAAGAAGGTATAAAGGGAAAGTTGCTAAGATGAACAAGGAGAATTGGCTAAAAGTGACACTGTCCTCTAGCAACACGAAGTTGCCAGGAGACTCCATATTGAGAGAGCAGTCTAAGTAATAAAGACGATCAAGAAGCCCTCCTATTAATGACAAAAACATGACAATAGTCTCAGAAAACACATCTCTCCTAAGGAGATGTGGCCTGGGCTAGGAGATAACAGTTTGAGAAAGTGCTTCACAGAACTGAAAACTATGGCCTTTCCTGAGCAAGATGATGACAAGAATGACATCTTATCAGAAGACTTGAAAGTGTAGTCAAAATGCCAAAGAGAAAAATAACAGGAAACATGTTGCATCAGTGCAGCAGGACAACAACCCAGGCATCAGTATGTGGTACACTGCAAAACATGAGAAGGAAATCCTTAGGAAATGGAGGAAAAAGAAAGAAAAGAAATTACCAAAAAGGACATAACCCTTAAAAAAGTTTCCAACAGAAACCACGTAAGTACTGCATAAGCAACTCATCAACCATTTGAATGAAGCCCTCCTCAAAAAGTTCTGGAGGAAGAATACTTTTCTGAGCAGTAAATCGATGTTCATAAAAACAAAATACACATCTGCCCAACATCAAGTACAAGATGAAGACGATTGATTAGGAAGAAGTATATGCTTAGGGACATGTAAAAATAAATAAATAAATAGCCTGCAAGCAAGTTGTTCAGAGCTTATAATGCCATGTAGGAAAATTCAGCAATTTATTTATCTATTTATTTTTTAAGTAACAGAGAAAAGACAGAAATTCTTGTTAACTTAGAACTAAAAAAGATAGTCAAAGGCAATGACAGGCAGGAAGCAGGATGTTATGTCTCAGAACCTTCACAGTCAGCCACAGGGAACTGATGAATAAACCTTCCGATAGAGGTTCACAGAACGCAGACAATTTTGAATTCATAAATGATGTTGATTAACTTGATTTGGAAAAGATCTGAAGAAATAAATTAACCTGATATCACCACAAACTATTAGAGATATAAGGCAAACTGGTCTTCCGCAAAAAGAAAAGTAGTCAGCTACATACAATCAATTAGCTAATGTAATTTTTTTCTAAGAAACTTCTTATATAGGACAACCACTTTAAGGGGAGTACTAAGAAATACATCTTGCAGAAATGGCCCTGCACAACTAAGTCTCTAAGATGACCAATCTCACTAGACAAAAAAAAATCAGATTAAGGTGCACATTTTCTTCATTCTTCAGGAAGGCTAACACAAGTGAAGTAATGGCGTCAGAAACTAACTTCTACAGAACTACTGGATTGTGGTGAGTTAGACCATGAGAGAGAAATCTAAACTGATATGGAGGATGGGCACAAAATGAAAAAAGAGAAGATAAGGTTGTTCAGCAACATTTGGTAGATTAAGGAAAACAGTCTACTAAAGATCACCCTCTCTGGCCACTTAGAGGAGAGTCGATGAAGAGTCAGTGTATAGAGGAAACAGATACTTGAAATAAGAGAACAGTGGGGACTGAAGATGCAGTATGCTGAAGTGAAAGACTGCCCAATGGAGACATAAGTATAGAACATATCTGTCTTCAAAGTTTGTCAAAATATGAGGAAGGGTTTTTTTTTTAAATAATCCTGAATGCAGTAATTCAGAAACGAGTATTTCAGCAGATGACGAAATAAGTTTCAGAGAGGCAGACATTTAACACAATGGAAAATGAAATGTCAAATATATCCAGAAAAAAACCTATGCTTTTAAGCCAGGTTAATAGCTACATTTCAGAGAGATAATGAGAAATAAGGTATTGGGAAAATCAGGGAGAAAAACACTACTGCAATCTTAATAGGTATGGTTATGTAGGAGATGGAAATTTAGGAGCGTTGCAGAATACAGAACAACACAGAGAGAAGACGGATGGGAAACGTGGCTACTGCAAAAAGAAGCAATGGACGAATTAAAGGGTCTCAAAACAGAGATGGGAAGGAGAGAGGCAGTGAAGCCTGAGGCAAGACAGGGAAATGCAGCCTGATGTACTCAGGAAAGCGGTAATGTAGAGGACGCTGCAGATAGTGAGTACAGAAGAGGTGGCCAAGCCTGGACCCCCTCCAGGGAAATCCCTTCTGCTGCACATACCTGCCCCTGGCAGCGGGCAAGTGCTGGAAGCGCTTAAAGTTTGAAGCACATTCACAATTTAAGTAGCTTAGAGATTTTATTTTACCCATGCCATTTTAATTCAAAAGCTACAGGTGTTTCTTGAAATAATTTAAGGCTACTCAAAGAAGTATGTTTGATATGCGATTTGAGAACGGCTGTGCTGAAAATTTTTCCTTGATACACAAGAAAAGCCCCACATTTTTCTGAAGGGGAAGCAGGAAATAGCAAGGGAAGATGTACTTCTACACAAATATAAATTTGGCATTCTACATAAAAGCATATATTCATTTCAGCTTTATTTTGCTTAAAGTTTTAAAGACTGTCTTTTATAGCACATCAGCTCAATTTATTTAAAGAAGAAACTTTCAAAACTTTTAAAATAAAGCCTTCCAAAACAAAGAATTATACTTTCTTCTATAAATACTTCTCCTAAATCTCTGGTCACAAAATTAAAACATATCCATGCCATACTTTATTAAAATATCTTACCTAACAGCATCTGTATCAAATTGCAAGTTGGGTTTATCAATCAGCCCCAATGAATAGAGTTGGTAAGCCAAAGCACATTTTCCCACCATAAATTGGGCTGTGTTAGTGCGATCTAAACAGTCCACACAATTGGTTCGAAGAACACCAGTCTGACAAAGAAATCCAAATAAATAAATAATTGTTTTAATTAAGAAATTATCAGATTCATGATTTGTTTTCCCCCATTATCCCAACTCCCAAAGCCTTGCCAAATCTCAAATACTGATTTTTATGTCAATTTATGATCTTGAGCAAAGATGTTTTCAAGCTCCAGTAATCTACATTAGGCAGCTTTAAGACCTACTTTCTGAAAAATCTTGCTTTTATCATCACACAAACTGAATTTCTCCTTCAACTCACTCAAGTGTGCTGTCACATTGCTGTGGTTCTATTGTTAGGGCATTGGGATTTAAAGTTTTCCATATCTTGGGCAACACGCCCCAACAACGTGAGCATTCTGCTTAGGACCACAGTTATGCACATATTCCCCAATGCTGCTTCTGCCATCATCCTTCATTTCAGTAAAGCACAGATAAAGAGCCTGCAATCTCTTTTACAATCTGAACAGTTGAAAGAAAATTATAAGCACTGTAGTATAACAGCCTGGGGGTTTCTTCCATTCAGACATATATGGCTACATTGGAGCCAGTCATTTAAACTCCTTTCATTGTTTTAGTAAGGAAGCACTTTTTGGGTGTGATTCAGAAGATGTTTGTTGCAAGATGAGATGAACTACTTACATAGTATGCGTACAGTGACTACATCAGATATTTGGGTTGATAGATAGGTGAAGACAGTAGATACTTAGTACAGGTAAAACTTGCAAGACTAACATTAAAATCCATCTAACATTCATGTACTTCTTAATTTTAAAACATTTAAAAATCATGTCTACTCGGTTGTTTATCTACCCATAAAGAACATAGCCCTGTGGTCAGTTAGCACAGGAAAAGACACATGCCTTCTGATTTACATAACAAGATTATGAATGGTAAATCAAAAATCAATTAATGCTCCTCAAGAATATGCCATTTGTTCAAAGTATGTAATCATTACATAAAATAAATTCATTACGTTATACTTTATCTTCCTGCGTTTTTCTAACCTTAAAGTAGTATTTTCCAGTGATGAAAATTGCAAAAATACACAAAATATCCAGTAGAGGTGAGATTCCTTTTAGTCGCACATTTTCACGTAGAAATATGTAACCAGAATTAGGTATGCTTATTCTCCACCTCCTGTGTCTAACATTGCTGACACTGAGGTATTATGTAGTTAGCTAAAATGCTGCTGCTTAACTTTCACTACACTGGTAGCACTATAGACTAAGTAATGGAAACAAATTTAAAATAGGCACAATCTTCAGACCACCTCCAGCAAAAACACAACTCCAGCAGCTAAGGTTTTTTGGTACCATCCAAGAATTTCAATCCTTATTTCCCAGTTGGATATCTGGAATGGATTACAATAATGCTGTTTATTCTGCAAAAAATATTAACCTGGAGGTCATCTGCTGAATCAGGGTGAAAAGGTTCTTTGTTGCTTTGGGAGTGCTCATATTTGTCTATGCAACTATGAATTAATGAAGCTTAACATTCAAATACCTGCAAGCGACCAGTGGAAACAACACAACCTCCCAATTCATTCCACCTGAAATAGAAACAAAATAGGATCACACACAAATCATTTAAAAATGAAAAAAAAAAACAAAAATAGATCATGCCATGTATTGTTCTGCTCATGGAAAATGCAAGATAATTAAAAACCCACCACAAGACAAAACTGATATCCCTGAAGATCAGAAAGCACTGGAAGTCTATGCAGCAGTAAGATGATGTATTTAAATTTTACTTCAAAAAATCTAGTCTAAGAGTAGAAATATTCAAAGGCACAAGCTCAAACAATCCTGCAGGGCCATATATTTTCTTTTCACCCTGCAAGCAGGATGTAAGCTATACAGTTTGGGTTCTGAGGACACAAAAACTGAAGTAGGTACAATGCCAGTGACTGGAAGCTGGAAGCACAATATACACTGTGGCACAAGCTGGTTGATTTAAAACTCTCCTCATACCAATTCTAGGCATACAGGCTATTTATTGACCAGTATTCATCTAACTCCATCCCTGAGAGGCAGAAAACACAAATCAGAAATTAATGACATTTTGAAGGGAACTATGCTCAGTGCAAGTAACTCCCCAACTACTGAAGTTTCTCAAATTAGCAAGGTTAATTTATGTGGTTGGAGCACTGCTATGACAAGCCCATATAGAGCTTTGACACCCACAAGACTGTCTCTAAAGAGCACAGCATTTCATGGGCACATCATCCTAGTTCATGATGGCTGGCAACCACCGTGTTTGTCGCACTGCATGGCAGGGAATAGCTCTAGGAAACAGCTCTAAGAGAGTCTCTGTAAGTTTTAGTTCTGTTTATTTCCAAATAAAGTGATGCTAAACAGCCACAAGACTCTTGATGAAGAACAAGAATGCCCACTTGGGTAGTGATAGATTGCATCCCTGGGCTGAAAGTTGGAACCAAAAATTTCGGTAACTTTTCATTTGGAAGGTATTTTACTTCTGAGTACTTATTCTACTTTTTAAGACTTGAGAGATTCAGCTCATTAAATCATTGTGCTTCTGAAACAGTCTAAGGAAATACAGTTTGTATTTTTCCAAGGAAAAAAAGGTTTTCAGTTCTGAATGAGTAAATACTATAAAATTTATTGGAAATACTGAAGCTAGCAACATCTAGATGAAAGGTATTTTATTAGGATGTCTTAAAAGAAACCACTTATTAAATTCTACACTTTGTTTACTGTGTTAAAATTTACTCTCAGATTTCAGACTCCTTGGTTTAAAAAGAAAAAAAGCCCCTTGCAAACCTTTATACATATACATATATAAATGGCAAAGATTACAAGTTACGATTTTAAATAAGTATTCATTATAAATAACAGCAGCATAATTAATGCAGTATTATTTTTTTTTTCCTAGCATTTACCTCTGACTGTAATCCCTTTTGCTATAGCTTAATAATAAGTTACATTTTTTAATATATTATTTCAGGTCTTAAAATAAGAAATGATGCCATAGACATTAAACATTCCAGGAAAACCTCCAAGCTAGAGATGCTAGCTATGTATATAAAATTATACATACTTTTCATCTGGCCGCAAGATACTGCAGTAGGAATCAGGCCGATTTACAAAAAATCCTGTTTTCTTTACCACACTTTCTGCAATTACATTCAGTCTGTCAAGTACATTGCAAAGTTTGCTGAAGAGAGAAAAAAAATAAACACCGAATATACATTAATACTCAATTTTCACTGCTTAGAAAGATAATTTCTTTTAATAAAGAAATCATTTATTAAAACACACCACTGCTTTATTTATCTATCAGGGATTGGATCTATAATTTTCTTAATTGAAAAAGACTTAGAAAGCAGAGATGATAATCTCTGAGCCATTTTCTGTACTTACTAATAAAAAATCACAAATTAGAAAAATAGTACAGAATTCCAAAAGTCTCCTTGATTTTCATACCATACTAGCTTTTCTCTACTGAATTGCTACTGCTTTGCAAAGTAAGAACATGACAGATAAGGATATATGCTTAGGTTAAATTATATACCCTCATTTCATTTGCAAGGTGCTGCTTTGCTCAGTAGTGTTTGTTTAAGAGAGTGTCCCACACTTCCTGCTCAGATAAGAGCATCAGCCCATTGATGGAGAGTAACTTCTGCTTACAGCTGATTTCATTTTCAAAGCTTTTAATGCAATATTTACTTTTCAAGTAATAATACCTTTTGTTTTTTTTCTCTCTTTTAATGGATTGCTTACAGTGAGGTGGAAGCAATTTTTTGGAACATTTCCACAGATACTAGTCAGAACTATCTGTTGAAGCAAGATGGATCTTATTATTCCTGTAAATGTAAATTCTTTAAGCACAGATTAACCTTATCTTCCATTTTTATGTCTCTCTGGCTTGCATAAAGATTTTAGTCTTCTATTTATATTTATATACTCATCTGCCCTAATATAAGGATAAAAATACTTAGGAGTGCTTCAAACAAGATTAAGTCTTTGCTTAAGAAGGGGCATCTTTTGATCACCTAATCCCATTTCCTGTATATGACAGATCATTATGTCTTATCAACCTCCGTCTACATGGAATTCGTTAACTTGCATTGGGTATGTTTTCTTAAAGAAAAGTTAGCTTTATTTTAAGATTTGTTATTTAACCATAACACAAACAATTGAACATACACCGAACTATGTATGATGCCATTTTTAGGGGAAAAAATAGTGTCAAACCAAGTCAAAACTTCAAAACAAAATACCTTCTATCAAGCATACTTCTAATCTCAAATAACGTGTTCTCTTGCAATTTTTTTCCATATAATTTTATCAACCAACTTTAGTTATGATCTTGGCCTTTGAGTTATACCAGTTTTTCCATTATTTTGCTCAGACTAGCATAGTGCCAGACACAGTATGGTTGAATTTTTGGCATTAAAAATATAGTGGACATATGCAGGCCAGAAAATTTTACATCTGAGTTGTAGATTCCTTTAAAGTAGTTATCCAGACCTACAAATTTAACAAGTTAATTCCTTGTAAATATCTCTACATTTAGGAAAACATTCTTACATTTTACATGATATTACTAGTATACCTGTTCTACTGTTCAAACTCTTAGAGGAAAAAGTTACTAAATATGCATTTCCCTTTCCCTTTTAAGGCACATACTTGTGTAAAATTGTAAATGCTCTACAATATCTTCTTTCATGACGGAGGAGGTAACCAGAAAGACTGATTGATGTAAAACCTCTTGATTTCCAAAATTTCATAAGTCAAAATATTTTCAAGATTCTCTCATCTCTCTTAAACTACACTCAACTCAGCCAGACATTTACAGCTATGTCTAAAAGCTTAAAAGCACCAGAATGACAAAGATCTTTCCCACCTTTTTGTATATTTGGCCATGTCCCAGGGAATATATATAATTGCATGCTCTGGGGGTAAAAACTGGTTGAGGTATGTCACAGCAGCAACAAGTTCTTCACTAAGAATCCTTTCATGCTTTCTCTTTTCACGTTCCTTTAACAAAAAGAAAAGGACGTTAATGCTATTATTTTTATAAACGTGTGCATGTAACTTGCATGCTTAAATATACATATATATACATGCATGCATATATTACAGATAGAAGAAGATTCTTTAGACTCTTTAACCTAGATGTCAGTGTTTTCTGTTTCATACAGATGTGGAAATAATGTATAAATAAAACCAACCATTTACATTCACGTTGTGCACAAAATTTTCAGAAAAATTATTTTCAGAATTAAACAAAATATTTAATCAAAAACATCGGCAACAAAAAATGTGCTAAAATTAGAAAGTGGGGATATTTTATGCATTTTTGCAATTGTGTTTAGAAAGTTATTTCACTTTTTTCCTAGATAATTTCTGGGGAAAACAACAAGGACTAAATAAGAAGGAAAAAAAAAAAAAAGAGTTGAATGATGATTGGAGCTTTCGGAGCTTCTAATCCAAATATCTATTTCAGAAGCTCTTCCCAGCTTAGAATTCGTTAGACTGCAAAAGCTTGAGAAGATCTAGCAAAGATTTTTTCTGTTAATAGAAAATAAACGGGCCATTAACGAGTGGCATCTAGCAGCACAACGTACCTGATATATAGCAGACTCATAACCCCCTTCTGTATTAGTATATACTCTATATTAGTATAGTCTATGCAGAGCTCCAACTCAAACATTTCAGGGCAAACTTTGTTACTCCTTCAGAAGTCCCCAAGCAAAAATTGAGCATGAATGGTTTCACTTTAAAGTTGTATTCTGGTGTTTACCCCTGTTAACAGATATTTAAAATGCAGCAGGCTTGCATTCAGGCAATTCTATGGACATTTTTGCATAACTAGGCCAATTACATTAAAAACGAGAGAAACACTTTATGTATTTAACGACTGATCTCTAATAATGAAGTTCACCTATCCCGACTGTGCATAATCATCTGTCGAGAAATGGAAGCCTCCAAGAGGAGGAAGAGCACAAGGAACCAGAAGTAGCAAGACAGCAGAATTAGACAAAAACAAATAAAAGAAAAACATATGCAGAAGGGAAGGTGTCCCATTCACTCTTGCCTTACAGGGCCATGGATCCAAGCAAAATTTCCTCCATTATTGATAGGAAAAAAACAGCTTTGCAAGGATTTTTTTTTTCAATTTGAATTATATTCCCAGACTATGACTATATCATATGTTGAGTTACTTCATGTATTAATACGGCTTTTCTTGCAACTTAATCCAAACTAAAACCTATCCTGAGCCCATATTATGAAAACTGTTTTAAAATACATAAGAGTGGCCAGGAATAAATAAAAGGAAATCTAATATATTCATTACTATTTACCCAGTTTGTAGGATAGAAAAGTAAAGTAGGAAATTGATTTGTGCTTCATCAGTCTTTAAGAAATCAAATAATAAAAGTACTGGAGATAGAAACCCAGAAACTTTTAGCATTTCTTTTTTTGGAAGTGGTACATGAAGTGATAAAGAAATATTAATTTTAGCATACTACTATTAAACATCCACAGATGCATTTTCAGCCACTGTATAAAAAACCTATGAATAAAAGCACATAATGAGTCACATGTTGAGGTTATGTGAGCCTAAACTTACACTAACAAGGGCCTTTGAAAGCAAGGACTGTAAATAGGCAAAAGAGAAAATAATTTTCTTGTCAAAAAATCCGATCTGAAGTTGATTCCACAGCCTCTTGGGCAGTCTTACAAGTAATCCAAAACAAAGACCTTCTATAAATAGAAAATCAGTTATATCTACCATTTATGAAAACTTTGAGTTTTTAAAACCTTCCTTTTGTATATATCTCTATTTTTTATATCAGGAACTCATTCTACATGCACATAAAAGGTGCACACAGTTTCACCTGCAGTTTCAACTGCACACAGTTCTACCACATGATAAACAAAATGATAAATACTTTTAAAAGACTAAAAACAAATTATTTCATTAAACCCAAATGTGAAAACAGTTAATTAATAAAAAACTGCAATAATAAATACTAAACTTTATTAAACTCAAATACTAAACCAAAAAAATTACCAAAACCAAATAGAAACCCTAGAAATAAAAAGAATCTAGACAATTTGCAATCTGGTCTGCCCAAATGTGAAAATAAATCATTTTCTATAAATATCACGTTATTTTCTACAAGTCAGAAACCACATTACCCTGTTACTCTTTTAGGGCACTGTATTTTTCAGACTATATACATATATATATATATATGTATATATACACACACATACACACACATATTTATATATAAGTACATGCATATATAGATACACATGCATATATATATATATATATAAATACACACACAGACACACACAGGGCAGACTCCAAGGGCCTGGAGCCCTTTGGCCAGTCCATCCTCTGCCGTGGTGAGGTAGACCTGCCTGGCTGAGATGTTACCACATAAAATGATTGGATTGGAACAGGAGGGAAAAAAGTAAAAGATTAAAAAAAAAAAAAAAAAGTGAATCCCAAGTGAATCCCAATGCTCATATTTAGCCCTAGATGTTTCACTTTCACCTTCCTCCATACACAATTCTACCAAACAAAGCAAATACATAAAAATTAAGTTTTTATTGTGATATTTCAAAGAGCAAAATCAATCTTTGGTGTCTCCAACCATTGCTTTTCATGGAATCATATCATTTTTTAGCATGTTTTGTGCTAAATTAAATTTAGTGACTTTATTTGGACATTCTCCCATCTGAGCATTAATAGCAAGAAAAAAAAACAGTGAAAATTTATTGCAATAAATCTTTAAAACTTGGCAACTGATCTTTTCCTGTAGGTCTGTAGCGGATGCCGCTACCAATTTATGTATACATGCGTAGGATGAGACTTACAAGATTACAAATGGCAGATTTTCTTTCTATGAGCTCAGGGTATAACCTAACACACAGAGTCTCTACATAAATTAGTATCATATTTAAAAATAGAAAACATAATAGAATGTATTAAAAATTCTGTACCTTCACTAGATTTAAAATAATAATGGGAGAGCCAAATCGCTGAAGCATTTGGTCGAAGTGAAGAGCAGCAACATGTGCAAAAGGATCTGCCTGGTCCACTGCAACAAATGTAACAGACTATTCAAAAAGATGTCCAGAGAATCTCAGAATGGTCAAAATCAATTTTCCTTAAATTACTGCTTGCAAATATTTACCAATTCTCTCATAATTATGATATAATTATATATATTCTTCCTTTCATGTAAAGTTGCTTAAAAAAAAAAATTAAAATGCCCACTTTGATAATTAAGGAGAGCATGAAGATATCCTTCTGTTTTGTGATGATGCCAGTAACCAAATGTACTTGTGGCTAAACAAATGGTAGGAACATTGTTCTGCTCCAAACATACAATGTATTTATTTATTTAAAATTTGACATTAGACATTTTTTAAAAAATATTCTGAGGATTAGCAGTGCTTAGTTTTAACTTTATCAATTTTATTTTCCTGTTCTAATTTGCAGTGGAATTTAGCTTGAACTGTTACAAATTACAAATCAGTGACATATACATATGCCTCAAATGTTGAGCATGCAATTAATTTGTGGATGACTGGCCCCATTAAATTTCGGGCAGACTTTTTTCATCAGGTTCAATAGGTTCAAAATCTGCAATACTTTCTATAGTATTCATAAGTAGCTGTACACAAGATAATAAGTACAAAGAAAGCAGACATTTTTAAATAAGTTTTTCGTGTTCCATTGTTGAATATGAAGTCTAATACGACAACTATTTTTTCTATTCAATTTCATCAGACGCAGCAGTTTATATGGTTAAATGTTTATATGCCATCATGTTTATTATAAGGAACACTGGCTTGCCTTAAATTATAGATTCCCAAAGAACACATGCACAGATAATTCTTTCAATTTGGCAAGTTCAATCTTCACTTACTCTCTCAGAACTTTCACTTCACTTAGAACTTTCACTTAGTTCACTTAGAACTTTCAGTGCTAATGATAAGATAGCAGGAAATATCACTTTTACATACATGTTATGGGTGGCTTAGGCATCATAGTTGAAATATCTTGAGACCAGTAAAGGGGGACAGATCCTCGAACCTGCACATAGGAAGAATAGCTCCCCGCAGAAAATGACATAACTGAAGCATCATACAGTATCTGTTCAGTTTCTACTTCATTAGCAACATCCCCCTGAAACAACCAGAAATTCACATATGATATGAACATTACATTTCAGAGTTGTATGCATTATAGAGAACTGAATGGTTTAAAAAAAAAAAAAAAAGGGGGGGGGGGGTACAGTTAAGCTATCAGATACCAAACCACGATAGTGACAGCACCACTGATGGCTAGATTCCATTTGTCCCTAACTAGAGTTAAGCAGTTTTTTTAGTTAAGAAACTGTATCATTATTTCTAAAAGCAACAACAAAAACAAACAAACAAAAAACCTCCAGTTACCCTTCTGCTCATAGAAATAATAATAGTCATGATAACAATACCCTATTCATAATTTACAAGCAAAGCCCCAACAAATGTATCCCCAAATGAAATCACCTTTTATTTACCTCACAGTTTGCCCCCCGTTTCAGAAAACGCGTCCCTGCAAATTTGCTTGATCTTCTGGCTATCAGAGTGACATATATTGGACGACCATAAATGAGCAGTTCTTGAAAGAGAAGTTAAGGTTTACAAGTAAAATCCATTTTTTCCTTCATTTACTTTATGGAAACACAAATTCTAAAAAACTAAAGAGGTGTATTATCAAAATTAAACACCTGTGTTACTCAAATGTCTCCAACAGGTGAATAGCATTGCCAAATTCCTTTTACAGCTGGGAAACTGCAATTCCCTTTTCAAAACTAATTTCTAAAGAGCTGTGAAAATGGAACCGACATTACAATATAGCAAGTATTTTTCACAACGCAAGGAAGAGGAATATTTCCATTTTCTAAAGTGAAAATGAGGTGAAATAAGTACAAGACTCAACTAAAGTCAACAAATACTGCTTTTGAAAATACTGTTTTTAAAACTTGGGAGCATCTATTTTCAGATCAGGTATGTTAGATATCCTGTAACTACCTGTCTGGAGGAGGTAGATGAGTTGCGACCACTTAAGTAACAACAACCGTAGGAGACAGGCTACTAAAGAAGCAGTGAGTACTTCTTTAAAGATGTTTATTTTTCTGTTAAAACAATAAGACAGTTTAGGGTGACTTTGCCACCTTGCATATCTTTCTAAGCATAAAGGAGGCACAAGAAAGTGGGAAAGACACAATCACACACCTAATGCAAAGGCTATTAAGCCAATTAAAAAACCTCTGCAAGCATAAGCTGGTCAGCTGACACTTTAAGTAATACCAGAGATCAAACGGTAGTACACAAAAAACAGGCCTAACTACCTGCTTGGGAGCAAACCAATGCCAAGCAACATGGTAAGCATGGAAAGGCAAAACTGAATTTTGCAAGACCACCCCTAACCTTAAATTTTAACTGTATTTCCTGCCACAGTTTTTTTTGATGACAGACTGTTGAATTAACATGACACCGTTGATGATTAAAATATAGTGCCTCTGTAATATATGAGATTAACTAAAATGTTGAGATGACTTTGTAATGAGAAATGCATTTGGGCCTTTTCTCCTAGTACTACAAAATACGTAGACCTACTTTATATAAAACGTACTTACAAAAAAAATGCAAATGTTCTATCATTTTCTTAACTCTTTTCATATAGAAATCATAAAACGTTACCATCATTTTCAGCAGAAATGCGAAGGCAAGGATTTCTGAAAAACTGTGTTACTATTTTTAAGTAAGAGAACATTGGCAATTCAGTTCTTTGTTCAGGTTTTCTCCCCTTCCTCCGAAATACGTAAAAATGCATCTGAACCATAAATCCTTTCAGATTCTCTACTATTGATCCCCATAATACTTATGAATTGTCTCAACGATAATGCAGTCTACACATGTGAGGGCTGCACTAAAAGAGGCTAACTTTATTCCTTCTTTGGTCATAAAATCTATAAAATTAATGAAAATAAACCATGTGAACATCAAAATAAAATGTCAAAAATAATTATAAAATTGAAAAGTACTTACATAGCAACAAAGAAATGATCAAACAATTTGACACATTCAAATTTCTAAGTTCGTAAGCCAACACTTTTTACAACAGTGAAAGGATACTTGATTGCCCACAGAAGCCATGAATAATATACAGCAGCCAGTCACGGTGAACAGTATTTTTTACTACCTCCAGAAGCTTGGCATTCCACACATACTTTTCATAAGGCTTGCTGCAAATCCCAAATACACCTAGGAAATTGTTACGATAAAAATGCATTAGCACTTAAAGACAATCTTAACTGTACTGGATTATTTTTAAACTCCGGTTACTTGACCTTACTTGACAACTCAGCATATCATTTACCCACATCCCTGAAGTTTGTCAAACACAAATAACATGCCGAAGTCCAGAGTTTAAGGAGTTTTATTTTTTTTACAATTGCCAGCCAATGGAGTATTTGTGTACCTTTAATGTATGGTCATAGTAGACTTTGCAGAAGTTTCTCATACTACCAGCACTGAAGAGACTGGGAGCAGCAAAAAGATTTGATTGCACAGAAAAGAATTCAAGTTGTGAATCCAAACTAAAGGAAAAAATACTCTCAAAGGAAGGCTTTATAGAGCTTTTTAATTCTGCACCACTTCTAGGTTTATCAGATGTTCTCTTGAAGATCATTTATAGCTTTGGCATCTTTTCCAAAAGTACTTTCCCTTCTCACATAACATGGACTTTTTTTTTTTGTAATTTGCACTGATATAAGAAAAGGGCAATTACTGTAGCCTCTAAATTAAAAATAAATTTTTGATATATATCTAGAACCTGATTCTTTACCTATTTTAAAAATTAGGACCAACTGGCACTAAAAGCTAGTGAGGCAAACTGAGAAGAAACAGGACATGAACTAAATTCTTTACCAACTAGCTTTATTTTCTGCACTTTTTTCAAATTAAGTTTCTGACAGGGAAAGTTATATGATATCAGTAGATATGTCAATCACAGCAGCCAAATGGTCTGCTTAGAGGAAAAGATGAATTCTCCTAAAAGGCTGAAAATGAAAAACACACCTGTTGAACAACCTCTTACTACCTAGTTGCCCAAGCTTACTAATAGCTCAGGGAAAAATCAAGGTTTTGTAACCAGCATGGTGAGGGACTGCATACTTTCAGTAGGTCTTGGGCACAAAAGATCAGTGAGCAGTTCTTCCTTATTTCCAGCATTGCTTTAATGCATCAAGTTCAGACTGATTCTTCCTGAATGACAGAGGATTTTTTTGCATATGTTCTGACATAAGAACAGCCACGACGTCAGTATCCGCTGGTAACACAGTCATGTTTGCTGTCAGCACACTGCTGAGAGGGCCAAGACTCTGGCAGCTTCATCTCCCAGTGCCTTCAAAAGGACACTGAAAAGAAGATGCTGTTGTATGAACCTGCGAGGGTCTTTGTAGAGGGGGAGTTACTGCTCCCTCCACTCTTTATGGTCATTTCTGCCACTGTAGTATCTGGGAAGCCATTTTAGATCTATGACCATGTTAGCAATATCTGCTTTGCGTAGGGTTTTTGTTTTCTTTTAAGAAAAGATACAATTTGTTTACTCTTATTTTTTCCATCAGATATAGAGCATGGTACATACAGCACTTCTTACAGGTTTTTAAAAGATGGCAAAACAAATGTATATAACTAGGTAACGTAGTAAGTTCCACAAGGCTGCAATATTCCATGATTCCCTTGATAGTTTCTGCAATGAGAGTTTGTTTTCCGTTGAACTGAAATTGTCCACAGATCTTTGTCCTTCTGAGAGGACCCTGACCTGGCTAAAAGATACAGCTGTCCCCTCTCCAGGAATTAAAAAAAAAAAATTGTTCCTGTGGTCAAGATGTTCAGCACCTTGTGTAATGTAAAATTTGGCTTCATTGCCATTTTGTTCCCATGGTCAAGATGTTCAGCACCTAGTGTAAAAAGTTTGAGGTTTACCAGCTGTCTTGATAATACTGAGGTGTACAGGGTACTCAATCCACAGAATTTAGAGGGATGACACTGAAAAAAAAAAAAAAAGAAACTCCAACTACAGTACCAAGAAGTCCACAAGGAACATAAAATGAGAGAAAACTGAGTAGGACTGTACAAAAGTTTAAGTATTCTCCTCAGCGAGCCCTATTGTCACACATGAGCTAGAGGGGAGGACTTCCTGCTTCTCATCTGCAGTGGTGTCAGAACGCACCGCAGTTAGGGCTACGCGCTCCGCAGAAGTAACAGCACGTGGCATTTCTTTACACGTCCCCTAGAATTAGTGGAGCTGGGTGATGCTGGACAAAGGCAGGAAAAACCATTTACCATTTATCTTACAGAGGAGAAACCAGAATGATCTAACAATGCATGCAGCCAGTGGAGGAAGTCTGCCTGACAGGTCCAATGGAAGTAGCACAGGAACCAAAACACACACAAGACAGGCAGGTGACGGCACACTAAAAGAATGAGCAAGAACTGAGAACAAAGCACTTATTCAATGACTTCCTTGTGTAGCTGAGCACAAGGCCGCAAAGAACGCATGCCTCGCTCTAACTAGTCTAATAAATCTGGTATCCTATTAGGATTATTAAGATTAGCCCTTCAAAAAGTCAAGTCAATCTAACAAAGAAGTGTCTCATTGATCGTGAATGCACATTCAGACTTAATCTATAATATGTATCTATGTACTCAAAAGAAACTGTGTTCTATACTGCCAAAACAAACTCAATTATATCTCCACAGCTGCTTGAGATCACTTTTATAGCAACGTATTCATTAAGTATGAATCAAAGGTAACACTTATTTCAGATATTATATAATTAAACATGGGAAGAAAGTAGTGTCACATAAACAATACCAAACAGTCCAAAAATCACAATGCAATTTTTGTCGACAGTACATTTAGAAAATCAGAACAAATCACAGAACAGTAAAAACTAAAAAGATCTACTTCAACAAAATGGAATATAACCTGAAGAGTTTTGGAGGGGGCTTCTTTTAGGAAGGGCAACACGTAAGGGAGAGAGTTCTGAGCACATCAGATGTAAAGTGAAAGGTTGCAGTTTTCAACTGAAACCAGTAATTTTTTTTAGCCTTCCTGATGGTGCTTACTAAAGTTAATTCTAAATTCACAAAAATCCTTTGTCATCAATATTTTCCAACACGAAACAAAACAAGATTTACTGATAGTAGTAAACTAGCTGTTACTTCCAATTTTGTTCGTAATTAACTCCTATCAGGATTCTTACAAGTCAGTTGGAAAATCAATTGCTGAAAATGACAGCATGCTCAATTATGTCCCTGAGTTGCAATGTAAATTACTAAAACAATGATTAATCATCTGTAGAAAATGCATTGTACACATTCAAATATTCATAATTGTTGCTTTATGTAATCTTTTATTAACTCTATAAAACTATAAGGCTATAAAACTATTGATAGATACAGAATAACTGAATGTTTCTCAAAAGAAAATTTTAATGTAATATATTATAAATGTATCCTTGACCAATCGTATTTGTTGAAATAGATTTACTTACCACTTCCACCTTGTGTTGAAAGCCCTTCATCTTCAAATATATCAAAACTTTCCTGCCGAGCCTGAGTTGCTTCAGGTTTTAGTATCTCAAGGGGCATTCTCAGAACAGTTAGATTATACTGAAGGGAATGTGAGAGATCATAGCTGTAACTGATAAAAAAGTTCACATTTATTAATAACATAGAAGCAAAGGATTTTTCTGAAACCCTTTACACTCCACCTTTACTTGCACTCCACCTTTTCTTATCCACAAAGGAAAATGACATTTAAACAAGATACAGAAATGCTGATTATGTACTAGCAAATGAAATGGTTAACTTGCAAAAGAAGCTTTATAAACTCATAAACTGTTTATAGTATGATACCTGAAGCTTTATTTATATTCTTATTAAAAATAAAGTCTGAACATACGTTTTAAACAGAGGTTATCTACAAGCTTAATTCAGTATGTACCAAGACGTAATCTCGAAAATAAAAAATGGCTATTCTAGCAGAGATATCCACATATATAAACAATCTAATTTGTCTGAGAGGTCTGAAGTACTATCTCAACTCAAAACAGCCAAAGATTTTGCATACAAATGCTGTATCCATCCTCAGATTTGTGACTGCAACAGATACATTCTAAAACAGCAGCTGCTAAATAAGCAAAAGCTTTAGTTCTGTAACAGTAACAAATTCTGTATCTTGTGTCTCTCATACTGACAGCATTCTATATTCCTGCTAACTTTTCTAAGTCACTAGAGTCCACCTCCCCTAAGCGAAACCAAAGTTAAAGAACACTTAAATTAGAAATACAAAGAGATTTCCATTTTAGCATAAGGCAGCATCAGTGATTACTGGTCTTCCGGTAATTTAGACATTCATTAATGATTAAAAATATATACATACATATATATAGTTTTACATAAATATAGTTCTCCTTAGAACAAATGTTTTCTTATAACTTTTCTTCTAACACCAGTCAGGATTTCTATGAAAACTATGACGGAAACAAACGTGCTCTGGCTCCAGCCCTGAGGACTTTAAATTCAGCTCCTAACTGTAAGAATGTTACAGAGCCACCTCCCTCAACTAAGTACAACCAAGGAAAAGATATGCACTTGTCACCTTCAAGCAGAAACCTGAGCAGAAATTAGATACTAGGCCATATAATAGGCTCAAGAGTCAAATAGCAAAACAATGGAAATACCAATTTCAGTGTCTGCTCTCTATACCATAACTCATGATCCTGAAGTTTATTAAACTTGTTTCTTGAAGACTTTGTTCCTAATCAATCTGTTGATGTAGGAAGCAGGTTCAAAAGACAGAAAAATGGATAAGCAGTAGAATCATATAGATCTTATTTCCTTGGAATATCAAATTGAAGATGCTGGGTTATCAAAATCCAAAAGCAGAATCTTACAGGAAGTGTAAGTGTACATCTTTTAAAAGGGCTCACCAACACTCACCTAAAGTAGAAGTTGCTAGAAAGGTCCACATTTTGAAAGATTCTCAGATACCTATCAAAATAATGCAAATTAAAGGGAAAATTACTACTTTTACCAGATAGAACCCTAAATGTCATTCAGAGGACCTCAGCAAGTTAACTACATATACAATACTGATTCTTGTCATAAACTATCTTACTATAGCTAAATGTTTTGATAGTCAGTTATTTCCACAGGAATGTCAGGATTAAATCAAACATCCTTTTTTATCCACTGTTTGATACTTGTGCATCAGTGATTGTTTTCTAGATAGCTGTAGATCCAATTGTAGTTTTATTTTGAATATTTGTGAGTCACATTCTTTACAGCTTACACAAGAAAATTTCCAACAGTACTACACAAGAATTAAAGTTTTTCACAGTAGCAAAACATATCCACTTCAACCTGCCGTACAAGTTCCTACAAGAAACCATAGCATTGTCTATGAAGGATAAAATATCTAGCATGATAAATGTTTATATAATAGCTTAGACAACACATTCTGTTGCATTCTAAGGGAGAGGACTGAGCCATCAGGCATACCTTAACGTGGAAACTTCTTGAATTACTGCCATTATCTGCCATTAGTTTATCATAATCTACCATATTTTTTAAGTCATTCACACTTAATAAATGCTGTGAGGCAACTTTATAAATAAACTATTTCCCCAGTATTTTACATATACTAAAAACAAAAAATCACTCTGACAAAAGCAATGTCATAATGTATTTGTACATGTCATGCAAGATTTCCTGATGATAAAAGGCCCAAAGCCATTTCCTCAGAAAAAGAAAAACACACAGAAAGGAAAAAAGAAGCTAAACCTGACAAAATAAATCTACTGCATATTGGCAATTATATCTTATTTTACATTTATTTTATGTTCATCATCCCTTACATCACTACATTCACTGACTAGGTTCTGGTAGCACAGAATTATCAAATTAGTCATTCACTTAGCACTTCTTGAAGGACACAGGAGATCTCAAGTGAGATTCATATAATGCTAGGGTGATTGGAGGAAAAAAAAAACAGCACTTCAAACAATTTAAACCACGATTAGCACTATACTGCCCTCATAAGTACAATATGTTGACTGCTTCCTGGTGAGTATTTGCTAGGATGCAGCTTTGGCATATAAGTGCTGTGGAGATGTTGACAGAACCTCTGAGAGTAACAACTTTATTTACCCTGCAGGTTAGAGACCACAGAAATCATGGCCCAAACCTGATCAACATATTGAAGTACCTGAGGGGAGAATGTAGGGATGATGGGGCCAAACTCTTCTTGGTGGTGGCCAGTGATAGGACAAGGGGTAATGGGTACAAGTTGAAACCCAGGAAGTTCCACCTCCATGTGAGGAAGCAGTTCTTTCCTGTGAGGGTGCCAGAACCCTGGAACAGGCTGCCCAGAGAGGTTGTGGAGTCTCCTTTTCTGGAGATCTTCCAAACATGTCCGGACGCCACCCTGTGCCACGTGCTCTGGGTGTCCCTGCTGGAGCAGGGGGGTAGGACTAGATGATCTCTAGAGGTCCCTTCCAACCTCAGCCATTCTGTCATTCTGTGAAACCTCCATTCTGCTGTACTAATTGATCATCTAATTTAAACGAATTGAATGACATGCCAACAGAAGGAAATCTATGAAGGAAAACTCTAATTATAATCCCACATTACTTAGAAACTATTCAAAAACTGCACACCATTTACCTCCATTATTTACCTGGCTTCATCAGGATGAGTGACTCTTACAGAGTCATTTGGAATGTAGATCATATTTGTATCTTCTATTTTATATATCGCATGACCTCCAATATCTGCCATCTTTCTCCTTTTTGTTATTAACACAATGTAGTAGCCTTCTAAAAACCTGACAAAACCTGTTAAAAACAGCATTAAAAATGCCATTAGGTGGATGTTTTAATTGATTTGATCATATCTATTTGTAAAAGATAGTATCAGAAGTATTCAAGACTTCACAGAACTTTTAGAAATTTGTATTCTTAATTTTATAGTGTGCATATATGTAAAATATAAATACAAATACAAAATCACACATCCTTTCAATTCACCTGCCGTAAATGTTAATCAACAAAGCAAGTTCATAGTTTTATGCAAATTTGTTTTTAATAAAATACTGCTGTATCATAGTCTGCACTAAGTTTTAACAACTAATAAATCACAGGGATTGGGCTCTAAGCTAACTGTTTTGAAGGGTTGGTGCTGCATTAATACAGCCACCTTGTCAATAAAATATTAATTGAAAAATATCACAATTCACATTTTTACTTGCATTTATATTTGGTTCTTTATCTTTGCATCACATAAATGGGAAGGAAGAGCAAAGGATATTCGTTTTCCTCCTTGTCACTGCTGGAGGCTGCAATACGATTGAATGAACAGCATTTTTTTCCTTCTGCCTTATTAGCCTCTCTTGGAAAAATGCTCTCACCTCCACCAGGAAAGAGATCCTGCTGACAGTATGAAACAAAGTCTTCCATTTGCAGTGGCTAGGCTATTGGATTTCAGCTGTTAAATAGCAGTCAAACTTCTTCCTACATCCTCCTGCTACTGAAATGACTTAGGTGAGCACTGTCTAACTGTGAATCTCACCAAACATTATCATCCTAAAGTCTAATCTTTCCCATTTGCTTGCATCCCCTCCTCTAAAAGCAGTTTCTATCTTTAAACACTAAACAGTGAATGAGAACTTAGCCCATTAGCACCTTCATTCTGGAACCGACCGGCACTGAAATGCTAGTCACTTGCTCAAACGTGAAAAAGAAGTATTTAAATATTACACTGTAAAAAGTTAACCAAAAAGAAAAGCACTCATCTGTCTGAATGCTGTGCGATGAAGAAATACAACTTAACAATGGACATTGACTTTTTTTTTTCCCTTTATGCAAAACTCTGAGCTCTGGAATTCAGGGGTCCTATTTACTCTTTCTCTCCCTTAGTAACAAAGGACAGACTAGTTAGAGTGCAACACTCACCTTGGTCATCTATTTTCACAAAATATAAGGAAACTTAATTATCTTTGAGACTACAATTTCTCCAATATAATCGATAAAATAAATCACAGGGAGGCAAAGAGATATACAACAAGCCATATCTTCTTACGAAACAAAGATAAAAAACAAACAAGAACCTTACCTACTACACCAAAAGCAGAGACAGCTCGAGATAATCCAGAAGAACCCTTCTGCCCAATCTTCGTTCTGTTCCCCAGATCTAAGCGGCCAAGAAGCTCCCTCACTTCTTGCTGTGTATACACATGCTAAAAACAAGAAAAAAAAAACAGTTGCTCAGTTTACTGCTTTGATCAATAACTGTATTTTCATGTCAGAGAATAGTAGAATTTACTTAATATAAAATAAACCAAAACTGTGCTTTGTATCCTCCATCTCCTCTTTCAGTCCTATCAACACTCCTGTGTTTTATGCATAAAGACTCCTACTCATTGCAACAGAAATACTCATGTATGTGTATGAAGTCAAGCGTGCCCAACTTGCTTTAAAACATAAACTTCTTGGCAGAGAATCTAGTCTTATTCTGTTCTGTATCTTAAAATTCTAGTTGCTGAGGCTTACTTTGCTTCAGGCATTATGTATCAGAAACCTGAATATTTGTGTATATAGTATATAAGTTTCTTTTGCATTTTGAACGACATAGCCAAACATAAGAAAACCATTAGGAGCGTACAGGCAGCAACCTGAAGAACAGGGGGAATGTTCGTTAAAGTGAATGTGATTTTTGGAGAGGCCTTGCCCTCCTCATACAGTACTAGTCATTACCATGGTAATAACGCATGCAGCTGACAAACAAGTAGAAACTTGTTGACCTTGCTCTGAGCAACAGATTGGACTAGACAATCTTCACAGGTCAATCTTCAACCTCAAATGTTCTATGACTCTATGACTTGGTAATAAATGTTTGTTGAAGAGAAAAAAAGGTATTTAAATTCATCTTTATAATAAACAAAATGACTTGCAATAACTGAAAACACCCACAAGAAGAGAGATACTCACTTTGTCATCAATTATAACCAAATCCTTTGGTTCAGTGCGATCTATTTTCAACACACGGTACTTGGTTTCTGCAGGATTACTTCCAACAAGAAAATACCGCTGATTAAAAAAAAAAAAAAAAGAGAAAGAGAATCAGGACATTATACAGGATAAAAAAAATTGAAACGCATTATAAGGTAACGCATTAACAGTGACATTTACATGTTTGTAGACTAATTTCCATTAACATCAAACATGTTGTGTATCATGTCGACTGCACATAAACTGTTCTTGACACCAATACCTTAGGCAGGTACATATGTATACAAACCGTCTCTACTGTTTAAAAGACCTCATTGCTAATTCTGCCACCCAGACTTGCTTAGTCCACACTGAACAAACAACAGCAAAAGAAAGTAAAGTACTTCAGGACTTGCAATTAACTTCATGTTTTTATTTGCAGTCGTTATGACAAACTTTTCACCAATTATCTTTCTACAGCCCTCGAGCTTCATTTGACCGGCACTGCAGATTAAAAATCTTGACCTTTTAAAGATTAGCTTTATTTCTCATCTAAAATATGACGAGACAACTATGTGCTGTGTCCATTTCTCATTTAAGGGAGCATAGTATAAATGAATTTTTGTATTAAGAGGAATTAACAGTAAGCACAGATTACAGAACTAGGCAACTCTCATTTCATTAATTCATTTAATCAGTAAAGTCCTACCACACAGCAGGGTGTAACCATTAATAACACTCAGCCTAGCAGGAAAGCATGGCAAAGTTCATGTGCACCTAAGCAGTCAGATCTGAACTTTAATAGTCACATGGATTTAAGACGTGCGAGAGGAAATCAATAACAGCATTCACACAACATGCAGATTTCATAATTTACATCAATTATATTTTTAAAAGTCTTTAAAGTCAAAATATCTAAGATGAAAGAAGAACCTACAGCCCTATGCAGCTCCTGTTACGTCACAGAAATTTTAGATAGAGTCAGTTAAGTCTTTAAAGATGAAAAAAATCTTTATTAATTAAAAAAGGAATATCACCACCACGTGGCTCCACCTTATACACAGATATCACAGCGTGCACTAAGTTGAGCAGACAGGGCTTAATGTTGACTGCCCATTGCTAAGTGATACTGAAGAAGGTACTTCATCTCTGCGCTCGCTCACTGAACTCTGCGGATCAGCATGGAGATGTAGGAAGCCATTCCCTGTTATTTGGTAGCAGCAACGTGCTGAGCCCAGCTGGGGCTCCTTGGGCTGCCCTCTCTCCAGGCACCCTCTGCAGAAAATCACTTGGGGCCAGGACTGGCACTTCCCAGGGAAAGCAAAAACACAGGGAGTGGGCTGGAATCCCACTGCCTGATACTGAATGGAACAAGGCACATGCATGTCCTACAGGGAGACAGACAAACAGATATAAAGTGCAACACTATTAGTAAGCAAGTTCAGTTGAACACTTTTCTGGCTGCATTTTAGTGATGTGAGTAAAAAACAAGCAAGTGCTCTGAGAAATGCATCAGCTTGGCAGCTTCCCCATGGGCTCTGCACATGTGCAGACAAGAAGCTGCTGCTCAGCATCACGCAGGAGGCAAGATTCAAAAAGAAGTTACTGTATCTGCAGACTGTCAGAGCACCGCCGCAGAGCGCTGCACAGAGCAAGCTCTCTTTGATTCCTCTAAGGATTAATTTACAGCTTTTGCTTTAAATAATAGAAAGCTGGGCTGTATAATATCCAGAGGAAGGTCATTCTAGAACAGGATTAAAACCCAGCATCTAGAGTTCAAGAAGCCTTCCTAGAAAGCCGGGCAATGGGAAATCTCTATTTAGCAGGAGGGATACTTATCCACTATGTTAGAGACTATTTCTGTTTGCACTAATAAAGGGGTCTGCAAAAGTTCTGCATTTGGACAAATCCTCATAACCAGAAACTCAAAATTTGGCTTCTGTTTGGGAAGTTTTCATCAGTGGTTCATATTCAGCTACCCCAGAGTTACACAGAAAGCTGCATCGTGATGTTCAAGGTAATTTCAACCTTCAAGATTTGACTTGACAACAAACAAACCAAAAAGACATTATGAAAACTAACAACACAAAAAAAATCAAAAAAGAGATATTTCATCCTTAGCTGCTTCTGCTACCTAGTTTATGCATCTAATGAATAAACATGGGAGGCTTGCTACATGATATGGAGCAAAAGTAATTATCAGTGATGAGTACTGCAGTTAAATTTGAGATCACATGAACACTGGGGAACAAATCAACACAGCAGAGAACATGTATCATCATGCAAGTTAATTTCTAAGCTTGTTATAGAATGGTTGTAAAAATAATCAAAGCTAAAATGAGCTGCATTATTTACAACTACTTTGATTATCAGAAATGACTACAGTAAAACAAATGAAAATTCATAGGTAAGAAACACTCCTGGAGATTTCTATCCTTACTCTTTTTCCTACAAGCTGAACTGAATGCATGCAGACATTTCCTGACAGTCTCCAACAATTCCTCTCTCCAGCAAATGCACCTACATTTTAAAAAATGGACAACCTTGACCAACAAAGACTTTCTCAGCAGAACAGCACACAAGGATAAACTGCGCTGTCTGCCTCATACTGCTCTGCCCATGTTCTTCATCATCTTAATCTTCACCTGAGATGAAGCACATTGTTTCCAGGCTTCATCTGCGGCTGCTTTGTGCTGAAACTCACTAGCAAGTGCACTTTACTGACCGTGGCAATGCACCATGCAGGTACCTGCCTAGGAAACATGAACTGAGGTTTAATTTATTGCACAAGTTTCACTAAGTAACCAGAAGACAGAAACAATTATTAATCACCTCCACCTGAGACCAAAGAAATGTAACTGAAAGGCTTCACATCCTCCTTTTATCAGTGCTTTGATTCAGCCAAACTAAAGAAAGCAGCTTCTTGTAAAAGAGTCTAAACAAAATAAAAAGCTTCTTATTGCAAATTATTTTTTATAATCACAGAATCACAGAATGCTTAGGGTTGGAAGGGACCTCTAGAGATCATCTAGTCCAACCCTCCTGCTCCAGCAGGGACACCTAGAGCACGTGGCACAGGGTAGTGTAGTTTATAATGGCAGGATAATAGTTCTGAAATCAAACACTCTGCCCACAAAAGAAAAAAAAAAGTTTTCAGAAAATTAATTATTTGAACTGCTGGTTTAAAACAAAGATTTGCTTTTTCATATAGACAAACTAGCTTTCAGGAAGTGTAAACACTGTAAAGGTAACATTATTATATAAGTCTCCATTGATGTGTACATTTCATCTTTAAAAACATTACAGGTAAACTAATTTAAGTTTATTAAAAACATTTAAGATCAACAGAAGGCAATGCTGATGAAAGATGAAAAATTTCCTAACTCCTATTAAATTTTAAAGCCTTGTATTCCTTTCATTGATTAAGTATGACTTTGGATCATAGGTTTCAGCACAATATTGAGATCTCTCTGCTGTAATACATGCTTACGTGGGCAACGCAATGCTTATCACCTGCTATCCAACCTTCACAACAAATCTCTTCTTAACAGGCACAAAGTTATGCAGGAAAAAGTTTGTCTCTTTTTTCTGTTTTTGAGGTATTGAACAGCAATCCTCAAGACCTAAACCAGATAATAAATAGGGTTGAATATATATATATATATATAAGTACAGCCTGCTCACTTTACTAAGCAATGATTAGGGAGAAAATTAATGACACCTAGATGGAAGGTCCAGCAAAAACTAAATTATGTTCTGTCCTTCTATTGATCCCAGGACAATTAAGGGAATATCTTTCACCTCTCCTCTGTTCCCATACAAACTGGTAGAAATAAAGAAGTTGTGAAGAAAGAAGAGCACACAAGGGACAAAAGAGTTACCCGAAAACAGCAAAGGCTCAGCTGCTGTGCTGCACGCTTCCCATGATCTACCGAAATCCTTCAAAGCAAGCTCTTTGGAGATGAGAAACATTAAGAATGCATCTTGCCAAACACTATTCTCAGAATAGAGGAATAAATCTTCTACATCCTAAAAATACAACATTATGTAATTCCCATTTGCCCCAGTGCAACTATTTTTTTTTTAATCCCCATCAGGACTTTCCTCTTCCACTTTCATTGGACAGCTGCTCAGGATTCTCCCTTTTAATTTTCTGCTGAAGTTATTAATCATCAAGGTATATGCTTTTCTTCAGCCAAAAGCTTCTCCCCACTTCAGCATCTACACTTCTGAAATGTTTTTAGAAACACAAGGAATTGTGCCTCATACAGACACAACATTAGTGTTTCTTATTAATAACTGTATCACTGAAGAGCACCTCTGCATTTTCTTTTCCCAGTGTCACAGTTCACTAGCAGCTCAGCCACCCTTTCTTCAAAAAATGACTCCCAGAGAAATCCAGGACAAGAGAAAAAAAATAAAGTTTTTTCCCTAAAACAAATGAGGCACCTTTTAAGGCACAACTTTCACACGCACTACTGTGCCATCACTTTTGATCTTTTTTTAATCCTTTCTGAATAGCAAATGATCGTCCAAACTTGTTTGCTTCTCATCACTATTATTCCAAGTATCTCCTGTCCTCAGATTCCACACCAGTATATTATGTTCTTTTATTGTATTGCCCACATTTAAGAGTGCATTTCTGAATTTCACCAAATTCCTGCTCTCTGTCCTCTACCCACTCTTTCATCTTTCTCAGTAATGCCATCAGTACTCCTGCAATATCGCATAGACGTAATGAGATGGTGTTCATTTGAAAGAAGGGATCTTTTGTTGACCATTTGACCACAGACTGATCTCATGATTAATTTACCTAACCATCTTCTATGATCTTGTCTTTATTAAACTGTTTGCTTTTGTTACACATATTTAAAATATTTTTAAAGAGAAATTTAAAAAAAAAATCCACACAGTGCTCCCCTTGGAAAAAAAAAGACAAAATTTACAGGTAATTATGTTAGTCACATAACTTAATACACTTCTTGAAGTCATCTTGATGTTATGAAGACCGTAGAAGAATCTCATTCGAATAACATAGTATTAATTAAGTCTCATAAGAACCTGCAAGATAGGTAAGCAATAACTCTTCATAGATGGATTTTTTTGTGTCCCAACACCTCAGGGAATTGAGCATTTCCAGTAAACTGGACCAGGACTTTCAGGTTGGTTCTTTTGGGGAATACATGCAAGTTAAGTCTTCTCCTGAAGAAGACAGGAAAAAAACTTCTTCTGTTTTTATTATTCATATTGCTGAAATATCTTTACTGCCCTCTGGTGTGCATTTCAACAGTAATATATATGCATAAAATAAAAGGTAATAGGCATTGATCAGAACACAACTGTTTCAGTTTATTTTCCTGGCTACTTTTAAACAAGCTCTCAATTTCCCAGGAAAAGCAGCAGATAGAATTCACATCTGCATGGTGTTCACTGACCCACAACATGAGTTAAAAAGATAGGTCTCAGCAACTACCTTAAATATAAATATTAATAGAAAACACAGAATTTTGCTCTCTGTTGTTTCAGTGGTCCTTGTGAATTCAGTTCTCCTCACGTCTAGCAATCTTTCCTGTTGGACCTCTATATTGCTACTGTACTCTTACCTCAAATAGGCAAAAAAAAAAATCTGCTTTTTCACTTTCTTCCGCCTTCTGCCTGTCACTCCTTTAACACAAAGATATTTTTAATGGAAATAAGCAATTTGACTTCACTATTTTTCTCCAGTTGCTGACAATCTAAGTTATCCTTTCCCTCCCTGCTCAAAGTCTCTACATAGAATTTGAGGAGTGGTTTCATGCCACCCATATCTGGTAGCTACTGGTTATAGCAGTTACGATACTGGTATAATACAGTATATGCTGATGCTACTGGGGAACCAGTATAACTGCTGGTCCCATGCTCTAGCTTCATATCTAGCAACTACCAGATACCACTAATTAAATGTCTTTCCTGATCTCCAGAGCTAACATGATCAAATTGAAATGCCTACAGAACCATAGCTGACAGACAGAACCCTAAAGCCCAACATCATCGCTGAGGAGCAGGTTGTCTCTCAGCCACTGCTGAGGTCAATGGTTAGAGACAACTAAGCCAGTTTTCCATGCCTACCACAAGAAGTGAAAGAAGCTGCAAGAACTGTGAGCCAAGAGCAAGGAAATTCAGGATCTGAATCAGGAGATACTGCCCTTCTTTAATACAGCAGTAGCTGAGAATAAAACACAAATGGTGTTTTCTACCAATGATAAGAAAAATACACTAAGGTATCCATCAAAAAATCTTCAGGCATAGGCACAGGAAAAAGTAACATTCTGGAAACCGAGAGTAGGTTTGATTCTTCCACCCACTAGCACCAATAAACCTGCGTGTTTCACTCTTTCTCCTCCATTTCACATACAGTTCAGCATGGAATTAATCTACTACACAAATCTATTGACAGAATTGCTGTGACAATTCACTCTTCATACTGGGAACTAGGCCAGACTGCCTTCCCTTTAGTCTGCATGTTTTCATGAGGCTACGCTGAAATCAGCACAAAACTGTCTATTACTGCTTCAGATTATCACCTGAATTTATTTAGAATTAGAACTAGCTGCTGCATTTAAAGACAAAATCCTGGTATCTGTGAATCTATCTAAAACTATCTGAGGTTAAAACCAGCATAGGATGAAACCACACAAACTACAGCATAATTCTATTGCCAGGGAAGGGATTGTACACACAACGACAGTTATTTACACTGAAAACAGGACTCTGCTTCACCCATGCTGGCACCCTAATCTCCCGGCTAAAGCCATTACCCCTCTTAGCCCTCCAGACCTCTTTTCCCATGGCAGCCCCATAGCACAGGCACCATGAGCAGCACATCCCTACAGTTTCAGGAGCAGAATACTAAGGAAAACTAAAAAGCCCGAAGAGCTGATTAAGGAGGCCAGAAGCTGCCTCAAGAGCAACTTGGCTGAGGAGAGCTACGGTCTCTCAAGAAAGGCAAACGGGCAGGTGGTAGCCCCTGCAGCCATCCTGTTTTCATCTTTAATGGCAGTCTCAGTTCTGGATAGCTGGAATTCAATATCTGGGTTTGGTTCTCTGGCACACAAGGAAGAGGCATTCAGGAATAAGCAGCACACCAGCTGCAGCAGCTCCAGGCCAAGCACTGCTCACCTCCACCACGTATCTGTGTTTATGTTTAAAGCATTTAGGCTTTCAACATATGTCTCAGAGCAATGACGCAGTGAAGACGACAATAACTTTCCAAGTATTTGGGGCGGCGGTAGTTTCCTGAATATTTTGGAGGCGTGACCATAAAAAAAGGCAAAGGCAAGACACGAAGCCGCCAGGTTTTGTGATGGGCCGCACGCGAGGCGAGGCCACGGCCCGGCCACGACGGCTGCGCGGGTCCGGCGGGGCAGGCGCTACTTACAGCCCGCGTCTCGTACAGCACCAGCTTCTGCACAGAGCTGATCATGGGGGCGGCCGCGGGCGACATGGCGGGCCGGCCGGGG
>NW_010588847.1:82102-98942 GCF_000705375.1 Tinamus guttatus | reverse complement strand
CGGGGCGAGGGGCGGGGCCTGTAGTTGCTGTGGTTACGCGGATACACAAGGCGCGCGGGACCGTTACCCCCCGCCCCCATCCCGCTCCGCTGAGCGTAAGGACCGCGGGAGCGGAGGGAGGGTCGAGGGGGCGTCTTGGTTTGTCCCCCTTCCCCCCTTTTCCTTGGTTTTGCTCGGTTTTGTTCACTTTTAGTTAAGCTCTTGCACCTTAAGGTCCTGCATGGGCGATTTTTCAAGGCGTTTTCAGACGTTTCTGTGGTTTTGTTTGTTTGTTTTGTCCTGAAGTGGGATTTTATTCTAAAATAAAGAGAGATAGAGAGTGAAAGGAGGAAGCCCTTATAACCCTGGCGATGGGGGTGATTCTGATATCCTTCACTTTCCAGAAGTGCCTCCTCTCTTAGCAGTGATGATGCTGTTCAATACAGGCCTTTTCTTCTGAGAACAGCCCTTCTTACCAAGTAGTTCCCCTTGTAGCACATTACTACTCAGCTTGGTTTCTACGTGTGTCATTCACACGTATGTAAACTACTGTTTTATGACAGACTTTTTTTTCCTCTCAGATTACTCATGGTTTCACAGGAGAAAGTGGAAGCTCAGCCCTTTGCAGACATCTTTGATGAAGATGAAGCTGAAAAATCCTTTCTGTTGTCCAAACCCACTTGCTTTGTTGTCTTTGGAAAACCAGTAAGATGCCTGATAAGTTTTGTTTTTCTTTTCCAAATATTCAACTAATAATTTTACTCTTCCTTTCAAAACATTAGTTTAGTAATACCGCCAAAAGGATTAAGGACCTATTTTTTTAACTTTTCTACTTTGCTGAAAAATATTGTATGAATTCTCCCTAAAACAGAGGAATTGAAATCATAGTAGTTTTCAGTAACTGATTCATTTAAGAAATAGATATAAGTAGGTAAACTGTGTTTGCAAGATAACTAACATAAGGAATTCCTTTCCCCCTATTAAATGAATGTCTAATTGAGTCTAAAATAAATTTTGTGACCAGCCAAATTAAAAGTGGTATTGCTGTAACTAAAAGTCACAGCTTGCTCAATAAATTTCCTCTCTTTTCATATTTGGAACTGGATTGCTTTTATTTTACTTACATTACTAGTATTTTAATTTTTAAAACACTTTCCAAATTATGGAAGCAAATAGACGCAGAAGAACCTAAAAGTCCATGTACTGATCTGCAGTCATGAGATAAGGTATTAAATATTTAAATGATAAGATATTAAATATTTAAATGAACAGGCCAAATCAAGCCCCTGTCCTGCTCTGTTTGCACCACATGGAAAGCTAATATAGACACTGCCTCTGTGATGTGGTATGCCTGTAGCTATAGCCAGGTGTAGGTGCAGATTATTTAATGGAGGCTTTGCTATAATGCTAAGATTCCTGAGGATTATTGTATGTGAAAAGATGAACAATTTGCCAGTATCCAAAACAGATCTGTGGACTAAGAAATGGCTGGACAATGGCTGGCAAGATTTTCATCATACCTTGCTTAGAGGCAGAAGATAAATTTCAGTCCTGGAGAGTGTCTCATTTGAAGTTATGAACAAATCATAGCTGAGTTTCATATGGAGTTATTCAGGGGCAAGCTCAGCATAATTAATTTGGAGGTACTCCCCTTTGCAGTTGAGTAACAGTGTATTAGCAATGCTATGAAGTGTATAACAGGGTTGTATTAAAAAGAGTGTTTGTCCAGTGCATAACTCAGAGGCCCTAATTTGCTGGTAGCTTTTAATTGTTGTTACAATACAAATAAATGATTTTTAATGTGTAGTAATACCTTTTTTTTTTTTTTCCTTCATGATGTTTTACTTTTAAACGAATGTTTGTTTCTCATTTTTTAAGGGTTCTGGAAGGAAAACATTAGCTAGAAGACTAGCACAAATATGGAAATGCACTTTCATAGAAGGTAATCTTACATTGTTTTCAGAACATTGCATTGATTTCCTATTTTTATTTTAGAATATCCTTTCTGATCCCTGTAATTCAAATGACTTGTTAGTGATTCTTTAAAGATGGCTGGGAAGGACCAAATAATCTTTTTTTCATGGAAGCAGTTGACCCTTCTCTTGAAATGTAGCCAACTCACTGAAGTCCAGAGAGCATCGAGGTTTGCTAATATAGATCGTGAATAAATAGCAGGATCTTTCCTTTCTGTGTTTGTACAGTGCCTAACACAATGGGGACAAAACCTAGGACTCGGAGACTTAGCTTTTGTAGCAGTACAAATACAAAGTAAGGAATGGAAGTTGGTACATCCAAATTTCTAAAACAAAAATGTCTCATTTAAAAGGTGCAGTTAAGTTTTCCTACCACACCTCCACCAGAATACAAGACCTCATTGTATTTTCTAAGCTCTTTTTTTATTTATTTATTTTCCTGGCTTGTTTCATTTCATGATATGAATGCATCCTTAAGGGTTGTTTTTGGAAAATGTTATGAGTACTTATTTTAATGGCATATAGAAATGAAAGACTTGCAGGATCATTCCGACATGACATCAATGTCATGCATAGGGGCAGAAGATGGGTCTTTGAATTTCAGTGGTCTCAAACTTAGTATGAATTTTAGATAATTTTAGATAATTACACCATATAGGGAGTAGGTTTTAAAAAGTTATGTTTAAGGCAGATTTTTTATGTGTTTGAACAGTTGTCTTTTTGGAAGTGTTCAAGCTCAAAAATTCCTCTCCAGACTTCTCAGCAGTAATGTTAATATGATGTGAATTGATGCATCTACCTATAGTATTTATAGGTCTATTTTTTTCAAAGACCATCTACCTGGACATTTCCAGAAGGCATCAAATTTTAGATGGACAAAACAAAATAATGGCCATCAATATAGTGGCTGTTAATTCAGAAATAATCTGGCTTGCTGCTCTGTGCTATTTCATCATAGAATTTGCCTGGAACACACATGCATGCTCATGTGTCTATATATGTATATGTGTGTACATTTGTAAATGTACATCTCCATATAAAATATTAAATTGTTTTAATTTCATTCTTGTCTGATGTGCTGCTTCAGCTTTAGAAGTAATCCAAGAGAATATTCGTGAAGAAACAGAAGATGGGCTTAAGGTAAAAGAAATTTATCTTAATGTGATAGAAAGTTTTGTCATATTCTTAACTCATGGACAATATAAAAGACTGTGCTTTGCTTTCCACTTTAGTGTCAAGAATTGCTGTTTAGAGGTCAAAGCGTTCCTGAAGAACTGGTTACAAAAATGATTCTGAAAAAGATTGAGTCACCAGAAGTTGCTCATTTTGGTAAATATATTTATAGCCTAAATGTCTGAGAATATGCTTGCTAAAACTTGACTTTGTCACTCTTCGTTTACATTACTGCTCTAATATTATTTATTTTCAATTAGACTGTAGCACCTTTTCTTGTGTTCCTCAGGCTGTGGAATATCTATAAACTGAGAATACTCTCAGGTTATGGCGTAGATCTTAGTTAATCTACAGGAAGTCAAAAAGTGTCATGCTAATCCAATGCTGTGTTAATTCTAAAAGAATGAATTCACCCATGATTTTTCTATGATCCTCACTTGCTGGTATTAAATGTTGGGAAAAGATGTGGAATTTCAAATACAGAAATTTGGGCTTGAATACTCCTATTAAAAAAAATACTGGCAAAAATATTTTAAACATTTAGTATACTGAAAAAGAAGAAAGATAAGTTATTTAAAATGCAAAGTATTAAGTTTTGTTTTTCAGCATCTTCATTTATTTTCCATTAAGCTAGACCAGGTTTTGGTGATCGAAATACATCATCTTTTCTCAAAAGAAGAATTAATTGGAGCATGTTGAAATTAATGCTACATGTAGTTCTTGCTAGTGTCTGAAACTGCTTTACTAAAGTTGAAACAGGGATTTAAATTGAAAGCAGGTAAAGGAAAATATGGTTTATTTTTCTAGTGATTACTTTTATTGAAAATTTCCATTGTTAGAGATAGACAAGCATAGTGCCAGATGATATCATGTCTCTTCTTCTCTGAGAACTAGCAAACTTGTATGGACTTTTGGGTATGATGAGTTTTGTTCCTTCTCTGGAGACAGACTCGCATCAGTTTTGTAAAATATGCATCCTTGTAGCAGCAGACATGTAAATCTCTTACTCCATATGATCAGGACTTCAATGAAAGCTGGAAGAGATGGTGGTGTCGCCTCAGGTCCACTCTCAGTGTCAGTGAGATGGTGAATGCCTGATGTGCACCTGTCAGAGAGGACCACAGCGACTGTAAATGTGACTCTCATGTTCATAGAATTTTGGTTCCTGCAGCCAAGTTATTTTCCGTATTACAGATCTCCCAAGTGACAAGAAATAAAATAACCTGCATCCTCAAAATGTTTCCTACCAACTAGAACTCCAAAAACAATTTTAGCAAAATGATTTCTAATTCTGGTTTCTCTTTGTTTAACAAGGATAATCTTAACGTAATGCTTTAATAATGCATGTAGACATTTGGTAGAAACTCATCCACCCATTAGTAATTATTTCTTCACTAATGATTTTGTAAACAGATACGTGGAGAAGATGAGTTTTGGACTTTTCACTTTTTGATTTTTGTGACACTTTAAAATATGTGTTTCTAAACAGCATGCAGAATAAGAGGTTGTTCTGTTCACTTATGCACTTCTAATTTAGGAGATAAACATGTAATGTAATGGATACTGATGTGTCAGAGGTATTTAGAAGTGCTAGAACAAGCAATAATATTCAAAAATGTAAGTCAGTAAATAATTTAACAAAATAATTTATTATAATAAAGTAATTAATTTCTAAGAGCTCTCAAGGAGTTAAATATGAAGCTGCTGAGCTGTTTGTTAAGTTAAGCAGTGTTTCACTCGAAAATAACACAGGTACTGAAGGACTGGAAAATAGCAAGCATACCTGTATTTTAAGGTATTGTAGGTAAGAAATTACTGATTGATGGTTGTCTTAAGCAACCCTTATCATTGTTCATTTCCCCACAGCATTATCAGACTGGAGGCAAAAACCCTCTCAGAACAGGCAGTTTGGGGTCATCTATTCCCATACACTGTTTACCCTCACAGTCTTCTCATATCAGCTGTTGTTATGCAGGGCATATTGCCAAGCAGAGGCTGTGCAGCCTACCCACACCCCACTATCAGTTAAAACGTTCTCAATATGTCAACAATTTAGAATCCAGGATTTTCATTCCACAGAGGAATGACTAAACATAATCCTCTCTCTTGCTCTTCCACATTTTTTTACCTTGTCTCTGGACAGTGGCCAGGGATTCATATGTCCCTGGGGATGAGCACTCTAATGCTAGGAATGAAGTGTTATTACGACCACGTCTGTCATGTATAGCTGGTGTCTGTTTGCCAAGAGGACCCAGTGTTGTGGATCATGACTGGGTGCTTGCCAGGCTAGGTGTCTCGTTAGGCTTCCTCTGTGCTTAGCATCTGCTTTTGAGAGAACCACACAAGCAGGCGTACTGCATGTCCCGTGGAGGAGTTCAGACTCCATTTATTGGCCAGAGAAGTGAAGCCCGTATAAATAAAAATAGTGCTTAAACTCCTAGTTGAAATGCTGTGTATCATAGTTGGCTACATTTCTGCAACACCTTTCACAGTGCCTTTTTAGTGGCAAAAATAGTCACTAAAAGCTTATTTTAGTTGCTCTAATGCCCATGTTAAGCACATGAAGCAGGCGATCTCAGTATTAATGTCCACATAGTCCTTCTAATTTTAAATTTCCTAACTAAGTTAACAGACTTTGAGAGTCCTGTGCTAAGCTGAATATGGTGCATCTATATGTTGTTATTTCATCTGGAGTAGATATCAGTGCACAGTTTTGTTTTTTATCATATTGTGTAAGTGGTTATGTAGATAGGTGTCCCAGTATGTAGGTGTTTTACTTAAAGGAAATGAATATAGCAGCTCAGTATATTTGACATAATCAAAAGATGTATTTAACAAACTGTATTTGACAGGTTATATTCTCTGTGGATTTCCTTCTCTCTCAGAGGAATACATGACTGTTTCACAGCAAATAGAGAAAATAAAAAATCTAAAATTAAAACCAGATTTCCTGATCAATATTAAGGTAATGTCATCTTTAATAGCTTGCTAGTCGTATTTCTAGTTATTAGTGGACTCATATGCTCCCTAAATCAAAAGATAATATTTTCCCCTGTACATTTGAGTATAATATTTATAGAGGATTAAGAATATTTTTCTCTTTTATAGAGGAATGGAATTACAGTAGTTTGTTATGTTATAAGCTCTGATCATGTACAAGAGTGAGCATTTCCTATAACTTCAGTAGGAGTTAGAATCTCTGACCTCTCTTAGGCTGAGTTTCTAAAACCACTTAGAGAGGTTTACAGGAAAACTTTGAACATTATGATCACTATGGATCACTCTTTTGGGTACATGTAAATCTGCCTTTCATGTCTACTTATACAATTTCAGAAAAAAATGTTCACATATATGAGTTAGAAAGCAAGTTGTTTTATATCTTACTCACTGTTTGAAACTGTCATAGCTCTGTTTTACTCTGTAGAAATCATTTTTCCCTTACTGTCACAATCTGAATTTAACAAGGTTTTCTTTTTATCTTAGGTTGCTCACAATATGTTTGGAGAGTAGGCATTAAGAGTTGGGAATGATGGTTTGCTGTTGGTTTGCCTCAAACTCCATAATGGAATTTCAAAATATCCATGTTAAGATCACATTCAAATTGATCTGTGTTTAATGTAACTCTAAACTTGTATTTGAATGTCTCTTTATAGAAAGACTTGTGCTTACTTTTGCTGTGCTCCCAACTGCTGAATGCCTTTAGCCTCTGACTCAGTGCTACTATGTTTTTGGGTGATAGCACAGCTCTGAGAGGTCACAGACACTTAGTAAAATTGATACCTTGCTCAAGACCAAACTGCTTTGGAATGGATTGCAAGAGTAATCACAAGCCTATCTGCAAAAGACTTTTATGCATCAACTATGCCTGCATATAGCTAGCATGGCAAAATATGCATGTAAGTAGTGGCTGCGCTCCTGGTGTGAAATATAAAATACTGACAGAGAAAACTGCAAGTAATTAAGCCTTTCTTTGCACTGAGTAACTTTGCTGCTGTTGAAAGTTTCATATCTGCCTTGGAAGTTATTGAGAAGATGTTTAAGAATCCAAATATTTACCAAACAGCGCCCCATATTCTGCAGTTTGAGGAAGAAGTTAGTGTTATTATAGCACCACAATAAACATGTGATTTCCTTTTAATCATTCCTTGCTAGTGTTCAGACTTCGACTTATGCAAAAGATTATCTGGGCAAAGACAGCGCCCTGATTCAGGGCAGCTATACCAGAAGAACCAGTGGGATCCTAATGTTATTGAAAAACTTAAGAAAATGAAAGACGAGCTTAAGGAGGAGAGTGAAGAAGAACAGGAAGAGCAGGAAGAAGAAGTGGTAACAACTGCTAATCTAATTTTAATTCTATTCCACTTTAAAAGATTTGGGATAAAGTTTAAATAGTTTTTTAAATGGGAGCAGGTGGTGGTTTTTGTGTACTTAGTCTTGGATTCAGCTTCTAACTTAGAAGACACTAAGCTGTTGCCATAAGCTGAGAGAGTGTATCAGGAGAATGGTGACCCCCTATTGTCCTGTTCTCTGTTCTTTTGTATAAGCATCTGTCGTTAGTCAAGTTCAGGGAATTTTAGGCTAAAAAAATATGAGAGTTCTTAATATCAATTGTTATAGCATGTTTTTATTAATATTTGTGGGATGTTAGCCTGTTTTGGTGTTAGAATGCAATGAATAGATTATAGGGATTTTTTTTTATATATTTTAGTTTCGCGTTCATTAGGTTGCACTGGTTTCTGAAGTTGGTCAAAGACTAATCAATGCAAGTTCCAGGCACATTTCTATCAGTTCCCAGCAAGTGCACTTCATCAGGACAAGGATCACCACTGATTAGCAAATTCTCATTGCAGTAATCTTCTGGGAAGCTATGTTATCTGTCAGCTTTTGAGTACAGAAAAAAATAGTTTAGTAGATTATTTTGTTTCTTTATTTTGAAATATTTAAATTTTTATTTTTCAGATTGCAGAAGATCCATTTGAAATGTCAAAAATTTTGCCTGAGTTAGTTCAGAGGCCTGAAGATATTCGTGAAAATGCAGAGGAAAGAGTTAAGATATACAAGGACATAATGCTCCATCCTTTGGAAGTAAGAAAAAGCAAAATATTATGATGCTGCATAACAGAAGATTGTTTAAAATATCTTACCCTATTTCCATGCTTTCTTGAGAACTAAGATTTATTTTGTGGAGGTGGACACGTGTTATGGTCCAACATACATGCAGGTTTTGAATTTTATACTGAAATGAATGAGATAGCTATCATTTGTAGGTGTTGCTGGTAGTCTAGAATCAAGATAAAATAATGCATTTTGAGTTTTAAAATAGAAATGCCCTAGTAATATTTTGCTAAACCTAGGAAGCAAGATGTTTGAAGCACATTATAACTATCTAGAGGTCCCTTCCAACCCTAAGCATTCTATGATTCTATGATTAGTAGAGTCCATTTAGCATGCAATCTTCTAAGGAATCTACCTTTCGTGTTTATTCGAACAGGTTTCCCTTCTTCACCTGCTTCATTGCCTAGAGTTTTATATACCCAGTAATTAGCCCATACATTTGTTTTATCTTCAGAATAATTTCTACAGCTTTCTACTAGATTGTTTTTCTCTCTAGGCCTAGAACCTGATTTTCTACCCTCTGTCTGTCTTCTGTTCTTTTCAAAACCACTTGCCCAAGGTTTATAGGATGATCTAAAGGACTTTGCAGTTCTTGTCCATTGTTGAGGGATGGCTGCTGCTACAACATCTCCAAGGAAAGACAGAAGAGAGAGCTTCTTGCCTATAGCGGGAGGCGTGGACTAGTTGCCTACACTCTGCTTCTCAAGGAACAGAGAATTTTCCCTTTTTTTAAATTTTACGATTTTGCAGTCTTTCTAGTGTTATATATGTTGAAGTTTCAAGAAAAGTGGTCACAAAACACAAAATATACCATCATTTGAAAACATGCCTCACTGATGTCATAAGCCTCCATTTAATTGTATGATAAATATAATAACTTTCTATGGTGACCACAGATAGAAGAATATTTAAACACTCACAAGGGGGAGTTATAGTCCTCGGATCACAGAGAGTAAAACACGGATTTTGGAATAGTTTGAAAAGCAGTAGCTGAAAAATTTTACTTAGGCAGTTGGTGGTTCACTAAAATATTGAATGAACCCAGGGATCTAAATCAATTTGAGGCTTAGATAATTAAATACAGAAAAAAAGGCTTATAAAATGTTGACTTTGCACTGGACTGGGATAGATAGGAATAACTTTGTAGGACAGACTTTGCTTTCTAGGATGAAACAGAGTAGAAATATTTGTGTGAAATATAAATATGAAATGTTACAGCTAGGGAGAAAACTGAATGTGCAAACTACAACATGTGAAATAATTGACCTTAATACTTTAGACAGTCTGGAAATAATTGTAAACTGATTTAATAAATATGGTATAGTGCACAAAAGAAATACCGAGAGTGTACTAATGCTAATAATAATATGAATACTAATAGTAATACTAATACTGCCCCTATATTTGGCATCCTGGTGGACAGTAAGTTGGCCATGAGCCAGCAATGTGCCCCTGTTGCCAAGAAGGCTGTTGTTATCCTGAGGTGGCAGGATATTAGGCAGAGTGTTGCCAGTGGGTCCAAGGAGGTGATCCTTGCCCTCTGCTCAGCCTTGGTAAGGCCACATCTGGGGCGCTGGATCCAATTCTGGACTCCCAGTACAAGAGGGACTCTACCAGATAGAGTCCAGAGTAGAGCTACAAAGATGATTTTGGAATTGGAACATTTCTCATATGAGCACAGGTCCTTTCCAAACTTAATTGTTCTGTGATTCCGAATGTAAGCAAAACACAAATTATTATTTTCTGGGTAGAAGAATATTACAAGGAAGCAGTCAATTGTTATCTACCAAAGACAGCAAAAATAATTTAATTTGTAGTGTAGTATACTTAGACTAGATGCTAGCAAATGTACTTTGTCCACAAGAGTAATGAATAGGTTACTTAGGAAAGTTGTAGTCACCATCAGTAGCCTTTTTCAGAGCTGGGTGTAGACAAATATCTCTCAGTAATGGATGGAGTGTTCTTGATTCCCTCCCAGAGACAACAGACACAGCAGCTCTATTTTAATCTATAATGTCTATAGTCTATAATAAAGTTTATAATTTACTGATAGAAAAAATGAAAATAAGAAAAAAAATCAAATATATTGCTCCCAATTTATGGAAATATAAAGTTGGGACAAAAATTAAAACTTTGGTCTCATGGCTGATATTTCCAAGATATCTGTTGATTAACATTATCACCACTTCCCAGCAGCTACTTTATCTAGATTATTTGTAGCTACTTTGGGTTTGACATAAATTTTCTAATCTGAATTCTGAAGCCATTGTATTTTTAATTTTGAAATTCTCTCTGTATTTATTGATAGCTTATTAAAATAGATGTTTCTTATAAAATCTGCTAAGTGATCAGTGTAGTGTAAATTGGTTGTCCACAGGAAAGCTTTTAGACCACAGGAGTCCAGCTTTTGATATTTATAGGAAAAGAATAAGCTTGAATGTTATCTGTTTAACTGTTTACTCAGCTGAAGAATGTCTTCATTCTTAAATAGGACTTGATGGCTGAGCAAGATTCTCTGTATCTTATTGAACTGGATGGAAATAAACAACCAAATGATCTCTTTGCAGTAAGTAAACTATACACAAGCTTAAATAACTTCCATTAACAATAATAATCAATTCTGGTTTATTATTATTATGAGGTTGACAACGTTGTAAGTTGAAGATAATACTCATTGATTTCAAAACATCACATTTGAAATGCCTGCTTTTGTTGTTACGTTAAAAGAGTACAAGGAATATATAAAACAATACCTTGCCGCTCAGCCCAAGTTTCCATATATGTTACACAAGAATATTCCCAGGGAGACTACAACCTATTTTGTACTATGTCCATATATTTCTTGTTCTTTATATCCCGTGTTAGTGTCAAATCACAGAATGGTTGAGGTTGGATGGAACCTCTAGAGATCACCTAGTCCAATCCCCCTGCTCAAGCAAGGTGGCATCCAGTCAGAGTCTCATTCCAGAGAAGGAGACTCCACAACATCTCTGGGCAGCCTGTTCCAGGGCTCTGCCACCCTGAAAAGACACAGAGATGGATGACAATGCAAAATCAAAACATTCTCAATGAGACATTGACTGAATTGGTTTAGTGTGTTGGTGCCTGAAATAATGAAGAAATATTTATGGTCAGTGATACTGCTTTACAGTGAAATAGATTTTTTTTTCTTTTCTTTCTAGTCTTTGTATCTAGATTTTTAGCTCATGATATAGGATGAGCTTCTGCATGATGATATTCTGCATGTTAAAAATTGTAATGATAAATTTTGAAGATAATCTCTCCTTCTGTCTCAGAAATAAGTTATTTTATATTAGATCAGAAATTATGGGTTTGAAAAAGGAGAAGCAAGAGTTTGCCTTTGATGACGTAGAAAGTGAGCTGCCCCTGGACATTTCCCTCCCTCGCTGGAAAGGAATCTGTTACAATTTTGCAAGTATTTAATTTTACAATTAGTTTTATTATCAAGAATAGACCTATACACACAGGAGAAAAAACCTATTTTTGCAGAGACAAAAGACAAAATTGCTGAAGGAGAAAATTTCATTATTTATGATCTGTTTGTCAGCATCACAGCAGAAGATTTATACTAAAAACAGTACAGGTGTGTAGTAAGCACAACCATTTTACCTGTGTGTAAGGCAAAGACATGTTGTGAAGCTAGCCCAGTTATGACAAAAGTCACTTTTTCATTTTAAGAATACTTGCAATCAAGCAAAGTTACATTTAAGAAATGTTTCAGTTAAATATAATATCACCTGCTTCTCATTGGCAGACTTCTCATTTAAATGCTTTTTATAACAAATATCACAAAGTTGTCACCAAGCCTGTGTAATAATCTGATCTCCTGGAGACATTTTCCATCCCTAACTTTTCCAACCCTACTGGCAGAGTGGAGCTCCTCTGAATGCTTCCACTGCTTAGTGGGAGAGTATCCTTCAGTCTGTCCCTTTGGAAGGTTAGGGATTCACAGCATATAAAGGCAGAACTATGAAGGTTTTCATTCATCATTTTGTACTGTCTTTATCTACTAAATAGCTTGAAGGAGCTGAGTAACAAACATGGCCCCAAGCTGAAACTTGGGTCTTAATGTATATGTGGCCATTATACTAGAAATAACTAGTAATAATAAAGCCAAAACCAAAAATATGTGGTCCTTTCAGATCATAAAAACAATTTTGACTAGTACTTTGTCAAGAGTTGTTTTCTCTTCAGTCAGTGGTAGCCCGACTTCGATCTATGGGTGTTCAAAATGCAGCTCCTATAACTAGACTTCAGAGTCAGCAAGAGGAAACATTAGAGGGACTGGAAAATGTAAGTGTAATTTTTTTGTAAAATTTAATCATTATAGAAATATATTTTTTTATTCTCTGCTATATTTGTTTCATTGCAAGCAATTTGTTTTATCATGTAATATGGACATTGTTGAGTCTTGATTTTCCAGAAATGTGAACTTAAGACAACTCCAGAACTGAAATTCAGCTAAAGCAGCATGTAAAAAATTATTTTTTTTTTAAGAATTTATATCTTTATGGTAAAATTTTGAACAAATGTTTGTTTAACAATGGAATGAGGGTGAATTACTTCCAGGGAAATAAAGAAAATTTGGCCAAAAGATAATAATCTCTGCAGCTGACTCTTATCTCAGGCTTAAATATTTCCCGAAAGACAAATGTATCATGCTAATGCACATATAGCAGCATCCGGCATAGCTGAAAACACATACATTTTATTTTCTGTAATTTAGTAGAAATAAGACAAATTAGTGTTGAATTTTGCCTGAACCATATCAATAATGTTTTCTGCCTTTTCCAATAAAAACAGAAGTCAGTGAGTACATATATTCACCTATAATCACCTGCTTTTATCTTTTTCATTTCTTCGCCACAACTTCAAATATATACATGGTATTGTAACTGAGGAGACCCTGTTGATTGTGGTTATGCTTTCAGAGCATAAAAAAAAATCTTTTTACCCTAGTACCCATCAAATTCACAAGTGAAGGATTTTTTGTGCCACATTATGTCTGTATTTATTTTTTTAGTTTATATGTTTAATAGCTGTCAATGTATCTATTAATTTGAATCTTCAATTTGTCAAGTGCTTACTTGTGCTGATGAAAATTTAGTATCCACAGTGTCCATTCAAAGTTCTGCAGCTTCATTATATAGAATACATAGAATTACTTCCCTCAGTAGAACTGGCTTTTTCTAACTCGCTGTCCACTGATTTAATGTTAACTGTTTTAATGCCCAGCTTCGTAGTCTTTAAAGGTCCTTCTTCAGTTCTTCACAGCCAGCACTTTTCCTTACCATTATGAATAATTTAACATCACTGTAAACTCTATGGCTTACTCACTATTGAACGTCTTTCTTTAAAACTTCTATTAGACAAAATGCATAGTTTTATTATGTTTGGTTGTTTTCCAGCAGAATATTTTTTTAAAAAAGACCAAGTTATACAACATATTATTATTACAACATGTCATTTAGAAAAAATATATATACATTTTATTATTACTATTTTAATAAACAGGATGAACTTTTCCGGGTTCTCTCATCTTGCAAACTAATTGCAAACAGATACCGATGGCGTAGAAGCAGGTGGGGACAAGCATGTCCTGTGGCTCTTAAGGAGGGTGATATCGTAATGGGGATACCAGACTTGGCTGTCAGGTTAGTGAAATTTGAAACTACTTATTCTTATTTCCATTCCATAAGATAACTGTCTATAGTTGTTGACTTAAGTTCGTTTGTTTGTTTTAAGTTTTCTAGGGAAAATGTATGTACTGTCCTCCTCAGATGCATTGAAAGCATTTATGTTGAATCCACGGCCTTACTTGTTACCACCAATGCCACTTCCTCCTTGTAAAGTACTAGTATTTGGCCCCCCATTGTCTGGAAGAACAACCGTTTGTAACCTGATTGCAAACAAATACCATGGAAAGGTGAGTATATAAATGCCTTTTGTAACAAGGGGATCACCTGAGACCCTGGAGCCAGTTTGATTGATGGTGGGTCATACACGTTGTAAATGGAAATATTACAGAGGAAATATACTAATTCAGTGAAATTCACTCATAGAAAAGTCTCATTTCTCCCCTGTGTGAGATGCAGACAAACATTTATATGTCAAATTTATATGTTTTAACATAAGAATATGATAAGTATCTGTTGTATCTGAGTTAAATTGCATTAGAAATTGGAAATTACTTTTTACACAACTGTGCTTGAACTATACGTAATTTTTTTCTGAAATATGTGGAGCATTTCCAAACTCATTTTACTATATAGCTGTTGGATCAGGTGCTGTCTCCTGTATTTTTTTTTCTTTTTCAAATAACTTTGTTAGGTTCTTGACATGGCCAAGCTAATTCAACTCCACATGGAAGAATCAAGAGAAAAGAAAAATAAAATGCAAAAGGATGCAATAAAAACATCCCAAAAAGCAAAGAAAGCTAGATTTGAATTAGAAGAGGTGCCACAAGAACAAGGTGATTAAGGTGTTCCATGGTCTTTAAAGCTGTATTATTTGCTTTTTTTTTATTTAACTAAAGCAATTTCTTTCACTTGTGAATGTTTTATACTGTTTTAAAATACTGCAGAAACTGTTGTTGATATTATATGTTAAATTTGAACTAGAAGATCATGAAGTGAAAGCAATAGCTGAGCAGAACTGAATGCTTTTGAGATTATTAAGTATAAATGTCCTGGAGCTGAAGGTCACAAGCATGTGAGGAAGCTTTATAAGCTCCTGTTGCAAGCACTGATGATTAAGAATCACGGATGTTGGGACTGCTGGAGATAACCAAGTCCAACTGCCTTGTTCCAGCAGAGTCACCTAGAGTAGACCTTCCAAGATCCTGTATTTTTGAACATCTCCAAGGATGGAGACTGTCTGGGCAACTTGTTCTGGTGCTCTGTAACCCTCACATAAAGGAAGCTTTTCCTTATGTTCAGAGTGTCCTTTCTGTGTTCCAGTTTGTGCCCATTGCCTCTTTTCCTATTACTTGGCACCACTTAGAATGAGTCCTCAGTGCACCTCGTTGTCTGCTCACGTAGCTCATACTTCATTAGTTGCCTATGAAGATGTTATGAGAGACAGTGTCAAAAACTTTACTAAAGTCAAAGCAGGCAGCCTAATTAAATACAGACACAGGTAGAGCCATTTGCTTCTCGCAGGCTACTGTCTACTAATCTTGCCTGTTGCAAGGGATGGGAGAGTGCCCAGGTGTGCTGGGGGGTCGATTTTTTTATTGATGTAGATTTCTATCAATTTAATGTTTTCATAGCTACAGCAGATTTCCAAGAACTTACTAGTGACAAAGAAGCAGATGGTTCTGAAGAAACTGTTAAATCTGGAGAAGGAGTAGACTTGAAAGAGAATCTTACTGTTGTAAAATCTGACATGACCCAAGAAGGTAAAAAGTAAATCTTAGCTATTCTAAACATGTCTTTCCGAGTGCCTTGCAGATTAAATAGCAGAACGATGATCTTTTCCCCATTTGCATTTGTAGGACTATTTTAAACTTTTTTCTTTGTTACTTGTATTTTTGAGAAGCATAAAATGAAATTGTGAATTTTGTCACTGAAAGATAGCTGGGATACTTAATGCATTAATACTATGCCCCTGTATAAGAAGAAAAAAAAAACTCTCACTGTTTGTATAGGCACTGAATATGTATTTCAATGAAAAGTTTGGCATTTTCATTTATGTATGTTTTAATAGCATAAGATTATTTAAACAGTATTTAATCAGTGAAGAGAGAAGGTGTTAATTCACACACAAACAGAAAATGTAAGTGAAAAGAGGATCTGAATTCAGGAATACAGGTTTTTGCCACTCCAGTATGAGGAACTTAAAAGTATGCTAAGTTTTAAGTAACCAGGACAAGTGCTGACTATTTTAAAAAATGAACTTTGACGTGGGGAATTACAATTTTAAATAACTATACTCTTAATTAATGCTGTAATGTATTGCATATAAGAGCATGGTAAAAGAGTGGAGTTTAGCTTGGAGAAAAGGACAAATAAATATGGATAAAATGCAAGCAAATATAACATTAAGAAAGTCTCTTGACTTGGTTTATTTTCGTGCAAAACAATGCATAGGGTGACATTTTTTCCAAATTATATTCTTCACATAATAAATTTTGCAATTGCTGTAACCAGTTCTTCACTGAACTATGCTATCATTTTATAAAATTAGCATGTAAATAGTGAAATAACTCTGTTCCCCTCCCCCAAAAAATATGAACAATTACAGTACATTGCATCAGCAATTAATAATCAAATATGAATCCAATAAGAGTGACTTATGCGTTTTAGAGAATGCAGGTTCTCAGTTCAAGATGTATTATCTTGAACTGTGATTTGTATTAATTTTTAAATTAATCTGGTCAACCTTTTCATTTAGACTCCTGCAAGAACTTCTGAGATGCTGCAGATGAAACAATATTGAAACAATATTTCATTTACTCTTCATAGTGTTACATTTACAGTTTTTTTCCTTTGAATGAAACAGCAAAGACATTTGTGAAGAGTTTAAAAGAAATCTATATTAAAAATATGGTTTATTTATTTTTATTTTTTAAACTGTAG
>NW_010588847.1:44182-73352 GCF_000705375.1 Tinamus guttatus | reverse complement strand
ATGTGTGCCTTTGCTTCAAGCACCACAACTATGCCTGGTGTGATGGTGTAAGCCCTTCTTCACTGCTCTCCTTTCTACCACTCTTCTTCCTTGGACACTAGACTCCAACAGGGAATAGATTTACAGCTGGATTTGATAATTCCAGTTTCCAGATAATCCCATGCTTCCAGATAATCCCAGCTTCTTTCAGAGCTATTATGATCAGTAATTCCTAAAAACTCTTAAATATTCCTTTTCTCATATTGCACACAATGGACAGCTGAATCAATATCCATATTTTTAAGTTCCTATTTTATGTTGTTGCTTCATTTTTGTCTTCATGTTAAATTCAGTGAGACATTTTAAACAACATCAAAAAAAAACTATGTAATAATAATTACAACTATGGTATATTTTAGTATGTTTTCTCTCTAGTCTCTCAGGAGAAATGCTCTTTGGAATCAATTATAATTATAACATTTCAGTTGATATGTGCCTGATCATACAGCCTCTAAATATATTTCCTTTGTTTTTGCTGACTGACTTGTATGCTGAGTTGTGTTTCTCTACCTCTAATTGGAAACTTTTCTACAAGTCGAGATTGAACAAGAGGAATTTATTCATCAGCAGGCAGGGGTTTACTTATATGAAAGACTTCAGAGCAGTCTTGGAAGTGATACCAACTTCACAGAAAGAGTTTGTTCAGCTTTTGAGCAGTGTTTTATGGTCTTTGTATTCTCTTTTTCCGATCTTCTTCATAAGCCAGATATGATAATTACATTCTAATATCTATAATCATGGTATTTTTCTCAAATAAAATTGACACTGTGAAACAAGAAGTATTCTAATTCTCTTTGTCTCACTTTCAGTGAATTAAAGGCTAAAGCATATTGGATTAATATAGCTATACTGTCATTAAGATGTCATATGTCATATTGTATATCATACTGTAGTTGGTCTTAAAATATGTTTGGGACAATGTGCAGTACCTGAAAACTCCTTGTTTGCTGGTGGTCATATATAGGTTTTGCAGAATGATCCAAAAGTATTTCCTGGCCTGCCTCAGGAGCAGCGTTCCAGCAGGTCAAGGGAGGGGATCCTGCCCCTTTACTCAGCTCTGGTGAGGCCGCACCTGGAGTACTGGGTGCACTTCTGGGTTCCCAGTACAAGAAGGATGTGGAGCTTCCAGAGACGGTCCAGCATAGGGCCATGAAGATGATTAAGGGCATCTATCGTATGCTATCGGAAAGACTAAGCGAGCTGGGCCTGTTCAGCCTGGAGAAAAGAAGGCTGAGACGGGATCTGATCAACATGTTCATGTAAATGAGGGATGATTGTAGGGAGGATAGGGCCACGCTCTTCTCTGTGGTGGCCTGTGACAGGACGAGGGGTAATGGAACACAGGAAGGGGGAAACACAGGAAGTTCCACCTCCATGTGAGGAATCACTTCTTTCCTGTGAGGGTGACAGAGCCCTGGAACAGGCTGCCCAGAGAGGTTGTGGAGTCTCCTTCTCTGGAGATCTTGCAAACCCGCCTGGATGCACCCTGTGCCACATGCTCTGGGTGTCCCTGCTGGGCAGGAAGGGACTACAGGTCCCTTCCAACCTTAACCATGCTGTGATTCTGTAATTTTTTATTTCTGTAGTGCTTCTGTCATCCCTCAATTGTATTGCTAAAGTTATTCATGATTATACTTGTGCCCACAGAAGTTGAAGACCACGATGAGCAGCCTCTGCCTGAAAACCAACAATTATCTGAGAGACACTCCAGTGATTCTTCTGGTTATAAAGAAGAATCTAAACCAACAGGTTAGACTTGGAGGATATATAATGTCTCTTACTTGCTACTTATCAATAATTCTACGTCTTTCTTTTCTGCAAATTTTTATGATGTCAAAATTGATTGTGAATATCATTCCTTATTTATGTTTTACTTATATTATAGACTTACAGAAGTCTATAATAGGATAGTTAGAGTCAAGTTATTTAATTAAAGGGATGTTTATATTTCATGTTAAAAACAACAGACAAGATATTTACACTGATATTTAACATCTCTGTTTCCAATAGGAAGTACTACTAGGTGTAGTCTAAATGACAAACTAATGTGTACAGGGATCTATGCAAAAAATAATAAAATAAAACGAGTGTTCCTCATTATCTTTGGACCTTTCAACTTCTTGTATTGAGAAATCTATGAGCACTTACTGCAGGACGAAGTGATAATTGAGGGAAATCAGAAAAAAATAGAATCACTTTCATAGATTGTGACAAAAATAACAAGTGAATGACAAATAGCTAAAATAATGAAAAAATGAGGAAAAATAAAATTGCAGTATTCACAAATATCTGTAGATGATTTTAACAAATCTGAGTGCCACAGAAGCAAAAATATCTGAATGAAAATGGATAAAGAAATAATTATTTGGCACCATGTTCTAAAAGCTTTACTTTATTAAAATGATATTTGTGGGATAAGGTAGTAGCAACATAGTGGTGATTTCAGATCAGAAATGATTAGTCCACTCCCTGAGGCAAGAGAGCTTGATGAAAATGGGAATGAATGATTTTGAAACGTGGATGTAAAGAAACAAAATATGACCTGTATCTTTTTAGTCACTCATTGTCCTGCTAACAGCTTGCTAGTTTTCTTCTTTCTGGTAAGAGGGAAAATTCTGCAGGACGTGGAAACACGAGTTAATTAAAAGAAATCCCAGGATGGCCTTGTGTCAAAAAGCACTTTGAAGGCAACTCATCTTTAGTAAAGATAGACCACTTCATATGAATTTTACCTTCTATTTGTTAATATTTTTACCATATGTTACAAATGTAACAATAGAAATGTAAGTCCAAATGAGAAATAAATATCATTTTACCATGAAACATTTAATTTTAAAGAGAAATTTGTTAAATATACACATTTTAAAGTTTTTTGTATCTTCTCAATCTTTTTAGGTTGCAAAGAATCAATTTAATCTGTAGACAAAATTGCATTTTATTCCAAACTAAATACATCAGTACCCATGATATAAGCTTGTCTATCAAGTACATTTCTTTAGAACTTTCTGAAAATTTTTTGTCAGCATGTATCTATCAGTAACTAGCAAAGAGTTTGTTTTAAACAGTCCACAAGTTATTTGCAGAAAAAAAAAAGAAAAAAAGAAATGGAACGTTCAAACTGAAGTACATATCAATTACAGGGAATAAAAATGTCACTGTTATCCCTCATTTGCTTTGCAGTTATTTTATCAAACCCTTATCAAACCCTTAATGAAGAAGACATTCTGGCTGCTGGTCTTTCTGTCTCCACTTCGTCGGGATTTAAGAGGAACAGGAAAAATGTCTTCATCTTATTTTGCTGTTGAATATGGGTTGAGTGCAGAAAAGTCATATAAAAGCATTTAAAAATATATGTTAAAGCCTTTCTCCCACATCAGTTCACTCAGATAATGTGGGGGCAGAAAGCCTCTGAGAAGTGTTTGTATCTATGGTAACTACACTCAGTAAAAGCAAAGAAGACACAAAGCAAAATAATATGAGAGGCTGCCATGGAGGCATTCCCTGTGAAAAGATGCAGATTTAGGGATGTGTGGGATTGTCTCATACAACCCCTGCTATAAGGATTGACAACTAGTAAATTAGTCCTCTGAAGAGAATTTGTTTGGATTTTTGAATCCATTTATTTTTAATCATTGCTGCCTTTTCAATATATTTTTCTTGGCTGTATTTATTGTTCCTTTAAAAATCTTCTTTCACAGTGTATCACCTGTGAAGCAGAGTATAACTGACTCCTAAGTAATAGGAAAGGTATAGTTGTGTTATTTTCAATATTGTTTTTCCATGAAACCCAGCTAAAAATATAACAAATACCATATAGGCAATCTTTTTATCATGGTGAGGTTCAAATACCTGAACCAAACTAAAATAGAATTTGCTTTGTCTGCTTAGGAACTCTTTTCCCTCTTCTCTCATAAGGATGTAATATTCTTTTTCTTTTGTTGGCTTTCCTTCTTTCAAATGTTTCTCCAGCTTACTTAGGCCTATGTAATTATTTTTTAAAAAATAGCCTACATCAGCATGCAATAACAGCTGCTGAAAAACTTTCTTTATGCAAGAAAATTCTCCAGCAGAAGTAATCTAATTGAATTTTGTGCTTACAATAGAGAAACAAGGCTGGAGCATGTGCTTGTCCATCATTTCTTAAACACAGTTTATTAAAAAGATGTAACATTAGTTGTGAGTATTTTTGAGATTAAGGTTCATGTGGAAACACTCTTTTCAAACTTTTAGGGGTGGATTTGTTACTATGTACAATGCATTTTCTCAGCTGCTGTCAGATTTTGATTTAAATTTCTGCCTATATATTTCCAAAGTTTCAGAGCTGAGAGGTTTTTAAAGGGCAGGACCATAAACGATGATCTGCAGAATGCTGGATGCAGGCAGCACACATTTCCATCTTCAGTACATGTCTGCTTGGAAAAGGTCTGTTGTTCACAAGGCAGGACATGTGATTTCTACCATGTGAACGTGCCAAGGATAACACGTGCAAAAAGCAGTTAGAGTAAGCTGGTTAATGTACTCTTTGCTTATTTTCTCAAAATCTGTGCTTATAATGGAACCATGGTTGCACAAGTGCTACCCAAATTTATGCAGGTTTTACCTAGCTATGTCTCTGTTTCATTTGTAATACTTTGCTGCAGAATGCAAAATAATTAATTTTGGCATTTACATAATATACTTGAATGTACATAAACAGATAGGTTGTTCCTATTTAGAATCACAGAATGAGACATACAAGGCATCAAGGCTTTCTTTTTTAGTGTTACCTCTCTCCTTTTTAGGTGTAGGATGTAAGGAAAAATGGTAGCAATGAGCCTTTTTGGGAAAAATCATTAGAAGATCACTGGCATATGCTAAACCTGTTGTTGCTTGTGTCAAAGGCTGTTCCTGTTCTTTCAAAGTGAAAGCAAGCCAGACAAAAAGAGGAAGAGAAAATTATAGCTAAGTAGAAAATCACTCTGTCCCTTGTGCAAGCTCAATATTACATCTTCGTTTTTGGCAAAAGACAAGCACAGCAGACACTCTAAATCCCACCAAACTTATACTAATATCAGGCCATTGAAGTCATTGCTCTCAACTGCTTTTCTGGCTGTGATTTGAAGGCAGTGATGTCAGGCTTATTAAGCAGAACACAAAAGAATAATGATATGAAAAAGAAGAAAATCAGTGTTGAAAATGATACGTGGGCAGGGAATGGGAATAGAATCAACCACACACATTTCTGTCTGCTGGAGACTGTTCTTGATTTAGTAAGAACAAGGAGCTGGTGATATTATTGAGGCACCTCTGTGCTTTCTTCTACATGAGACATCTTTATACCAGGACTTTAAGGGCCTAGGAATATCCAAATAGATCCTAACTGCAGCCATAAGAACTGATGAGTTATCTTTCTCATTTTCTTTTGATGTACCCTGCTGACAATATCAAGTTCCTCCTCATTAGGTTCCAAGTCATTTCCCTCTGGCTTTTTCAGGAACGTGAATGGTGGTAGAAGCAGCTATCCCTTGGGTTTTGGTCAGTAAGCACACCAACACTTTTTGCGTGGTAGTACATAACCAGTTTTCTCATGCTTGTCATGAGTAGGATCTGCAAATTTCTTATTTAGATGACCGCATTCTTTCAATCTCTAATTTGGTTTACTTTTTGTGAGGCGGTGTTATGAAACAGGTTTGTACTTTTCTGATCTTAAACAACTGACAGTTGGCAATTTATATTTTTGCACAACACACCTTATGAGATAGTCTCTTCTTTCTCGTACTCATAAAACAAGTTATTGTTATGCAGCAATGCCTTCATTAAGGCAAACATTTTTGTGAGAGTTTCTCAGTCCAAATATTGGTCATGTGAAGCCATGATACATATTTTTTGTTTTACTTTATTTCCATTTACGCATTTGATTATTATTATTACACAGTTACAATATTATGTCACTTACAAAAACAGTCCTTGTTCTGCAGTGTATTGGCTGGGGCATTAGATCCACAATCTTTTATTTTCTTTGTATGTCTATGAATGATTTCCAGTGTCCAGAGAAAAGGGTTACGCTTCTGCCTCTTACTTAGTACTTACAATTATACCACACACACCTGCATCTGCAGCACCTCATAGCACCAGTATATGGCCTTTGTAGGTCACTGGGATAGATACAGGTCATGTCTCCACATGCCTTGGTCTGCAAAAGGGAGTGTATTCTCCCCATAAGCATATGCCTGAGAAACTGCAGCGGGAACATCACACAAATCACACTCCAAGGCTGTTCCTGCTTGCAGGGCTTCGCCGGAAGTGTAAGAGAAACCTATGGATAGCACAGTGACTTTCAAGATGATGCAACTCCTCTGTTTTTGGGAGGTAACTTCCCAGTCAACAGTTGCAAATTCTCTCTGCGTTCACTAGGATAAATAGGGGCAATATCTGTTTCATCGAGGAAAGTGCATTTCACAGTCATTTCACTATGCTGATTCATTTGGCTGTGAAGAATGGAAATTATCAACAGATTACTCAATCTAAATGGAAATTATTAGTATTTAAAAACAATAAAATTGAAGAACTACCAATAGGCCTTTAAAGCATTATTTGTTTAGTTGCTTGGTTTAGTTAAATAACTGGTTCTTTTCTGTTTTCCGGGAGAAGCAATAATATGTACTATGTCAACATGATGAACTTGGCATTTGCAAAATCTTATTGTAAAATAGTAATTGAATAATTACAAGGGGAGAAAAAGAAGCTGAATATCAAAAATTGTGCCACCACATTTGAGAACAATTGAAATGTAGTGGTAATTTTTCCATGCAGAATGTTTTAGACTAGCATTGTCTTCTAAATACAATTTGGTTTTCAGAAATCACACTACCCGAGTTTCCAGAGGATGGTTTCCCAGATGTACCAGAAATGAAAGTAGTTAAAACGAAGATTGACCTTTTCATGCATGACTGGCAAACAGTGGAGTCAGGAATCAGTGATTCACCTCTGGTTCAAGTTGCTGTTCTAGAGATTGCTGAGCAAAGCCCAGAAAGTCTACTTGACCAGATCGTCCTGGTCATGGAAAGTAAGTAGTGCCATTTGTGATCTGCACTGAACCTACTCAGAAGGATTTTGTAGAGCTTGTCTTATGAATGTATTGGGGTGGGGAGGAGTATGTTGACTTCTAAATCACTCACATCAGGTGGGAGCAGAGCACACTGCATTCTGTGGGTGATCTGAAAAGGACTCCAACAGCCTAGCTAAATATTATATAAAATAGTGAGTTAAATGTATATTTTTTAAAAATATTAACTATAAAAATGTGTATATGATAGTTCCTTAGGCTTTTTGACCGCACATTTTTTGTCATTTACTCTATCTGTTTGTGTAATGAAAGTTCACTCGTGTACAATATTCATTGAAGCCAGTGAGTCTTTCAGGATGTGTAATGATCCACCCACTTGCACAGATTGTGTTTAAGAGAGGGTTTTTAGAGTATTAAGATTTTTCAGCAAATATTTGCCTGCGCTCAAATCTCTAACAATTCTAATTATCAAATAAATAATATTAATAATATGTTTTGCTATAATTATGCTGATGCAAGTATTTTATTAACCAAAATGAATATTATGCTACCTTTATAATCAAATAAAAATTGACTAATAATTTGTTTAAAAGATTTTCTCCAGTGAATAACATGAAAAACACTCTTGCAAGCATAATGCCAATATCTTTATGTGTCTGTATAATCCTTTTTCACTAGGAATACTGCTTGAAAATATCGATTTACTCCAGTTAAAAAACAAACCAGTAAATATTCAGCTTTGGGGGAAATCACTGTATTAATGTAACAACCTGGAAAACAGTTTGTTTTATGTGTAGGGGAAGTGCAATATACACTTGACATGATTTGCTTTCACACATGTGCTTACTTTTATGAGCAAAGAAAACATATTTTTTACATACCCAAATGAAAAACACTGAAACAGAAAAAAAAATCCCTTTTCAGAACCTTTTAAGTATCATGGTTGGGTGTTAGCTGCTGAAGACTTAGATGAGGAAGCAGAAGACCTGGCTGCTGAAGTAGAAGCTGAAGAAGAAAATGAAACTGAGGAAGAGGAAAATGAAGATGAAGTAAGCGTATTGGCTTTGTTCATTTATGATTTTAATTTAACTCACTTATTTTCAGTTTGAACATAGCCTCAGATAAAGTAGATTTTGCAGATGATTTTGTGTGATCCAGTATATGCTTAAGAAACATGTATCATATTTCTATGTGCTGGCTGTTAATAGTTCTATTCCAGCAGGAAGCTTTACTTCATGCTGGTAGAGACCATGACTGTAGTTAGTTTGGTGAGATAATGAGGGAGGAGATATCAGGAAGACATACAATTAGATCTAACTTGACTTCTCCCAAATTAGTATTACTCGGAGAGCAGGCCCAATGCCACATTTCAATTTTCAGATTACCACTAGACCACATGCCTAGATATACTTCTTTATGAATTTTTCCTTAAGTTAGTAGGAAATAGTGTGTAGCAATGACAAATGAAGTCGTATTGTTAGCCAAATAATTTTGGCAAACAGCATTAGATATAAAAAATATTATCTGATCATCTACTGAAACCACATGACACTCTGTATCTTCAAACTTACAATCCTAAAAACAAGTTTGGACTCCTAGGAAATGGTATGCCATTTGTGAACTACATTCTTCATTAGTGAGAGACGAATTATTCCCTACATTAAAATATGCTAAACTCCACTTCTTCTCCAATAAAATGTAAAAGGCAAAGGTGATCCTTGTTTCCTTCAACCAACAAGCAGAAAATACAGAGTAGAAGTCTTAATGCGTAGTCCTCTGTGTCATCTCAACTACTGATAATTTGCAAGCATCCATTTAAATGAAAATGAAGGTCTAGCTTCACCATTCTTTTGTTTTTATCCTACTCAGGAAGATGGCTACCCTAAAACTGATGAGCATGCAATACACATACACTGCACTGGAATAGTATTAAATAGATACTTACATTATTTTAATTAGATATATGATCTGATTTCATAATGCTCATTGCCTTTTCTGAAGAGATCTTCTTTTTTCTCCACATTTAGAAGTAAGAGGAAGTGTATTTTAAGAACAAGAGTAGGAAAGCTTTTTATTATAGATATTTCAAGCCGTTAGACAGAATTGCATCTTCTAACTTCTAAGGAAGTTCTTTAATTTCATAATTTAGAAATGTAGTTTGCATTCTAACACAGAAGTCATTTTTTTTGGACCTGTGTGTAATAGAAAGAAATAATATGAGAAATAGTAAAAGACACTTAAAATGTAAATTGTTTTGAGGATACCTTTCTGATTCAGTACTTCATCATCATATTCAATATTGTGTTTTTCTACATAATTCAAACAGTTCTCAGAATTTTTCAAAAACTTTTCAGGAAGAAGAAAAACGGATTGAGAAGAAAAGGCACATGGGAGACACAAAACACTTTTGTCCAGTCAGTCTGAAAGAGAATTTCGTCCTTTACCCAGGACTCTCTGAACATGCAGCTAAATATCAAGAAAAGATTTATTATTTTTCAACTTCTGAGAACAGAGATAAGTTTCTGGAGAACCCTGAGGAGTATGTGGCTCACAAGGAACCAATACAGGTCAGAATCTTTAAAAATGAAGTAGACTGATAACAACAGATTAAAGTCACTACCTTCCATTGCTCATTGTAGTAATGTATTATTTCTGATTTTATTTTCTAAGTAGAGATACGTATACCAGGCAAGCCCCTGAAGGACCTTTCTTCCCTAATGACTTTATAGTGTACATTTAAATTAACACACTGAATGAAGCATGCAGATAAAGCAGAAAAGATGGAAGATGCTAAAGGTTTACAATAATCATGGGAAGCAACAACAATTAACAAATGACAAATATTGTTATTTTTACTATTTTAACACTTTTTTTCATTAACGAAGGAAAGGTAAGGGATGTGTAGATTTACCAGGATTGTATAGTAGGCTTTCATTTTTACCTACTGGCAACACCCGTTGTAGTGTATTTGTTCAATATTTCCAGAGAGCGGGTAGTCTATTTGAAACACTAGTGAGGACCTGGAACACTTAAAATGCAAAATGACTGTTCTTGAGGTGATCTTTATAACAATATTCTTGAATTGAAAAAAAATAAAATAAAAAGTAGAAGAAGCATAGCAGAGTCCAAATTGTTATTATTATTCTTTTTTTCCCCTACAGGCACCTCCCTTAAGAGTGTGCTTACTGGGGACTCATGGAGCAGGTAAAACTACTTGTGCACGATGGGTAGCAGATAAAATGGGCCTTTTCCATATTCAGTTTGAAGAATATCTACAAGAAATAATGATACGCAAAACTAAAAAGAAGGTTGGGCCTGATTTTGATGAAGAACCTGAAGAAGATGACAGCAAAATAGCAGCTCTTTCACAGGAACTGGGAGACTTCTCTTTGACTATGACTGGAACTAAAATTGAACCTGAACGTGAATCTGAAAAGAAAAGAGAACAGGTAATAATAGATTTTTATTGTGCCCACACATAAAAAAACCATTTTTTAGGCCAGCATAGCAACTTCCAATGAAATTCTGGCTTGTTTAAAAATTGTTTGTGTTAAATTGTTAACTTGAAAAATTGGGAATAACACTTTTTTTCCAGTAAAATAATGTACTTCCTGACAACACTTTCTTGTGAGTGCCATAAGCATTCTCCAAAACATTTCCTAGAATTAAAAACATGTATTTATTTTTAAATTAGTACAGATAGTTGCTAAAAAGGGCAAAGGAAGAAGATATTAGAAAAACAAAGTTCAGAGTAATAATGAGAAGGTTTAGTTTTCTTCAAGTATTTATTTACATGGCTTCAATCTGATGCACATAGACCAATTACATGGGAGTTTAGAAATGTTCACCAGCAGTGCTCTCTGCAATCTCTTGGGACAAAAATGATAGATGGAATCTACTAGCCCTTTGGTCTGATCATCCCTTGTTAAGGAATGAGAAATATTCAGTGTTCGTAACAGGATAAGCTAGTAACTCTTTTATATTCACTCACATTCATGAATACATTTGTTTAAGAAGCAAAGCTACACAATTAGGAAGTTAAAAATGCATTCTTACAATATATGTACAGATACTCGTAAGTCCACTAAACTGTTAATTTTCTCATGGGATCAGAGACAAGGAAATCGGAGATTTACAAAATGAACTGCAGATTGTATCAGAAGAACATATACTATCAGTAAATGGATTACTATATACTACATACACATTGACGGTATACTGGATTTAATTTGATGACAGCGTAAGCTAACTCAGCAGAAAATTTTATCAAATAGTGATAATGAAAATGTGTAGATCAGTTCCACAGAGCTCATATATTTTCTCCCAGTGTCAACTTCAGAAAAAATTACCCAGGTTGAACAGGAAGTTCTTAAATCCTTATTTAAACACCTGGTTTCCATCTTCTGGAGATGGCAGGACTTTTTTTAAAAAAAATACCATGTACCATGAACAACATCTACACATACTCAAGGAAGAAAAAGAGTTACTGACTATGCTACTGACAGGAATTGATTTTTTATTAAGATAATATCTGGGACCTGAAAGACAGAAGGACCTGCTTTCCTTCCTCCCAGGCTTTCATGTGAATTTAACATGGAGAAGGAACTGAGGACAGTGCCCAAACTATTCTGTTCATGCCCTTAGGAGCAGGATCATAAGGACATGCAATATTCTTGTGTTCCTAACAAGCAGTGTTTTTAAGCGAAAATCTTCCTATCTGAAAGCCTCCCATGCCTCAAGTGTGTTGATGAAACAGTTACTGGAAGGTAGTAGCATTATTAAACATAAAACTCATAAAGACAAAGTACAACACTCTACAACTATGCAATGGTAGAAATAAAGGTATCTGAATACTCTAATTTGCTCGCTCCTCCTTCCCATTTCACTCCCCTATTGCTGCGCATTAGTATCCTACTCACAGAATGGCTATTCTGTGACCATGTTAATAACGACAATAGCCATTGTCATTAGCAACATATATTTGCTTTGAGGATAAGTTAGCAAGTTATGTGGCTAATTAGAGATGGCTCTGTAAGGTTAAAAAAAAAACTAATACTAAAGACCAAAAGACTATACATATTTCAGGGTGAAAGGCTAAGAACTTCTTCGGACCAGTTCTAACCTGGTCCAATGGAATTAACAGCCATTTTTTGCTGCAACATGTTAATGGTAGGAAGTCCTCCTGGACTACATTGTCCAGTTTAGTTTTATTCAAAAGGAGTATTGCTCTCACAGTCCAAGACCTCTTTGTGCTGTGAAGCAAAGCATCGGGAAGATAAGTAGATTTGTTTCCTATTCCAAACTAAAATGCTAATAACCACCCTTCACGAGCTACATTCTCAGATACAGATGGTTGCTCAAAAGATCTCTTGCTTATATACTGTTTTCTTGCTTATGTATTATTTTCTTTACATGTTGTTGAAGATGAACCTGTAAAAAGTTGAAAGGTGAGCAGAAAATAAGAACTTTGAGAAGGTCTTCTGCCTTATATAGTTCAGTGCTACTCTGGAGAAGCAGATTTATCACTGCTTCTGCTACTAACTACAATTAAATTATCAAAATAGGATTATTGACAGTGGCCTGAGATTTATTTTTTCTCAGATTAACTTGAGACCATTTACAGAACTGCTCAATATTCACAGTCACACCTAACAAATGTGCTTTCCAGGCCAGTTTTTAGAGCAAGTACCAATCTGCATATTATTATTATTATTAATTGTCAAAGGCTAGTGGAGTTAGGTGAGTTAGGTGAGTGGAGTTAGGTGAAGTTAAAGGTGTGCAGATAGCAGAGCATATTGTACCTGTGAGCACTTTGGAGATTGCTTTTAGTAGTGTAAGCATGTGCTTTGTAAAGTTACATTTATATGTAATGCTGCCTTACAATTTTTGTAGTCTTTATATTCTTATTTTACTATAATTTTTATGTGCAATTGTGGAAACTATAATATGTTTTTTTCTGGGTTTTTGAGGCCCACTTTTATATCTATTATTGGCAAAAGATGAGGTAGCACCAGCTAAGGGCAAATGCTACCTCAGTTGTGGAGAGGGAAACTCCTGATATTGCCAGCCCCCAGTTTGTCCCTTCAGCTTGATGTAAAGTTGTCTCAACTCTAGGGAATTACCCAACTGTAAGCAGGGGAAAATACCACAAAAATAGGCCAACCAGGCATTTTATATATAATATAATACAGAGGAATAGAGCAAATGAGTTTGTTTCGTTTCTGCTGGATTAAATGAAACGAAGACAGTAACCAGTATTCAGACAGCTTTTAACCTTAGTCAGTCAAAAAACAATCGATATATCACAGAAATCTTTCTCTTTGTGTTTTTCACTTTTGTGGATTTTCTTTTCGTCAAGGAAATAGAGTTAACTGAGGAGGAAGAAGCGATTAAAGCAAATCTAGTGGAAAATGAGGCTTTGCCTCCGGAAGTGCTTGATAATATTGTTCTTGACTGGTGGACGAAAGAGCCATTCCGGTAACTGTATTTAGCTTATCTCTCTCTCTCTCTCTTTAGCTAATCTTAATAAAGGTTTTATCCGTTCTGTCCACAGTTATAAATAATTATTGCAGACAGTATTTCACATGCTCCTGTTCTTATGAAACATGACCTACCTTTCATTCTTAGTTTTTGGTATGCTCTTTTGATTGAAATTCTGATAGTAATATAATGTTTTATGTGCTGTACACAGTGCTAGAGAAAACTTCAAGGGCACTTGATCTGGATAAAATCCTTTGAATAGTTGGTCCTTCCCATCTTCTATCACAATAGCCATGTAGTTCTGGTAGGCAGATAGAAGAGATATGACAGTAAATGTTTTATGTTTTCATATAGCTCGTAAACATAGAGAGCTGAAATCCAGCTGTAAATATGTGGATTCCACATATTATAAACATTATGTGGAAAACAAAATATCAGTGGTCTCCAAAATGACAGAATCAGTTATCTTCTGTTAACTCATTGCAATCTCTGCTCTAGTTATGTAACTACAGCAGACACTCGCTCAGATCAGAAAGTACATCTAGTATGTCATAATAAATATGAAATGTTTTTACATAAATAAATCGGATAAATTATTTCTAGAGGGTATATTGTTTTAAGGCTTTTCAGGACATACTTTAAGCTGCTAAAATCCCTTTTTCCATATCCTACCTATTCCTTTCATTTCCATACAGATGCTGGAAACTTGACCACTAGGTTGCAATCACTGGCAGTATGAGAAATGCCTTAAAAGTAATAAATGTGCTTCTCCAATAAACTTTTGTCCTGTCAGTCCACAGACAGGAAGACAACATTCTCTTAACTGTAAAAGCAGAAAGATCAGTTTTAGAAGAAGGTACCAGGACACAGATACATTACACATAATGTTAAGATACTAAATGATTGTCACAGAATGGCTGAGGTTGGAAGGGACCTCCAGAGATCATCTAGTCCAACCCCCCTGCTCCAGCAGGGACACCCCGAGCACGTGGCACAGGGTGGCATCCAGGCGGGTTTGGAAGATCTCCAGAGAAGGAGACTCCACAGTCCCTCTGGGCAGCCTGTTCCAGGGCTCTGGCACCCCTACAGCAAAGAAGTTCTTCCTCACATGGAGGTGGAACTTCCTGTGTTTCAACTTGTACCCATTACCCCTTGTCCTTTCACTGGCCACCAGTATAAAGAGTTATATCGTATTATATAAATTCTGTTTTCTCAAGGTCTGCATAGTAAAGGAAAATTTTCATCATTTCATGATATATATCTTCCCCCAAAGTTTTTTTTTCTATAATATCCAGGACCACCTGTTCTTCCGTTCTCTACCGCTCCTTGGATTTCCTTTGGTTTTCCACAGTTTTAGAATGTCTTGTACACATCAATTTCTTGTCTACATTAATAAATAGAAGTATTCTTGTTAACACAACATTCAGCTTTATGGGATAGCTCATCTGTCAGAATGAAAGAGCTCCAACAAGCCATAGAGCTTTCCAGGTGCATCTGACTTGGTTCGACACCTGCAGGAGAGGAGATACATGTGATGCTGAGTGGCAAGGTTCTTGTACTATACTGGAGAAAAAAAATGTCAGTAATTTTGAAAAATAAATTGTCAGTAAACTTGCTGTGACGAACTTTACGAGAATAATGTTTGGGGTGTCTTCACATGGTTTGAGAGCAGTGTCTTAGAACAATAAGCTTTAGGGTCACAAAACAACATTAAAGATATGACTTACTTTGGCTTAGTTAGTTTTTAGTTTAGTTTTTTAATCATTAATCTCAGCACCCTAAAACATCAAAAGTTTAGTTAGGCCTTTGTTGGTATTAGTTCGGTATTTGTTGGTATAATAATTTAAATACACAGAGAAATATCACTTTTGCATTCTGAAGAGTAATAGCACAGGAAAATATTTTTATTTACTATTAAAATATATTTTAATAAGGGAGTTTAAAATTATTTTTGCAGATTCACTCCGTTTTCACTGTGTTGAAATGTGTACATTGTGTAATGATAAATATCTTTTTTTTTTTAATCAGGTCCACTGGATTTATACTGGATGGTTTCCCTCGCACTATAGATGAAGCCCTGTATTTGTCAGAGCGAGGACTCTGCCCTGATGTTGCAGTTTATATTCAAGTAGAAGAAAGCGACATTATTGACCGTCTTTTACCTTCACGTATGAAAAAATGGAGAGAAACACATGATAAAAAAATGGAAACCAAAAAGAAACTGAAAGACTTGAAAGCAAAAATAAGGGTAGGTTTTCAGCACTGTCTCCTTAATTGCAGTTTCAGAAACACAGATACTCTTTCCTGTGTGCAGGAAAGAGCACACAGAGAAACCAGCCAGGAGCCGCAGCCTCACACGTTCACAGCATTCCCTGATTTTCCACGGGAACTGGAGAAACTACAAAGCTCCTCTCCTGCTCTGTCTCTCCCACATTAACACTGCCCAATGCAGTTAATTTGTGCACAAGTTTTAGGTGTCTGGCACCCCAGGCAAAGCAGCTGGTCTGCCAGACAGCAGCCAGCCTGGCAGAAGGCCAGACATCTGGAATATCCCAGACAAGAGGCAGCTGGACAGAGAAACTCAATATGGCCATAAAACATCAAGCCTGCAGCTCAAGCACAGAGGTGCTGTTTCACCCTGGGTGCCCTGAACACGGGCTGTTGAGTTGATCTGTGTCTGCCATAGGGGCACTGTTCAGTGAATGTGCGTGTGTTTCCAGCTGTGATACCCTGCACAGAAATGTAAGAGCACTAAGGCACACTCTCCATGTCACTGCAGCTGTGCAGTCTCTGAGCTGAACAAATGAACAGGCCACCATATGACAGCTACCTTGAAATAATGTGAAATCTTTATGCAGACATTTACACACATGCAAAACCTTCAAGGTTCCTAACTTCCTACAGAAGTGAGAGGTAGTACTTCACAAGCACTTTCAGAAGAGACCTGAACATAAGTTCCTACGGACAGCTGATGCACAGCGAGTTAGTACAGGGGAGTTTGGGACAAGCCCTTATGGTATCAAGAAGTTAGCAGCACTTAACAGTTGAATCCTCTCAACACCCAGTGGCCTTAAATGGGAGAGAATGCGCCTGCCCATTGCCTCTCTGTTTGCATTTATAACTGGAAACACTGAAAAGGCAGAAAAGAACATCACTTCTAAGTGACGTTACCAATTGTACCTATCATAAGTGCAGAAGATTATCCAAGTGTTTAAAAGCCTTTTATATCACACTGTTGATTGAAATATGTATCCATCCTAAAAAAGGATAAAACTCACTTAAAGGTGATTTCCACTTCAGAGTTCTCAGAGACGTTTTATTAGCAAATACTATTATTTTCTTAGGTTTTTTTTTAACTAACAGGATAAGAAGATGGCTAGAAGAAGGGCAGAACTTTTGGCAGAACACAAAAAAAAGAAGCAGGAGGTAAGAAAACAGGTTAATTAAAATATTTATTATAGCAGTGTTTGTATTCTTATCTCTCAGAAATTTCTAGAGTTTTTACAGAGTTTTAAGGGCAATTTAGAACAGTAAAAAAGTAATTGATTGTCAGAAAGCTCGGCTTTGCAAATAATTTGACATGTTTAAATGTTTCAGAAACCAATGACTCAACACTAAACTACCATCTAAACACTAAAACCCTGAACACTAAAATTCTTCATATGATGCCCAGATCAGCAAAATACTTATAAATGTATTTAGCATAACTAATTTAGCCACAGTCAATGTGGTCAGGCAGCTGTTTAAGTACTCTGTCAAATCCATTAACTTGCATCTGACTGTACCAGGATTTCTGCACAAATTCAACTACAAAACATATTTATATATGTATTAATGGACTACTTGAGTGCTTATGAAATGCTGTCAAGTATGCTTTCAGCTAACAAGCCTGTTTGTAACAAAGTCTCTCCAAACTACAGTACCAAACACATAAAAAATTACTCTGCCAAAATGCAATGTAGCGTTGCAGTTTTTCAAGCACTGTTGGAATTGGTATAGTGCTTCGTTGTGTGCATTATGTAATATCTGTTTTCTTCCGAAAAGCTTATTCTGTGAGCTGCTAGATTTTGCTTTTGATAAGCTACCAAAAAGGAATTTTGGTTGAATTATGATTTTTCAAAATGAAAGAAATACTATATGTTCTTTGAAAGCATCCGTATCATAGACAGGAAACAACTAATATTTTGCATTTATTTACTTTAACAAATAAGGAATATGATGAAAACAGTGAAAATGAGGATGAAAATGAGGATATTGAAGCGATACTTGAAGAAGAGTTTTTAGAAGAAGAAGAGGAAGAAACTGAAGAAGAACAAGAGTCTGATGCTGTTGAACGTATACAAAACGAAATTGTAGAAAAGTTTGAATCAGACAGAGATCACTTACAAGGCGTACAGGTACCTTATTTTATCACAGGAGTTAAGAAGAGCTTTTGGTTTTTTTGGTTTATTTTAATGGTCAGATTTCAAAGCTACAGCATTTGAGTGATACTTGCTGAAGTCATGACAATATGAATATGCAGAAGGTATATAGTTTACAAAATACATGATTTATAAGACCAAGTAATATTGTTAGGAAACAAAAACAAATAAAAATTTGGATGGACCCATACAGCCTTGGGAGTATCATTTCCTTCTTAATAGGCTGGTTGAGGCTGGGAACCAATCTAAAGGATTATAAATATAGGAACAAAATTCCATATGTTATTTTTAAGTCACTACTCTTATTAGACAACCTCAATTTCTTTATGCAGTAGTTATTACCATAGAGTTATTAAAATCAGTGGACATATTATGTGTTTAAATAGAGAAAAAAAATCAGGATTTGATGTCTTTTAAATGTGAATGTGGACTCAGCCACATCAAAACCTGAAATATCCCAGAGCATAGAAGTCAGATTAGAAAATAAAACCCCTTTAATACAGAGTAAATATTTAAGTACAGCTGTACTCCCAGATCTATGTTTCTGAACTCAGTGACATCTACAATGAAATAATCTCATCTAATCCAGATATGTGCAGTGTAAATGTCTATGTCTGTTTAAGTAGATAAGTGCCATTCATTTACTTTACTCCAAGCATTTTATTTTAGGAGGAAATTAACATGATTTAGAACCTCTCTTCACTGATCAGAGTGAAAGAGGTAGATATAAGATTTGGAAAATCGCCACTATAAGTTTTAATTGATTCAAAGTTAATTTTATTTTACTACTTAATGGATTAACTGTCATGAAAATCAAGAAAAAAAAAACAACTCCTAATTTTCTTTGCACTTCAAAGAAGTGTAAGTTTAGTGGAAAAAGATTAATGTTTTGTGTCCAGAGATTCTCACTTCCTGAGAATTTTGGAGGAACGTGACTTGAAAGTGCATTCAGCTTTGAAAAGTAACTGTAAATATGTTATCTTTACTGAACATTTTTATGAACAGTATATATAATCATGCATCCAAACACTTACATTTTTTATTATTTTTATGGGTTCAAAATGAAGCATGTGGCTAATTTCAATGACCTAGATTTGAAAAGTGGAATTAGATAGAATTTAGGATAATGCCATTGAAAGACAATAAAAAATTCCTGTCATAGTCTTGACATAGGGAAAATACTAAGCCTTTACATGAGCAATACAATGTTTTAGGTTGAAGCTAATTGAATACGACAGTTCTTTGAACATTTTCTATTTCCCACTCTGACATTTGAGACTGTATAGTGTGTTGCATTAGTGAACTCATGAAAACTTGCAGCAGAAAAGGAACAAGAATTTAAGAAGGCAATTTTTATTTCTCTCAAGAAGTATGTGCTCTTCAGTGACAGGAGAGCTGTCTACTGTTTCAGAGATTGCTATTGTAGTGGGTCTTGAGTGGTAGTGGAAAGATTCAGTACATAAGATTCAGTTCATAAATATTTTATGTACCTTGAAGAATTACACACCAACAGTAATATATAATGGAATTTTATATTAGTACTGCATGTTTCTAATATGTCCAGTTAGAGCCTACTCAAAATTTTTGCCCTTATTTTTGACTCCAGGAACATTTATGCTTTTTTAAAAACTTTAAATAACTTACTGTTTCTGATTCATTATTTCAGACTTGTTTATTTTTACCTGTTCCTGTAACTGTTGGTCCTCTTTGGCATTGTGGAACCTTGGTCTTTCATGAAAGAATAAATTCTGACATTAAAATGTAGTAGCACTACAGTAAAAATGTTAGGTACCTAAAAAAGCCCTGTAGAAAATAGGATATATTTGTATTTTAGTCAGCAGACAGGAGCAATACTTTTATACAGTAGCTAAATAATCTATTGTAAATTGTGAGGAATGCGGAAAGAATGACATTTGATTGTTTCTTATAAAAGATACCTCTTAAACTTTAGTTTCCCCATAGTAGATTCCTTGAAGTCAAATATAGTCTTAACTGTAACTTAAATGTAGAAGGGCAGAAAGGCCAATTCTTATCTCATATTAAATTGAATTTCACTGATTTACAATGAGAATACACTCAAGAAATCATAGACAATATTGCTGTCACCCATCATTACAAATCTGATCATGTTTATGATTCTAATATTTCATTGTGTTTTCATTCACTAGGAAGAATTTGAAAGAATGTTAATACCTCAAATCGAGATCGGTGGAGAACGGAAGCCTCACATTGTACGCTACCGAATATATAAGAATTTGAATCCTCTGGTGGAAAATCGCAGAAGCATTTTTGAGAAATGCTACCCAATAAGTTTGCCACTTGCACATAAGATGCTCATTTTCTCATATAAATATCCAAGTTCTTTTGGTCAGTGGGATCCAGTCAAGGTAATTTTTTTATAGCTAAATAATATTTCAGAAGTAATATTTTACAGTAACATATTTCACAGAAAAGAATAAACAGTTTAAAGTAACACCAGTAAAAGTTAATGAAATCTACATTACTAAAATGAAGAGCAGACTCTGGATATCTGATAAATTGAGGGCAAGCAGCCTGAAATGGCCTGATGCAGTAACAGGAGTATAAGTATTAGAGAAGGGCCTGGCAAGGTAATACTGTGCAGCAGAGCAATCATCTCATCTGTATGCTTGCTGACCCCCTCAAAAATGAACATAAATGAACTTGTGAGACACGACTTCCCTTCTACTGCAGAAGTACAGTTGACTTTTCCCCATTATTTTATATGGACACCTTACTGGACTGTGGCTAATGGGATCCATCCCGGAGGCCTTTTTTCAAAATTGGTCACTCTTTCTACCCTTCCGTATTGTGGAAGGAAGGTCAACATAAGGACTAGTCTATGCATCAGTTATACATCAGAAATTGAACAGTTCCACTTCAGAACTTCTGCCTTTGGGACCATAACATGAACCCTACCTGGGCTTGGCATTTTTTTTTCTAAAAAAATCTAATTCTAAAGGCAGTTTCTTCAAGAACTGCTGCAATAAAGGCATCCCTAAGTTCTTCCTGAGCAAACAGTGGTGCAAGGAATTCAGTTAGCATTTCTGTAATGACTATTTCTGCCTTTCCTGCTCTTCTTACATCTCAGTTACCCCTTGGCACTATAAGCTGCTTATCAGGCTTCCTGATGTGTTTGAAAATATTCCATCAGTAGCCTTTAAAAATATACTGCAGTTCTCTGATCATACCCTCTCCATGGACAGAAAGTGTAATGGTGCCACCTACTGGAAAAAGTGAATATTCTTTCTTTAACGGTCACCGTATCTTTCCGCACAAGAATTACCTAAGTATGCAAGTTCCTCAGACGCACACAGGACATTATGTCTGAGGTAATTCAGTATTTCTGAAGCTTTTGATGCCTTGTTTTCAGTAGCTGATAGTCATCTACCTGCCCACGAAGCCACTTCTGTAGGATGGTAAAAGAGGAGGCTATGTCAAACCTATTTAACTGTTTCCTATTTTTCATATGCTACAGCTAAGTGAAGGAGATATAATCAGATCACCACAGAGCCATGAAAACCCAGTCTATCCTGTAATCCATCGGCAATATATTTATTTCCTTTCAAGTAAAGAAAATAAAGAAAAATTTATGAAAAATCCCATCAAATATATCTGTCAACCGAAACCTAAACCAGCCATGCCAATCAAGATTGCAATTGTTGGACCTCCAAAATCTGGGAAGACTACAGGTACAAACCAGTATTACCTGTAAGACAGAGGATGGCACTCACAAAATCTAAACTAGTATTATTTATAACTCTTGCTTATTTTGGATTATTTTCTAGTTGTTTCTCATTTCCTTTAACCAACATGATGCAACATAAAATGAAGACATATTCCTAAGATCAAGGATGAGAACCCAAAACACTGCCTTCTCCAGCCTGGTGCCTATTTTTTTAGATTGCGAAACAAGATTTTCCATCTTTCCCTCCACTGCTCTCCATTTCCCTCCATGACTCTCTCAATCCACAGATGTCTGCCTTCAACTAAAGAGGAATACACAGCTTATATCAGAAATTAATGGTTAGGTCAAAAATGGAAGAGACGGGTTTAAATCATTTCATATTAAGGAGGAAATTATATCCATACTTCCTACTTGCTGGATAAATGATCTAACAGCTAATCTGTTCTGTGGGCAGTGATAGCGTATTTTCTAACATATATTTGAATAAAACTGATAATGTCTGCTGTGATTTACATTGTACTGAATGCTATTAGTGCATTAGGCTACACAAAGCTAAAGGGCCGGGCCCTTGAGCCCCTTAAGCAGATGTAGGTCCCCGCTCACCAAGAATCTGCGTTGGAAATGACCCAGAGTAGGACTGACCGAGGACTTCAACAGGCTGCTGGCTTTTGATTATGCTTACGTGAAAATTGAGTGTTAAAATCTAAATTTTTGCAGTTGCCAAGAAATTTGCAAGCACATATGGATTCCTGCGCCTGACTGTGGGGGATGCCATACGGCTGGTGTTAAACGAGCAGCCACAAAGTGAGTTGGCACTTGTGATAAAATGGCATCTTCATAAAGGACTGACCGTACCCGACGAACTGGCCGTCCAGGCTCTAGATGTGACTCTGATGAATCACATCTGCACTACTGTTGGGTAAGAGGCTTATTTGGGTTCTGAGGGCTTTTTTTTTTTCCTGGGGCTGTCTGTCCTTTCATAGGCAGTGATGCTTATGTTATCTGTGTGAAACAAACTGTCTCAGTAAAACACGTCAGTGGTTTATTCATTAATAACCTTTCTGTCCACAATGAAGTGGGAAATAGGATCTCCACATTAATCTGAAAAAGCACTCTGAAACATACTTTTCTGCAATTTTCAAGTAAGTATGTTCCAGTAAACTCCAGCAATATGTTTATGAAAGTTACCTTTTTTTTTTTTTCAGACAGAAGCCAGTATGTCATTTTCCATTGAGAACTGCCATTTTCTCTCTCTCATAGCTATTCTTGTACCAACTTAAACTGATCTGATTCTCTCCAGTAATGCACACTGGCAGTTCAGTTCTGCAGGACTTTTTTTCTGTTTTTATCAGCAGTTGAAGTTAAGGAGGATCAGAAAACTGATTCTTACCACCTTACTTCTTAGGGAACAGATATTTCTTAGGCGCTATTCCCAAGACTTGTAAACTGTGCTATATGAAAAAGCATTTTGTTTTATTATCAAGTCAGTGAACTTCAACTCTTCTCCTAAAAAAAAAATAAATAAATAAAAGGCAATTCCAGACCAATCTTGAAAATTATTTGAGCCTGAGACCAGAATTTTTTCAACTGTTCTTCCATGTTAACTATTGGAATGGTGTTTTAAGACTATGTTGCACCAGCATTGCAGAGCAAGTGAAAAAAAGGTTTTTTTTTCTCCAATGTGCTTTAAAAAATGGTTCAAGTACTATAAGTTATTTTATTTTTCACTTTGAAGACTACTTCTCCTAATCCTTATGGAAGTTCCTCACAGTTAAAACTAAACTTCTGCATAACTGATGTCAGAACTGAAAACTCCACCATTGTGGTAAGTAAGAGCTGTCCACTTAGGTTCCTATAACTTTTATCCTTTGTGTATTCCCTTTGCTCTTTACCATTTCTTATTCCATCTAGTTTAAAAAAAAAAATTAAGTGCTTTGTAAGTTTTTGGGGTGGATACTGTATCTAATAAATCAGGACATCACTGAACTTGATGGCATAGGAATAGACTTTTGTGTTTATTGAGAATATATTTTGAGTATTTTTAGCACAAGTTGATCATTTGTGAATTATTAAGTAAGAACCAACCTGTTAGAAAATATGTCTCTGTTTCTGTTTGTATGCAGAGTTGTTATTGATGGATACCCTCTAACAAGGAAACAAGTAAACCTCCTGGAATCGGTTAGGATAATTCCAGTGAAAATCTTTGAGCTGGAAATGGAAACAAAAGAAGTGTTCAGAAGAGCACTGTCAGATAAGGACAACACAAATAGGTAGTTATGCTCCATGACAGCAATATTCTTACCAAGCAAAGATTGTAATCTCTCTGTGCAGTGCTATACCCCAGTGCAGTACCCTGAGAGGCTGTCACATCTAAGGTGGAGGACCTAGGAGGCCTTTCATGCTCTCTCATGCAGGTGCACACCCCACAGACCTCCCAACTCCACACAGGAAAAGACCCTCCCAAGGGTCAGATCCCCACAGGGGAGAACTGAGGAAACACATGTACAGGCTGTGTGCCCACTGCTTTGCTTAGTTACACTGCATATCAGATATGTTACTAGTTCTCTCTGCTGCTGAAGCTTATTATTCATCAGCTTAGTTACTGTCCTCACAACAGAAATTGGTATTTTATCCAATAAGCCTTTTTTTCCTTTTCTTTAATTCTTAACTGTAGTCTTTTTTTTTAAGATAGGAGCCATGTGTATTTTAATAACATGCATACAGTTCATGAATTACTCATCGAAACTGTAAATAACTTTCTTCTTTGTTTCTCTAAAGAGATAAATATTTTATCTAAAAAGCTATTGGTTGTTTTTGAGGTATAGCAGTAAGTAATTTATAAAGGAACAGAGAATTAAAAAGAACAGAACATTCACCTTAAAATTAAATTGTGTAAGAATCTGGTTCTCATTAAAGGAAATGATTCTAAGAAGTTCCAGAAGGCTTAGAGCAGTACTGAATGTCTCTCATTTTGTCTCTTTCATTTTATCAAATAATCAGTACAATGCTTAATCACTTACCGAAAATCTAAAGACTATGTGCAATGCAAAAAGTAACTGAATGCTGCCCTTTTAAAAATATTTACGTAAAATAAATAAATAAATCTTTTAAAATACCAAGCTAATTACATGTTATAAGCTTAAATAGAGGGATATGGAGCTTCCAGAGAGGGTCCAGCATAGGGCCACAAAGATGATTAAGGGTCTGGAGCATCTATCATATAAGAAACGACTAAGCGAGCTGGGCCTGTTCTGCATGGAGAAAAGAAGGCTGAGAGGGGATCTAATCAACATGTTCAAGTACCTGAGGCGTGATTGTAGGGAGGATGGGGTCAGGCTCTTCTCCGTGGTGGCCTGTGACAGAACAAGGGGTAATGGGTACAAATTGAAACAGAGGAAGTTCCACCTCCATGTGAGGAAGAACTTCTTTGCTATGAGGGTGCCAGAGTCCTGGACCAGGCTGCCCATGGAGGTTGTGGAGTCTCCTTCTCTGGAGATCTTCCAAACCCGCCTGGATGCCACCCTGTGCCACGTGCTCTGGGTGTCCCTGCTGGAGCAGGGGGCTTGGACTAGATGATCTCTAGAGGTCCCTTCCAACCTCAGCCATTCTGTGATTCTGTGAAATAGAAAACAATAAAAATAGGTAATATTAGCAATTTCTAAGAGGTACTTCTTACAGAGAAATTAATCCTATTAAAACAGGAAAGAGAATCTTATTCTCTTTCTTTGGCATCATTTAAATCAACAACCATGTCAGTACTTCTCTACTACTAGTGTTTTAGTAAAAATACCTCTTCTGGTCTTCTATATTATTTTTTAGAGGTCATATGAATTATTTTCGATAATGTATATGTAAATATAAAAGCCAAAAAGTTTTCAAAATACATCCAAAAACTGTCGATACTTCTTGATTTCAGACAACAGTATAACTCAAAATTAAGACTTCTTTTTTCAATGAGCAGTGACTTTCAAGTGACTTGGAAGACTTTTGTCTCTGGTATCATTTCATAATATATGTGTCATTCAGTTAAATGATCTGACCTTCAAACTTAGTATTAAATCAGTGCTACTTTCTGTTGTCTTCAGATATCCCTACCCTGAACATGACAGCTCACAGATTCTCGCTATCCGCAATTCCTGTTATAAACAACACATTGAGGCAATTAGGACTTACTATGAGAAGGAGCATCAGAATTGGTGTGTGATTGATGCCTTTCACAGCAAGTGGTGGATCTGGAACAAAGTACTCCAGGAAGTCCAAGTTGTAGTTAAAGAAATCCAGATCTATTTGGAAAGAATAAGAGAAGGTAACAGAAAAACAAAGTTATTTAAGAAGTTATAATGTACCAAATATATTTAAATTAAGTTTTAACTTGCTCTGGATTAAGCTAATTCTTGGGCACATACATACCATGTGCAGCTGGAATTAAGGTTCATAGCATATGTCATTTGCTAGACATTAAAAAAAACAAAAATAAGAGAATAACAATGAAAAGCCAAAACACAACATTTGCCTTAACATTTGCCTCATTCAAGTCTGATGTATCTAGCACCTGGTCTATTCAACAAAATGCACTATTTTAGAAAATGAGTTAAGCAACAAAATTATTAATTGATACCACAGAAAATACAGCTGAGAGCTTAATATAGACAAAAACACAGTGTTACTTGTGAATTCTGGAGTTAAAAACATGACAGTTGTCATTTTCACTGTGTATTATTTCCCCTCATAACTAGATTTGCTCATAACAACTCCTACCTTTCTCTTGACAAATGCAAGGCCTTTTTCTAACATGAAATCTTGTATCATTCATTCCAGCTGTAAGAGCAGGCAAATGGATATAAGGATCTCCAAAACTTTTGAATCTAAAATTTTCTTTAAAGTTAAGTTGGCTGTCTTCACACTTACTAGGTAGCTTTCTGGGTTTATAGGTTTAGATGCCAATTTTAATGTGAGGCTAGTTAGAAAAAGAGTAACTATTTGAAAAAAAAAAAAAGGCCTTGTTTCTGCTTGTGTAAAGCACTGGATTGTGTTTTAAGTACTCGGTGGGCTATAGCGAAAGTGACGTCTTCAACTTTCAGACACAGACTCCAAGAGCTACATCAAATCCCACCCCCAAAAAAGAAGACTATTAAAAAGTACTCATTAGTGTTCATTAGACCAAAAGCTGAGCCTCAGTTACCAAGGATGTGCAGAACTCTAAGACAACACCAGCACATTCAGAGGCTTCCTTAATACCATCTGGATTATATGAGCCAGGTTTTTCTGCATGGATCTGTAACTGAATTGCCTGCAAGATCTGAGAGTTTATATCAAAAAGTGAGAAAAAGTAAATTTTCCTCAGGTTTCCTCTCTCACAGCTTAGCTCCTGAAAGATACAGGATATCAGATTAGCTTTGCCATTTTTCTCCTGAGACTCTCCTGCGTACTAATGCACTTTGAGGTCTTATGCTTATCCTTTGCAGTTGTACCTCGAGTGCTGCATTTTTCCAAGACCTCTCAATGCCAGACCCAATATCATGCAGCTTTACAGACTCTTTGATCTCATCTGAAGAGATTGTGAAGGCAGCAAAGAGCAAACTAGCTACAGAACGGCCTGGGACTGTTGTCCAAAGAACAGCTCTGTGCTTGCTCTCGCCTTACAGATTTAGTCATAAGTCAAAAAAAATTTTTTTTAATTATGGGGTTTTTTCACATCAATGAAAAGCAGCCTTTAAAATATTTTTATCTGAATTTTTATGCAAGGTCTTGAATTTAAATAATAGCTGAAATGTTCCTTTACAGCACAAAGAAATGAAGTAACAAATCATTAATAAACTTATCCCAGAAAACAGGCAAACAAAAACAAAGTACAGACTAATAAGTTAAGCAGGTAGAGTATCCCACAACATTAATACTTGTATTTATTAAGTAAATGATACAGAAATGTCACTTAAATTGAAACTTTATTTTAATATCAGCATACACAAAATACTAGTGTTGGAATTCTCATTATTTCATATCATTTCACATGATATAGTAATATTCTTAACTGTAACATTCCTATATAGAAATGCTTTATTCTTTCTATATATTTCATTAACAAAAGTTTATCATTAATTACTGCTATTAACAGGAAAAGCAGCCAGCATTGCTGATTTATGCATCACCCCTGAAGAGCTGCAGTATCGGCTGGGGGAGTTTGGACAGTACTGCCCCGTCAGCCTTGCAGAAAAACATGAGCTCCTGGACTGCTCCGTAACCTCCTCGCTGCAGTTTGCTGCGGAATTTCGAGGACATTATTACAAAATGGCTTCACAGGAAGAACTGGAGGGAAGTGTCCAAAAATGTGGGGAAGGGGAGCAATGCTGCTTTGGGTCTCTGGTTCTTTACAGAAACAACACCATGTCATTTGAATTAGACTAGTGTTATTGGTGCTCTAGCTGTGTAATTCTGCTATCAAACATGCAGTCAGACAGAATGCAGCAGAGATCCTCTTCCAAATTATCATAGCTCAAACACTAATTTTTGAAGCAACCATTTCTTCCCTCCTATATCAGTTCTTTGTGGGGGCATAGGAAATGGCTATGGATACTGGATGGATGCTGAGGGATGTAGCAGGTTGGAAAAGAAATGACCTCCTTAGCATGGCAGCCGCACCAGTACACTGGTGAGATTTTCTAGAAAAAAAGTATCTAAATTGCAGGAGCTAGTCTTTTGGAGCTTGACCAGCAGTCTTATAGTGCTTCCCTCTTTATTAAAATGTTTAATTTCTTTTTCTACAGAAATTCTTGAATGAGCCAGAGGTATATGTACCACCACTAGCACCTCATCCTCTTCCACCTCCAGAAATGCTACCAAAGAAACTGACGGTGGCAGAAGTGAAGGCCTTATTCCCTAGGAGTGCAGAAATGCAGGGATACTGTCCAGTCACTTACCTAGATGGAAAACTGAGGTATATCACTGCAATTTCCATTAACATGTGTTGCAGCCTATATGCCCTGGGGCCCCGGAATACAAACAGCCCACTTGACCTAGCCTTGTCCAAACATGGTATAGTAATATTCTTAACTGTAACATTCCTATATAGAAATGCTTTATTCTTTCTATATATTTCATTAACAAAAGTTTATCATTAATTACTGCTGTTATGCCCTGGGGCCCCAGAATACAAACAGCCCACTAGACCTAGCCTTGTCCAAACTTCTGCTCCCTTTCTCCACTACTTTTATTACAGTAGTGGGTGTTAAAAACAATGTTGCTTTGGCTGTGAAAGGTGCTTCATTAGTCTTATTTCTTTTGGGGGCTGAAAAATATCCCGTAGCTCCCTGTCTTTATGGCATGATTTAGATTATTTCTAATAACTAGACCAGGGCACAACCTGAAGCATTCTGAAGGTCATCGGTTCCTCTATATCTGTCGTTGAAAGAAGCAGGTGGGTTCAGTTTCTCTCAAAAATTCTTTAATAGAGCTGAGAGTCAGTCCTTACCAGCAGGTATT
>NW_010588847.1:13023-39295 GCF_000705375.1 Tinamus guttatus | reverse complement strand
CTCGGCGGCGCCGCCCGGAACAGGCGCCTCCGGCGCGTCCCTTCCGCGGTGCCTCTGTTCAGTGGAGCCTTCGGAAATTGCAGGGTTCTTTCCTTTGGTAGTTCCCGCGACGGAGTTTGCAATAAAAAGAACTTCAGCGAGCCGAACTGAGAGTTGCTCCGTAGCATGGTCAACTCCATCTTAGGCAGAGCTGTTAGGTCCGCTGTTTTGTTTTGTTTTGTTTTGTTTTGTTTTTCCTCCAGTGTTCATTTCCCACATCTATAGGCTCTGAATTAGCAGGTAAGTAATCTGCAAAAGAAGTTTTCACAAAGACAGCAGTGTGTAAAAGAGGGCATGGAATCCTGCAACACCAAAATCAGTGGGGGTTTTTTTATGCTTTTTATTTTTTTAATTGTTAATTGCAGGATTTCATAGCCTTGTCCCTGAATATTCTGAAATGTAGCGTTCAGTGGTGCTGAAGCTGCAATTAATTTTTCCTTAATTATTTCCATTAAAAAAAATGTGAACAAAGAGTTCTTTTTGTTCAGTTGTTTTGGTTGCAAAACGAACGAGGTTCAGACAAAGCAGACATTTTGGCTACTGAACAGTTCACAGTACATGAGTGCTAAATAAATGAAATAGCTGGCAGTAATTCTGATCTGAGAAGAAACTCTATAGCTGTAGCTTAAGATGTAAAAACACTTTCTGGAGAAGATAATCTATGTCACCATTAATTTTAACTTTTTAAGGAAAGTTCAGAGGCTTCAGAATTGTTTCAGAAACTGTTAGATTCACAGTTTGTAAAGGAAATAATACTTGTTTTATAAAGCAGATTCATAAGATACTTCTGTATTAAAGCTATTTTATCCTTGTAGGTGTCTTCTTTCATATTTGAGATAAAAATGGCCGAAACAGCTCCCGATGCCTCTGAGAAACTGGTTGTCATTCACTCCAAAGCTCACAAAGATACCATTCTGGCCAATTTTGAAGAACAAAGGAAGAAAGATTTTCTTTGTGACATTACTCTCATAGTGGAGAACGTTCAGTTCAGAGCCCACAAAGCTTTGCTCGCTGCCAGCAGCGAGTACTTCTCCATGATGTTTGTGGATGAGGGTGAAATAGGGCAGTCAATTTACATGCTGGAGGGAATGGTGGCGGAGGCTTTTGGAGCGCTGCTGGAGTTTATCTACACTGGTTATCTGCATGCCAGTGAGAAAAGCACGGAGCAAATCCTCGCTACCGCACAGCTGCTCAAAGTGAACGACTTGGTGTGGGCCTGCACGGAGTACCAGGCCGGTCGCAGCCCGAGCAGCGCGCTGCCTGCGCCGTCCCGCTGCGGCCCTGCTCCCGCCGTGGCTGCAAGCGACAGCAGGAACCCGGATCCCCCAAAGCGGAAGCGGGGGCGGCCGAGGAAAGTCAGGAGCACCCAGGAAGAGAAATCAGAAGCGAATTCTGCTGAGGATGTGCAACTGAGAGAGAATAATTCCATGCAAAATAAACAAAATTTTATGAAGAAAGATGGCGCAGCAGAAGAACCAGTTGTCAGCGAGCAGGCTCCCGTGATGAAAGATGCGGAAGAAACTGAGCGGGCTTGCAGCTCGGAGGATGCTGTGGATCTGTCAGCTGAGAAGGATGAGAATTATGATCCCAAATCTGAGGGAATGCAGAGCGCTCAGAGCCGCTACAGCAAACGCAGAATAAAGAGGTCGATCAAACTGAAAGATTACAAACTTCTTGGTGATGAGGAGGAAAAAGGACTGGCAAAGAAAACTGATGGGAAAAAAAAACGTACCGGGTCTGAGGCTCGTTGTAAAGACTGTGGCAAAGTATTTAAATACAATCACTTTTTAGCAATTCATCAAAGAAGTCATACAGGTAGGCATTAAGATACTGCTGGTTTTGATTGAGTGACTTTCTGCTAAATGCAAAGCAGTTGTTTTAAGTGTGAACTGTTGGATCAGTGTGCTCTTTTGGGCAGTTCTTCCTGGAGACAAACTAGATCTGATGGGTCCCTGAGACTGTGTGCACTTTCTGGCTACCAGGCCTGCTTGCCTTTCTGTGTCTGACCTCGATTGCAGTTTGATTAAGCATTTCTCTGTTAATTCAATTCTCGTTGAATTATGTGACAATAGTTATTTTGTTACCAAATGAAGCTTGAGTCTTCTAATCTCCTTATCACTACTTAAAGGTCAGTTTTTCGTATGTCATGCATAGCAATGCATCTCACTATCAGCTTAGAATATCTACTGAGGAAATAATGCATTGATATTTGTAAATCTTGTGCTTTTAGGGGAGCGCCCTTTTAAGTGCAGCGAGTGTGGCAAAGGCTTTTCCCAGAAACACTCTCTTCAAGTCCATGAGCGGATGCACACTGGAGAGCGGCCGTACACGTGCACGGTCTGCAGTAAGGCTCTAACTACAAAACACTCTCTTCTGGAGCATATGAGCCTACATACAGGTAATTATTCTCCCCCAAACATTTGCATTTCTGAAAAGCAGTATTAATGATCTCTCTCACATGTGCTGGTTTTTCACACCAGCTTTGGATGTGGCTTGTGTTTTAATAAGTGTTTTTCTGTACAGGGCAGAAGGCTTTTACATGCGATCAGTGTGGGAAATACTTTAGCCAGAAGAGACAGCTCAAGAGTCATTATCGAGTACATACAGGTATAACAAGCTTGGATGGTAGAGCTGACTCGTTGTCCGTGTTGATTTGCCTTTGTAAAGACTGACTAAGGCTCTGAACGTTCTTCAGTGATATACTTAGGACTCTGTTACTCTGTGTGACATCTTGATTTAACAATGAATAGTGGGGAAAACACTGAATAAACAGGCATTTAAAAAAAAACTGATTAGAAAGAAGATAAACTGACAACGCTTTATCTGATGGTGACATATTAATTGCACTGTATTTGAAAAGCAACTTTAGTTTGAAAAGCAATTTTAGTCCTGCTCACTGTTTTGCATACTAACAGCAGGCATGTGCAAATTACCTTGTAATTTTTCACTGTTTTGCACTAGCAAACAAACTCTGGGAAGTGTCCTGCTCACTCGTGTTGTAAAAAGATAGAAGTTAGATTATACACACAGGAAATGATGGAAAAGTTAAGATTTTATAAAACTTCAAAAGCAAGTGGGTTTTGGGGTGAACAGGAGTTTGGTGCTGTCCCTTCCTGTAACAAAATTAAATAGGGAAATGGCAAGGAGTAATTCTGGTAGTTGAGTTAGAGGAGGCAGTGAATCACGTTTTGTTTTCTTTCTATATTATATCAAAGTGGTTATTTTACAGGAAAGTGCTATAACAAAGATCACTGAAGAGATACAGGGGATCACTTATGCACTGACACTTTTTTTATTATTGCGACAAGGCCGTTCATTGCCGGAATGTAACCAGTGTCGTCGCAAATTCATGGATGCAGCTCAGTTAAAGAAACATCTAAGAACACATACAGGTAATATGACCATCATGGCCATTCATACCATTCATATTCTCCCTTTACCTCTCTCTTTTTTCTTTTCTTCTTTTTTTCCTTGAAATAACACAGACAAAATAATGTGTTTGGCTTGACTGTCATCTTTGGGGAGTTAGCTTCCACTGTACTTGTATATTGCAATATGCATATATTTCAAGTGAAGAGGTGATTTAATGCAAGGGTGTTTTAAAAGATTTAGGGCAAAGTGAGACTTGAATGCCTGGATAACAGGAATAAAAACACTGTCATAACAACTAAGCATAGGCATCTTAAAGCGGTTTGCTTTGAATGGCTAATTCCTAGAGAAAATACCATAGCTGAACTTGGCACTTTGCACTGTTTGCTCTTACGATTTTTTTTTAAAGTTCCTGGATTATGGTTGGGTCAGCATTTGTGATTTGGGGCATTTTTGATTTATCCAGGGCAACATTTACTTTCAATTCTTGTGAATATTACATTTTTTGTTCAGAACAGCATAGTGTATGTTGAGATATAAATGCTCACGTGCATCCCCACGCCATAGTTCTGTATCTGAAGCTGATACAGTTCTGTAAGCCTAGAGGGAAGTGAGGGTGCTAGCTGGAAATGAGAGGAGGAAGGATAATAGGCAAGGTAAGTTGCAAAAACAGGTCTACTAAGATGAGCTCTAGCAAAAAGAGCCACAATAGATCTTGTTTCTAGAAAAGACAGGCTAGAGAGCAGTATGGAAACACCATTGATCTTCCCCAAACCTTGGGAAATAAAGTTTGGAGGATTTGGTTTTGTGAGGAATCTTGATGTTGATGGTACTGTCCTGTTTTGACAACAGCTCTGTAACACTGAGAATACAATCCAGCTTTGAAGTTCAACATTTCAACATTTTTTTTTCTGTGTCTGTCGTGCTTTCTCCTTGTCCCCCAAAACCGAAACTGATAAGCACTGCAGTTCTATACCAGATGGGAAGCTTGCCTGGATATCGGTCATTGCCTCATCCTCCATTATTTTCAGTGTGCTTGAACACTGTGAATTACCATAGCGGTGATTTGGATTCCCATATAGTGTCTTAAAGACACTGAATACAGCAGGAAAAATGTTATCCTGTGAATTAGGCTTTGTGAGTTTTATGTTTGTTTGCAATACCTTTTATTGTGTATTTGTTTATTGTGTAGCTTTTTGTTGCTTCTACTCAGGCATAAGAATGTAGTTAGAAGTTACCCAATTTATTAATCATAGAATTATTATAACCTATTATAAGCTATTTTTTTGTTACACTGGTGTCCCCTTGTTACACACAGGATATGCCAGGCCTGGGATGGAGCCTTGTGCGAAGCTGGGCAACCTGTTTAGTTAGTTCATTGGCTTTTTTTTAGGTTAGAAATATGGGCCCACTCATTGGCATGGTGCTGAACATGAGCCTGGCACTAGTTCCCTCTAGTTGAGGGGCAGCCCTTTTCAAACCTGTTTGTTCCATGTGCAGCCATTTTGAGGCTACACCCAGGGCATTTCTTCTATTGTTCTGCGGGCTTGGTTCACCTAATTCTTGATCTTCAAAGGGGACAGTTATCTGAAATGTTCCTTTAAAATTCTACACCATCGTCCAGCTAGTGACTGCCTTCAGTTTCAGATATTCATATTGACTTGTGACAGAAGCATGAGGATTTGACTGGCATTTATGCTTGATACTGTATACAGGCATAACATGTTTTTCTGGGTAGAACATAGGTCAGAGATTCAAAAGATGATGATTTGGGGTATAACTGTGTTTCTTTGTAAAATGTTTTTAAATATATTGATGAAAAATGGTATGTAATAAGTGATGTCAAACTTCTTTTTGTTCAGGTGAGAAGCCATTCACTTGTGAAATTTGTGGCAAATCGTTCACGGCTAAAAGTTCTCTTCAAACTCACATTAGAATTCACAGGTATGCAATTTCTGTGGTCATTCAGTTATAGAATGGTTAAGGCTTGTTAGTGTTAAAAATGGATTAACTGACATCTTTGTTTAATCTATTTTTTTTAGTATATGGGAATTGGTATTAAAAAGTTTAATGAGTGTGACGTGTTTATGGTGCTCAAATATTCTCTTAAAATACTTTGTTAGTAAAGTATTGCGGTGTTAAGTATTGGAAAGTATTGCAGTGTTAAGTATTAGTGTGTCAGGACACTATAATATTCTTCTCTTTTTGCCTGTTAGATCTGTTCGTTAATGGCAATATACTTACTGCTGTATTATTTAAGAGAAAATTTTGTCGTAAGTTTTTATTTGACAGAAAAGAGTAGCCATGGCGTAAAAAGGTTATTGAAGAGTTTTCCTGTAGTCTCTTGTCTCTAACTTCTTAGATTTTACCCATGTTAACCTGATGTGTTGTATAAAGTCATGTCAGATTTGAAATCACTGAAGTACTGTTGTAAGTTTTACGTGAAAGAAAATGTTTCCAGTAAAATGTCTTATTTTATAGAGACAGACATCAAGTTAAGATGTAGAGATGTAGGTCAGGGGTTTTCGCGTACGTGTGTTTGTTTTGTTTTTAAAATCATTGATTTCAAAATCCTAACATTCTTAAAATAGTGCTTATAGTTGTGTAAAATAAGTTTTTTGTGTTACCACCTTTTTGACTGTTTTTGACCATTTTCTCTTGTCAAGATCTACTGGCATAAAATTTGTAACTTCAGTATTATGACAGGGAGACAATTCTGTTATATTTGTAGCTCTTGAGTACATAAAATATTGTTGGGCAATTCTTGAACATTAAATAGAAATAATTAGGAAGTCAAATAGAAAACATTTTTATGTGTCCGTTTTTAAGTGTTTATGATACAGGGAAAAAAAAGAGTCTTCCATTGCATAACAAGTTGCAGAAAGCAACACTTTCAAAGCAGATATTTTAATGAGATCAAATATATTCTTTTGCAGAGGAGAAAAGCCGTATTCTTGTGGTATATGCGGAAAATCCTTCTCTGATTCCAGTGCTAAACGAAGACACTGTATCTTACATACAGGCAAAAAGCCTTTCTCCTGCCCAGAATGTAATTTGCAGTTTGCCCGTCTGGACAATCTGAAGTCTCATTTGAAGATTCACAGCAAGGAAAAGCAGTTCCAGGAGGCCAACAGCGCTCCAAGCGGCAACACTCATTCAGAAGAGGTGAGAAACATTCTTCAACTGCAGCAGTATCAGCTCGCCACCTCTGGAGGGCAGGAAATCCAGCTGCTGGTCACGGATGCAGTACATAACATAAACTTTGTGCCTAGTCATAACCAAGGTATTAGTATCGTAACTACAGAAAACGCCCCAAATTTGACAACGGAGCAGGCTGCTAACCTCACGCTGCTCACTCAGCCACCCCAGCAGTTGCAGAACTTGTTGGTTTCCACTCAGCAGGATCAAGCAGAACAAATCCAAAGTATCAATATGATGGCAAACCAAATTGGGCCTGCCCAGCCTGAACAAATGCATGTTATCGCTCTTTCCAAGGAAGCACTAGAGCATCTCCGTGTTCATCAAGGACAAAACCAAGAAATCCACCTACCAGGATCTTCGCATCCAGCTCAGCACATGCCGCTCACTCAGGAATTAAGCCATCAGTCCCACTCTAGCCAAGATGCAGTCCCTTCCCATCAACTCAGTGATGGACAGATCCCAAATGTACACGTTCCTGAATCTCATCAGCAATCTCTGTCAGTAAACGAAGCATCTCATGAGCATCCTATTCAAGATCAGGCTTTTTGAAATGTTTATGTATCATCAGAAGGCTAGGCTGCAGTGCACTTCCCATCCAGGCAGCACTTACACATATCACTCTTCTTTTTGGATGGCATAGTCTGTTTGAAGATGCATTTCTTGGTGGCTTTTTTTTTGATGGATACCTTTCAGTTTTCTTATTTATTTTAGACTTTATTATTCCTGATGGGAATTTGTGCACCATTTAGTCCATACCTCACGACTCATTAATGCCTTTTTTGTGCCTCATACAGATTTACATCTACTGAACAGTTATTTGGCCCCTTACTGCATTTCAGTGTGCGTTTCCAGGGTGGTGGACCTTGGCACTTGAAAACAGTGTTTAAGATGTCTGCTGATGAGGAAGCATGAATTACCTGCACTACAGTCAGGCCTCAGATAATCACTATTTTTTTGTAAAGAGAAGACAGTTATGTCTTATGTTTAATGAGTGTTAAGGTTAACCTTATCCTTAAGGTTAACCAGGTTAACCTGTAATTTCTAGTGTTACCATTCCCTTAAGTGCATTTTCATTTATTACCAAATTTCTTTATGCTTTTGGTTGGAATTGTTGCAGCCTTTGGCTGTGGTTTGCCCTTGTATTTACTGTATGCTATGAGAGGCTTCATTCAAGAGAAATCTTTAAATCATTGCACTTAGTATAGAGGTAAAGAGATGGACAAGTTAAAAACCCAGATTGTGTTAATTCTACCACTCACTCACTGGGTGACTGTGGGCAAGTCACTGGACCTCTGTGCCTTAGTTTCCTCAGCAAGGAAGCAGGGAAAATGTTCATGCATTCTGCCAAGCACTTTGAAGAGCTTTTGACGTGGAAGTGCAAACTGTCTTTCCTGACAAAGCTCAGACTGAGCTTAGGAGCTAGTTTATAATTAAAGAGGTTTTTTTTTTGTATTTTTGGGAGCAGAATGCAGTGTTGCTCTTATTGTATGTAAAAGCTTGTAATTGTTACTGTAGAGACTTAATGAATCGCTTCAAAGCGTAGTGAGCTGTATCGGTGAAGCATATCACACTGAAGTTTGTGCAGCTCTTTTGGTGGACTTGACATGTACAGATTATGTTTTCAATGGCTGCATGCAAAAAAGAGCTGACACTCTGCAGCTTCAAGTCCAGCTGCTGATCACATCTCACTCTAATGTGCTAGTGTGTTAAAATCCAGATAAAATGCCATTGCTATTTTAAGCAATGTGCACAATTCTCACTTAAGTTTTGAAATGACTTATTTATGGTTTACATTGATATTGGGGTATATTTTGTTTGATACTGAGGACTTTAACAAATGAAAAATATAAAAATTAAGGAATTAGCAGATGAATTAAAAAAAAAAAAACTTTGTATGTTCCTGGCTTTTGGCTGACCAGCAAGTGCCACTGGAATAAAGATTCCAAAGTGATTTAGGGTGGAAGAGACTTCCAGAGAACACCCGGTCCGTCACCTTGCTCGGAGTACATTCAGTTAGATCAGGTTGTTTGGCAGTTGTCTTGAGGATCATCCTGTCACTGCACCTGCAAGGAGTGCCTGGCTCTGTCTTCCCTACAGCCTCTGGTCCAAGGCAACAGTACGATGTTCCCAGGGCCTCCTCCGAGAGCAGACCCAGCTCTCACAGCCTTCCTTTGTACCTAATGTGGTCCAGATCTCTCATCATCTTCGTGGCCTTCTGCTCTGCTCACTTGGTGTCTTTCCTCAGTGTCTGGGGGACCCAAATTCTGGGTGCTCTTCAACGTCAAAATGCAAAATATTCAGCTGGAGCTTGAAGCTGGGCTCTAGAGATCAGATGTGTCAGTTTTTTCGAAGTATCAGATCACTTCTTAGGGAAATCAATGATGAGGGGTAGACAGTGGGAATAAACCAATGCAAAAAGAAAGCATTTTGGCTTTTCAGCTTCTTCCCCTCTCAGAAAGGAGAAATACTGTTTGTGTTGTTCTCTGTGCCACCGCAGAGACTCGGCGTGCTCTGCTGATGCATTTCAGAAGCTTGAAGCCTTGATGCTGCAAGAACAATGGAAAATAAGTGAAACTCATTGTAACATCCACAAAAATCTTGCTGATTAACTGTATGAATATTACAATAAATATTCTGTTACATCCTAACAACTTTGATTTCATCTAAAATACTGTAATGTGGAGCAGGGAGCCATAAATACTGTCTTAGAAATTTACAGGAGCCTACACTGAATTCCTCCTCTGCCATAATCTTAATGTGTGAATCCCAAAGTGCTTAAAAAACTGGTTCCATCTCAAGTAAAATTCTAAGACTAGTTAATTCTAAATAAAATAACGGTTAAATACTTTTCTTCTTTTTGAACCTTAATTTGTTTATTATGAAAGGGTTTTTTTAGGATAAGTGTAATGCTGTGGTTTGGTTTGAGCTACAATCATGTAGTGTTTGCTAGCTGCTTTCCCATAACCCACAAAGCCGTTTTGGTTTTCAAATTTTCTTATGCTCTTAATCTGCCAGATCACCCACGAGGCAGTGAAGAGGGTAACTCTGTGACTAGCACAGCAGGGCCCCCACTCTGCATCGATGAAGCTGCTGGCGTGTATTTTAGCTTGCACTTGAGAAGTGAGAAATGTGTTTCTCATACTGCAAATGTTGCTTTTCTTGACGCCATTGCTTTCTTTGTAGTGAATAAATTTCTATTAAAGATGAAAATAAATCCCTGTTCCTTGTGTGCATTGTTTTAGGGCTGCAGCTAAAGTCTACGATTGCTCTGGGTTTGAAAGGAAGACCCTTCACCTGTGCTTTTTATTCTAGCTGCTGCTCAGAACTTTCTAACGACCATGAAAAGTGGGCCTTGCACGCCCTCAAGCTGTGCTTCACAGCAGCTCCCTGAATGCCTTCACACCTGGGTGAGTAAACTCCTCATGGCTTCTCATACCCTGATGCAGAAGAGTCTCCACAAATCTTACGGCTTACTGCGTGAAAATGAGGTGCAGGGATTGGACCCAAGTGTAGAAAAATATATAGGCTATTTTTGTGAGCGATTGACACTATTAGAATGCTTTCCATATGTAAGTTAGTTACTCAGTATGTTTGAATTCTTTATATATATATATGCTTTTTCCCTTCCCTTTTAGCTAGTTTTGCAAATAAAGCTTAAGTGAATTTTGTGAGGAGGGCACCCACACACTGCAGTATTTGACTCCTTAAGTTTCAGATGAGACTTTTTGCTGTCTTTGCAATAGCATTTGACTACTGTTCAGGTACCTATTCCATTTGTTGTTATAGTCACAGTTTGTCTCAAAATAACGTTTCTTGACCTTAAAAACTTGGAAGTTCAAGAGAGGACTATGCTCATTGTGCTCACATGCAGGAGCTGGGCAGCATCAGTACAACAGAGCTGTGGGCCTTGCAGTTTAGTATCCCCTTTGGCAAATGAGTATCGTGTTTAATTGCGGCTAGGAAAGCAAAGCTTCCTGCATCCAGGAAAATCCTCATTGCTGCATGTGTTTCTTGCAAGTATTGATGTATTTTGGGCTTTCTTTGCTGCTGATTGTAGTTCCTTCAGCAGCACAAGGCATTTTGCAGCAATTACCGTAGTGCCCAGGAGAGGGGAAGGGGATGACTACTCACGGTGTGCTTTTTGAAACGGATACACGTTGACAGGCTGAAGTTACGGATGCAGACCCTGGCATCCATCTTGCCAGTGGTTTTAGAAAGAGACTGGCTGGCATCTCCTCAGCTGCAGAACCCCTCCTTTACTGTTCTGTCCCGCTTCTTAGTCGTGTCCCGCCGTGATCACCAGTTCATGAGAGGCGCTTGCTGCAAGCCGGCTTAGTGCACATGGGCCGCTGTTGTCCTTTATTAATCTCGCCTTATCAAACGCAAGCACAGGAAGGTTCCTACCCCTTCGTGGTGACGGTGCAAGTGCTGGCACCTGCGTCCTGGATGACCGCCGCGTTGCTGCTCGCAGGGCCCGGGTGCCACCGGGTGACGCTGCGCAGCTTCACTGCCCGAGCAGCTTCACGCAGGGCACCCTCTAAAACCACGTGTTGTAATGAATCTAACCTGCCTTTCTGTTCTCTTTCTTGGTTTCTTTGAGATGCAAATAGCATCTGGACTGGAAGGAACTGAAATGGCAGCAGATGCAGCAGGTGGGGAGTTTGGCAAGAGCAAAACCTCTCTGAGAAAACTTTCTCTTCTCGTGTGTCAGAAGCCTCAAAGAGCACCGTGTCCATGAAAGCCAGTTACCTTCCCTCTGCAAGGGCGTTACCTTCTGCTATCTTCACTGTGCATCTTGTTGCACCTCCCTTCACTGCGATCTCTGCTCTTTCAGAATTAACGCCGCTCGTGGCAGAGCAAACGTCCCGAGGAACCCTGCCCACCAGTAATCCCCTCGTGCTTATTAAAATACTGCGAATAACCATGCAAACCACATCAGGGTGTCTCAAACAGGTAACAGAAAGGGCACAACCCCATCCATCTTAATATTTCTATATTTAACACCTTTGATAACTGTCAATAGGTTGAAATAGGTTTTAATATATCTGAAATTAAAAGGCCTCCTGAACTTCAGTTGTGGCCATCTGTTTCAAGCTAAAAATACATGACCGTAGATAAAAGTAGGTACCAAGAAGAGTACTTTCTGCAGTGTTACTTATTTTCATATTGCACTCTGAGTCTGTCACTTCTCTTTTTGAATTTACATGAGGCTGCTGTAACAATCTGGGGCTATAGCAGAGGCCATATGGTCCTGCTGCTGAAGTTCAGTGCTGCCTGTCACAACCTGCAGAGGCCGAGGTCCCCAGTACTCACGTCTGTTCCACAGGGGAGGAAGAAAGCGGCTTTCCAGCTTTCCCTTCAAATGTTCAACCACGGTACAGAAAAAGTAGCAGCAGGTTAATGCAGTGGCTTCTCGTGGTTAGCTCAAGACAAGACTTGTTCTCAGCCACCCAGATGTGTGTCTTAACACTGCCTGCTCTCTAAGAAGATTTGAATATGTTAAAAGGATTTTTTATTTTTCTTTTTACTGAAGATTTGTTTCTCATTGCTGTTATCTCTGTACTGAACTGCATCATGCAATGAAAATAGAGGCTGCAGCAAAAATGACTTCAGGATGCTGTGCCCAAGCTTCAACTCAGGGCTTCACACTATGGTCATATTTGTCATACCTAAATGAAAGCTAAAAAAGAGAGAGAAGGAAAGGAAAGAAAAAGAGGCGGTCAGTAACTTCATCTGTGACACTGGGCTGCAGCTTATAGACACAAGGGTAACTTCCAAACCGAATGAAGTGCCCAGCTGGCAGAAAGCTTTCTGAAGCCCTTGGTACTGTGCGTCATTTCTTTCTCAGTTGCAGTTTTCTACAGGCACAGGCAGTTCAGAAATATCTGGCTAAGGTGCCATGGACTTTTTTGGATTTGACAACATAGTTATGTACAAATTTAGCATTTTATAGATTCTGAAAAAGAAAAGTGCCTGTGGTTACTAAAGCAAGACCCGGTTCAACCTCTGTTTGTTCCACACATGAGCATGAAAATTTCAAGCATCTGTGGCAGAATTTCAGCAGGTTAAAGGTGCATTTTTTTTTTCTGGCAACATCAAGATTTGCTCCCCAGTGTCACAAGAAGCTTTGTGAGCATCTGTGCCTTTGATGCAATGCTCAGTTAGCTTGCTGTGAAACTGCTCAGTTACATGTGTTTTGGCATTTCATAAAATTCAACCACAAACCCGCTGTTGAGAGTGACACTTGAGTGCAGAGTGAGAGGAGCTGCACGTCCGTCCCCGCTCTGCCCCACACATGGAGCCTGGGGGTGTGAATGGAGCCACGGGGTGTCTTCACTAAATTAATAGGCGGGTATTTCCTGCAATAGGCGACACTTCTGCCCACGGATCTCATTGCCACAGACTTTTGTGCCTGCCAGGCTTTTCCACTTGCTCAATAAGCAAATTCCCTCACAGGGAAAAGACCCACCATGGGGATTTAAAAATGGAGGTACCAGCGGGTCACCAGGGGCTGGGGGAACAACAGGGAAGTGTCCATTTATGTTGCCTTGTTCTTGCATGTTTTGCTCAGCGTTCACTGTAGCAACTGTGAAAATCAAGATTCATACTTAGGCTGTTTATTTCTGCTAGGTGATCCCATCCTTAGGCCAGGGGGGTGAGATATTGAAGGACCAGGGTTCAGTTCTCTGTAAAAGCCCTATCAGCGTTTTGTTCTTGGGGCTGTTTTGTTCTGTTTTCTAGGGGGGAAACAGAAAAAAAAGGGGATTTTGTTACTTTCCATACAGCTTAAAAAACCCACCAACATAGGCATCAGGAAGTGCTAAGGCTTTTTTTCTTGGGAGAAGGTTGGGCTAAAGAAAACCCAAACAAACAAAAAGACCCGTCGCGTTTCGCTGGCAGCTCCAGTGCATTCTGCGTTGCCAGGGAGCCGCCGCTGGAGCCTCCGGAGCCGCCGCGTGCGGGGATGGCAGGGCTGGATCAGGATGGGCCCCCCGGAGCCACCGGAGCGGCTGGAGGTGGTGGGGCTGCTGCGGGAACCCGCCTTCCACGTGGCCAAGGGCACGGCGGAGGTAACGCGGGGGCGAGGAGGGGCTCGGCCCTGCAGTTCCATACGTGAGTTTGCAAAGCGGCCGCCTGTATTAAAGAACAAACAAGCAAAATATTGTACAAGCAGCACTAGGGTGTGTGGAGGGTTAAACTGCTTGTGAGTGATTTCCTTTCTATATTCTCCTCGCCTTGAAAACCCAGGCCCTGAAGCTGAAGTTCCCGAAGAAGTTTGCCGACCCTGTAATACGCCCCATGTATGAATTCGCCTGGCATGAGTATTTACAGGAGAAAAAGAAGGTAACGCTCTTGTTTACCCACGTTGTTCCTGACCCAGGTTGTGTCGGACCCTCTCATCCCCGTCCCCCTGCTCCAGGCTGCAAGCAGCACCCTTTGGAGGGGCTCTTTTCCATCGCACCTCGTCTCCACGTCCTCAGAGACCCCTGAGGCAAAGCATGGGTCTCCATGCACTTTTCCCCCCTCAAATGCTTAGAGCGTCGCATTTGTAGACCCAAGAGCAGAAGTTGGCTGCTGAGTTGCTCCTGCAGCAGTTTTTGAAGTGCCCCCCAGAAATCACCGCGCTGTCCACCCCGCGGTGCCGTGTGGCGCTGCCTTCGCTTCCCTGGGCGCCTCACGCGTTTCGCCACGGCATCGGCCTCGAGGTCGCTCCCTGTCCTTGGGCAGTGATGGCGGGGGCTGGGCGGGTGCCTGCTGGGCGACGAGCAGCAGCTGCTCCGCTGGGCCCGCCGCGCGTGGCAGCACCGCGACTTCGCGCCGCCCGCCCTGCGCCAGGCCATCGCCGAGGACTTCTGCACCAAGCACATGCGGGACAGCCAGGCAGGTGTCCCGCCTCCCCTTATTTAATCATTTTTTTTTCAGAAATCAGTGGGAAAATGGAGAGGGGCAGGGGAGAAATGAGAAGAGCAAGTAAGTCCTCTGCAGCCCGAGTCATCCATGCTCTTTCCCCAAAGAAGGGATTTTGTGGGACAGGCTGGGATGGAACCTAGTTTTAGAAAGGATAAACTACCAGGTAGCTTTAATAAGGTTGTCACTGATTTGGGAGCAGTTTCGGCATCTCTTCTATAGAGGGACAACGCTCTGTCCAAAATGGCGTGAGACTTTAACTTTTATTTATTTATTTAAAGAAAATAGTGGAAACTGTATTGTTTTGTATTGACTGTCGCGCGGGCATTTTCTGGGGCCCTTTGTAGCTGGATTCTGAATTGAGTTGGAGTGGTGACCGCTGGGCTGAAAGCAGGGCTTTATCTCACGGGATTTGCTTTTCTGCTTTAAACAGCACGTGTTTGTGTACTTGGATATAACCATTCAGGAACAGCCCATCGGGAGACTTTTATTTGAGGTATGTTACAGGGGAGAAAAGCAAAGAGCAAATAGAACTAATGCTTCATTTGGCTTAATTTGCCAAAGAAGGGGGAACAGAAATCTGGCTGGCTGACAGCCATTAATAATTTCACGTATCTTTCCTCTCTCGGTTTTGCAGCTCTTTTCTGATGTGTGTCCCAAAACGTGTGAGAATTTCCGTGTTTTGTGCACGGGAGGCATCACGTCACCTTCCAGCGGTCTCCATCTCACCTACAAAAACTCAGTTTTCCATCGAGTAGTGGAAAACGGATGGATTCAAGGAGGAGGTGCGTGTCTAGATGTCCTGTGTATATGTGAATTACAGCGGAAGTGGGGCGGGATGATCCGCATGAGTAACAGTCTTCACCCAAGGAAACAAAACTGAGCTATGGGATGTAGTTCATCTCCACAGCACAAGCTCTAAATTTATAGAAATATATATGTAAATGAAAAACATTTTCTCTTCATCCAAGACTTTTTTTCAAAAGATCTTTGTTATTTTGGATTTTAGAATTTAGGCAACTAATTGAACACAAAACACTTCAAAGTGGTCATAAAGTTCTTAGGTAATTAATTGGGACACTAACGGAAACCATTAGAGCACTAAAAGCATACACAGGAAAACCCCCTGCTTGTTCTATAGAGAGCTTAGTTCACAGAGGCGCTTAGCCAAGCCTCAGAGACGCTCCAGGTGTTTGGGGACGTTACCTGAGTGCTGGCACTATGCCCAGAGCTGGGTGCTACCTACGGAGGAGAAAGGCGTAAGAAGTGACTCATCACGTAGCTTGTCCCACCTCACCGGGAAGCCAAGTGAGGTGTGCCGGGAAAGAGAAAGATTTCCTCCTTTCCTTCCCTCCAGCCTCTCGTGGGTCTTGCCTGCCCCTACGTCTTAACCTTTCTTTTCTCCCTGCTCCAAAAGCGAGTGCTTACGCCCCACTGGAGCTTTCTGTTCAGCTTCCATGCTCTCTGCTTGCTGTGAACACCCACACAGATATTTATGTGGCCCATAAAAGCAAGTGGAGATTATAAGCTTGCTGCTGCTGTAGGGGATTACCCTGAACCAAACCTGTGTACCCCACTGTTTCAGTAACAAAGATGGGTTTATTTAAACCCTCATTATATAAAAAAGCAAAAAACAGACGCTTCAGTTCTCTGTGGTGTCTCACCCATCAGAGTGCTACTCCCACAGGAATTACTCATTCGCCAAATCTTCCTCACATCAGCTGCTAGCCGTAACACACTGCAATATCACAGCCTTGTTTCTATCTTTCCTTGCCCTAAAATCTTCCCCTTCACAGGCGTCCTTGTCCTGGCACGTGCTGGCTAAGCCCGTGAGAAACCCCATTTCTGATGGCTGCTTTTATCTGCCCTGCAGACATTGTAGCCGGAAGAGGAGACGGAGGGGAATCGATCTACGGTCCCACCTTTGAAGGTACGTTTGCCCAGGTATCTCCCCGTGCAAGTCTCAAATTGCAGCAAAATTCAGGTTATTCATCCAACCTTTTTCTCAGGATAACCCAGCACTTTTCTTTCATTTCCTTGAAGGAAACGCTTGGATTTTCAGCCAGCTTTTTTCATCATTTGCATTAGCACTATCAGACTGCTTTAACGGGAAGCTCTGGGACTTGTGCCTCTGACGCACGGTGCCCAACCTGCCACTCCCCAAATCCGCGTCCATTTGCCCTATCACCCTGTGAGTGACGGCTGACGTCCAGGCGCCTGTTTGCTTCAGATGTAAAACCGTGACAGCTGATAGCTGTCGTGGAAAGGCCAAGTGCTGTGAATAACTATAGATCTCCAGGCATCTGACAGCACTTGTTTAAATATGTTTTAAGTAATGGAAGTAACTCATTTTAACTCTAGATTTGCTGGCACCCAGGCAGCTTTAGGGCTTAGGCCCACCTCAGGGGCCACCACCATCTCTTATGTGACTCTGCTGATATAAGTGGAGCTACTAAATTGAGTTAAGTACCAAATTCCACTAAATTGAGAAGACCCTTAAAACTCTGAAAGTCAAGAAATGACAAATGTGAGGTAAGTTCAACATTAAGTGTTCCCCCCATGCTGATATAAGCCAATAAAATGTAAAGCAAAAATAATGTTATACCAGAAAATATTTAAGAGAAACAGTTCCTCTAACTGACGCAGACATTTGGGGTATTCAGCTTGGTTGAAGTGCTGTCCATAAAGATGGTTTATGACAGGTAAAGCACTTTGGAAGCTGATTTATATTCTCTTACGTAAAAGCTTTCCTCCTGCCAATGTTACAAGCGCCATTATGTTTGAGCAGGCTGGGCAGCAGCCAGCAGTGCGATCAGAAATGCCAAGCGTAGCCGAAAACTTTATTTCCAAAGACATTTAAGAGTCGGCATGAGTGAGGCCCCGGGATGGAGCCAAAGCAAACGACACGCAGGTCCATAAGGCGCTTTGGACAGGACATTTCCCCCGTCCTGGCCTTGCTGAAGCTCTGGACGACGCTTGAGCTTCTCATCTGTCACCGAGGAGAGATGCTGGAAGGGCTGGAGTTTCTGCTGCTGCCAGAGCTGCAGTGAGAGCGGGTCATATGTTTCAAAAGCACCTCCATAATGGGGTTTCAGGAGAGGTTTAGACTGGGATTCCTCAACCCTGAAAGTGTCCTTGGAAGGATTTTACTGCCCGTACTGCACCCGCTACAGATGCTGAGGTGTCAAAACAGAAGGCTGCCAGTCCTTCCCTTTTTAATTAAAAGCTACGTGTTGCTTTTCAGCTTGTAGACAGGGAGTTCTCTTAGCTACTCATTTTTAACTTAAGACGTAGATTGCTCCCCTAGCACTTCCCACCAAGTTACTTACACGGAGGGCAGAGGACAAACATCTTCGATGCCTGAGAACAGTGACAGATGCCCCTGTCAGATGGCAGCTTTCCATGAAGCTCTACACTTGGCGCATGTCCCTAGGCCACAACACTTGCTGAAATGAATGGGCCACAACAGCGTTTTACTGTGATGAGCTCAGAGCACTGAGGTAATCTCGGAGAGCCATTTGGCCTGCAGCGTCCTCTCACCACACGGAGCGCCCGACTCCAAAACGAGACAGTTGTAGCCATTTTGCAACCCACAGATCTGCCTGGGGGGAGCTGTCTGCTAACATTTAATTACGGTTCCTCTGGATTGGTTTCTGAGGAGGGCCTTCAACCAGGGCAAAAATAACCCCTCAGAATCAGAGGATAATAAAATTGAAAAATGTTCATAATTTCCTTCAAGCTTGGAGGGCTCAGCAAGAGGAGCACCACATTGCGGGTCAGCAGTGCAGGGAAGTGTCCCTGGCCCTGATTGGCCCTCTAATATTTGAGTCCCCTGCTTGCCTTGTCCCAGCTGGGAGTCCAGCCGTGCAAGTGCATGCAAGGGATCAGCTCCTGGCCTTCATCCCCCAGAGACAAACACAGGGGGAATCATCCCTAAAGCAGGAATAATCCCAAGGAGCCTCAGGGAACAATCCTGCTAGATGCCCTGAGCTCCTCAGGAAAGAGAACTTGCAGGAGGACACGGGGCTGAGGTAGCAGCGCTGCTCTTCCAGGATTCAGGAATACTTAGAGCATTTTTGCACGAGTTTTTTTCACTTATTTGTTTCCTGGCATGAGAGCTCTGTAGTGCAGGAAGTACTTTCTGGACATTGATTCCAACCCAAGAGTGACTTCACTCATGTGGGACGGGTTGATGGGAGACTGATGGAGGAAAAGGAGATGGAAAGTGAGGCAGGGCAGGAAGGAAACGAGAGAAAAAGGAGCTGTAATAGTGACTACAAGCCAAAGAAGCAAGTGCTTCCTGGCAAAGTAATTCCTTTTTTTTTATTATTATCAATCTCTTTTCCTAGATGAAAACTTTGCCATCCGTCACAGCAAGAGAGGGATTCTGGGCATGGCCAACAAGGGCCGCCACAGCAACGGCTCGCAGTTCTACGTCACCCTGCAGCCAGCTCCCTACCTGGACAAAAAGCACGTGGCTTTTGGGTACGTACGCACTGGGCTGCCCTTGCTTCAGTGCTCGGGACGTGAAACCCTAGCGCCAGCTGCAACGCGGTCGTCGTCGCTGGCCACGGAGATGACGGATTTAAAGCACCTAGTGGTGCTTGTCCCTCCCTCCCTCTGCCTGGGCGTGAGCTGCTCGGGCTGAGGCCTTCGAGCCGAGCTGGGGCAGCTCCCAGGGCAGGGCAGGACGGTGCGGCGCTGCCTGCCAAACCAAACTGCGTCCCGGCGCACGGGCTGTGTCGAGCAGACGCCTTCAGCTGCCTCCCATCTGCCTCGAGGAGCTGAAAAATAGTTACTCTGCTCAGTATGTGCCAACAGTTTTTCACGGTAGGTTGAGCTATAGGGCTGGCCCTGTTGAAGACTTTAGACTTTTAGGAATGTGCTAGGGAAGATTTTGGTCCAAGAAGTTTGCTTGATATAAAAGGACAAAAAAATGCATATATTGCCACATAGAAAGAAATATGCAGCAGAGTTTCCACGTAACCACATTACAGAGAAAGCCAATGTTTTTCAAGGCAGTGAAAAGTGTAATTATCTGACCTCCACAGAACAACCCCAAAGTGAACCCTGGCTGGATATAGTCACAGCAAGTGGCATTTGCCACAAGTGAAGGCACAGAGAAGCTGAGCACTGAGTTTACAACAGGCTTAGCTTGCATAGAGATTGGCCTTAGGCAGTTCAGTCCAGTGACTATTGGTGACTACCTAATGAAGGGACAATGTCCCTCTGCAACTCCCTGAAGCGGGAAGTTTCCTTTGGAGAGCAGGATGGATATAGCCTGTCGGTAGGAAAACCACCGTGGGATTTTGTTGCAGCCCAGCATCAGATCCAGGTGCCAGCAGCAGCTCACGGGCCAGGTGGCCAAGGCAGATGGTGTCACCGGCTTTGCTGAGCAGTTATCAAAGCCAGAGCAGGACTCAAAACTTGGGGCAAACCTGGGAGGGTCGTGCTGGCATCCCCCACACCTGATGATACCCTTCTCACCATGCTTGTCTCCTGGTGCAGGCAGCTCATTGAGGGCACGGAGACTCTTCAGAAACTGGAGGCCGTGTCCACATACAATGAGAGGCCTGTTGAAGAATGTAAGATTGTTAACTGTGGGGTCTTTGAGCCATGACTACGAGCCCGGTCGCCTTCATATGGAAAGGTAGATTGCTATTTTCCTGCCTTTTTTTTTTTCTTTTTTTCCCAAGAGTTTGAAAGCTTTTACTTAGAAAGTCAATAATAAAAACATTTCTTGTGCCTTGTGAAGTTTTTGGAATCATTCCTCTGACTTAAAGGAATGTTCACAGCTTGTTAAAAACCCTTTTGCCCAAGTATCCCAAGGGACCTGCGCGTAAGTCCCAGAGTCAGAGTCCAGTTTATGGAAGATTATAATAATATGATTACTGAGTGACAGTCTGTTATGACAAGCAGATATGACAAAATGCATGTACAGCAAAGCTGAGGCTGAATGATGGATTCACACCTCTGAAGATAAAGAGCTCTTGGCAAAATCCTGATCTCCACGACACAGCATGTCGTTCAGCGTGGTGCAGTGGTCCTGCTGGGCGCAGCACAGTTCAAATACCAAATGCAGGCTGGATATGAGAGCTCAGACCTCTCAGAGGAAAGGAAAAGAGGGTCTGCAGGACTCACACTTCTCTCAATGTCACGCATTTAGCCTTGCACTGCCCACAAGAAACTAAATGTGACATTGTTGAAATCAGGTTGGGCTGCATCAGGCTAAATCCAGGGAGCATTAGAGCAGGACTCACCTTTGAGTACTTATTTTTGACACGTGGTATCAGATGACAAGGTTTAAAGTGATTAGTACTGCTAAAACGAGAAAAACATTGTTTATAAAATTACTCCAAAAGAGGAACCATTAAGGCTGAACGTGGATGCAAGTGTATAACATTGCATCCGGTGCCAGACCTGATTTCAGCGTGCAGAGCTCGAGCATCGATCGTTCCGCAGTGGATGGCAGGGAAGCATTGAGAGGCTCAAAGACTTGTGGAAAATGAAACTGCAGTCTGGAAGGAGAAAGCAGAGCAAAGTACTTCGGAAATTCAAAGGAAGGAGCGTTCGTCAGGATGCTCGGATGCAGCATAACGCTAAATCCTGCTGTGTCAGGGCTGTGCAGGCACGGGCGGCTTCCAGGTGCCTCCTCTCCTGCCGGAGCGATCTTGAGCGACCTTTCCTCTGCACTGAGCTCACTGTGCAGGCCACTAAAATCCACAGGGCAGGGCAGAGGTAACACGGAAAAGACTCAGATAGCAGAGTACTGAAATCAGTTTTTGTCTGGGAAAGCCCAACCATTTCACGAAACCTAAGTAACATGCTTAAGTTTATTTGTGAAATGCAAATGAATTTAACAGATCACTTAGCAAATATTTAACTTCCCTTAATCATCTTAAATTTTAACAGGGGGATTTAGATCCTTACTTATGGTACAAAAGAGATTCTTTAATGTATCTGTAACTAAACAGTTAAAGAGCCTTATAACACATTTTTATTTTGTTTGTTTATTTTATTTTATTTCTAGGGTATTTTATTTTCTAATGCATATACTACTTGTATAGAAACCAAGCCTTCTGTAGGAGCACTTCGAAACAATTACCTACAGAAAAGTCTATAATGAACTAAATAGATTCTGTGTATCTCAATACAGAATAATTATTTTCACTTCATAGTTCTGTGGCAAAATAGAAAATATGGGGAGGCATTTCCTTCAGATAATAACATACTTCCTGGAAAGTTATTTTTCATAAATATATAAATGCAAGAGACACATATTTGCTACAAAATGATATGGCTTAGGAAGCCAGCATTGGGGTGGAGGTTTAGGGGTTTAAAATTCTGGTCAGATGTTTAAAGAGAAAAGTAAATTTCAGTTCTGCAGATCAAAGGAGGCAGCGCTGAAAGAGGCCAATTAACTCATTTCTTATTAAAAAAAAAAAAAGTAATTTGTTGCATTGCGCCTATTTGTCTTCTGCGACACCACCTTCCCACAACAAGCGGACGTGTTTCCCTCACCAAAACACGTACACATTTCCAGCAGCGTGTTCCCTGAGGGAGCAGGCGAGGGAAAAAGAGACACTGCCCTGACCCACGCACTGCCTGAGTGCAGCATGGGGCAGCCACACGGGGACACTCTCTGGAGCTGCCTCTTGGCCAGGAGAGGAGAACCAGGAAACGGGCTGAATTTCAGACATAACGGAGCTCCGGGCGAGCCACGGTGACTGCACTGCGTCGGCCGGGACTGTGCCAGCACGACTGTGGTCACAGATAGGATCCCGGCTTGAGGAGGGCGCCTCAGAATCATAAAGTCACAGAATGGCTGAGGTTGGAAAGGACCTCTAGAGATCATCCAGTCCAACCCGCCTGCTCCAGCAGGGACACCCAGAGCACGTGGCACAGGGTGGCGTCCAGGCAGGTTTGGAAGATCTCCAGAGAAGGAGACTCAGCAACCTCTCCGGGCAGCCTGTTCCAGGGTTCTGGCACCCTCACAGTGAAGAAGTTCTTCCTCACATGGAGGTGGAACTTCTGTGTTTCAGCTTGTACCCATCACTCCTTGTCCTGTCACTGGCCACCACGGAGAAGAGTTTGGCCCCATTCTCCCTACATTCTCTCCTCAGGTATTTGTACCTGTTGATAAGATTCCCTCTCAATCTTCTCCAGGCTATACAGGCCCAGCTCGCTTAGTCTTTCCTCATATGACAGATGCTCCAGTCCCTTAATCATCTCTATGATCCTACGCTGGACCCTCTCCAGAACCTCCATGTCCCTCTTGTACTGGGTAACCCAGAACTGCACTCTATACTTCAGATGCAGCCTCACCGGAGCTAAGTAGAGGGGCAGGATCCCCTCCCCTCGACCTGCTGGCAACGCTCCTGCAGGATCCCATTGGCCTTCTTGGCCATGAAGGCACAGTGCTGCCTCATGATTAACTTCTTGTCAACCAGAACTCCCAAATCCCTCTCCGTGGAGCTGCTTTCTAGCAGGTCAATCTGTACTGGTGCCTGGGGCTATCAAATGAAAACTGGAGCATGAAACCATACGCTACAACACAGTTTTTCAGTCTGAGATCAGGTGGTTTCTGAATCCGATCCGGGAGGGCTACCAAGGCCAATGGGAATTACTAGCACAGTCCCTCTGCTGTGTAGGTGCTCAGTGCTTGCCCTCGGCCTCCACAGCACAACTGTTTCTTTTAGCTGCAGCAAGTGGGCAATATATGTCCTGCAGCGCTCCCAGACCGGCGAAGATTGCTCAGCTCTCTCTTATCAGCCTCCGGCCTTGAGCAAAAGGCCGAGTGCAGGGCAGCGCGCTGCAGCCCTGGCTCTGTTTTGTGGAAGTGCTGAGGGGAAGCCGCATGCTGCAGATACACTGAAGTGGCTGCTGTTTGTGTATCATGCTGCTTCGGGAAGACTCAATCTAAACATTAGTCTTATTTTTCTTCTATTACCTAAGTCAGCCTGACTTTCTTCTGTGGCTGGTTCTTGCTGTGCAGGTGAGGAGCTTATTCCCTCTGCCACATCTTGCCTATTTTCTCCCTTGACATCTCTTTTTGCATTGCCTTAGGCCATACACCCCTCTCAGAGGCAGAGGATGTCCATGTGGGCCACCCGCAAGGCTGCTGAAACCACCACAGAGCCGCCAAGTGTCCAAGTGGATGGTACCTCCTCTTCCATTACAATGTGGATTCGCCCACTGCTAACAGGAAGACACTGTGGAAGCTGCATGTAAGACACTTCCCCCTAATTTCCTATCCCTGGTATCTTCCTGCTGTATTTTCAACAAAATACATTCTTAATCTGGTCTCTAACTATGTAATATTTGTTGCCTATCACTCTCTTTTCCAGAAGCAGGGCCTAGGTGTGTAAGCTCCAGGGAAAAGCCACAGCTCAGCTGGCCCAGCTGCTTGCTCACCAAGAGACTGTATGTTGGTTTGTTGAAACCCATTTGATCTCAAACCTGGTATTATTGATCTCAAACCCTATATATTATAGGGCCATCTGGGCTGGAAGCTTCCCTCCCCTTGCAGGGATTAGTCACTTTCACTGTAGAATATTAGTGACTGTGTATAAAACACACACTCTGTTTTGTAGATGTCTTGATTGCCACAACGCAGTGCCTGCATGGCCGTGAGGTGAAATGGTAATTTTGAAAAGAAATACAAATGTTTATAAATGGAACCAAAGCGATAAGTTCCTTTTGGATTATCTACGAAAAAATTCTTGTTCATTGCTATCCTCCCTGACTTTGCAGTATGTTACTCCAAACCTCTTCAGAAGCCCAGTTATTCCATCATTCCTAGCACGAAATCATTGAGATTCCTGGGTATTTGCATTTAAAAATTGCTTCCCTAAAATGGGCATCTGCAGACTCTTAGTTTTTATCCATATTTGCCAAGTACTTTACATAAATTTCCAGTAATGCAGTGCCTGGAACTCCTTATAAGAAACGTTCTGACATTCAACACAGAGGTAAATGCCTCACTAACCACTAAGCATATAACAGTGCAATGAAAAAAAAAAAAAAAAAGAATACAGTGATGAATCTGATGTTTTACATCCAACAACAACAACCAGAGCTGCTGTGATCCTGCTGACTGTATTCCTCAACAAAGTCCTGAGATGCTGACTTTAAGAAAAAAAAAATTAGACAGACCGCATTTATCATACCCTTGGATTCCCACCAGCCCCTCGGATTACATGGTAGACATGTTTTCACTCGCTTGTGGAGGCAAGTTGTGGCTGTAGTTCTGGCCCTGCTGGTAATCTCAGTTCTGTTTGTATTGTATTGTCTACTTCATTTTCTCCCTGTTTTTCCATACATATGTATGCTATTCAGCATCTTTTATCATTTTCATTTACCATGTGCCTTGTTTGTTTTCATTTTAAAAAGGCCAAAGCTTTCATGTTGCTGCAGTAATCTAGATTGTAGCAACTGTGATTCTTCACGCTAAGCCTGCGTCCAGCACATCTCATAAAACAAAACATTGTATTAGTTGCTGAGAACGCTCATAATACAGTTATTAAGATAACCCCCAAGAACTGCAAGAACGAATAGCTGAGTTCAAATGTCTCACGTCAAGTGACATCACAGGAGATCCTTTGAATCAAGCTCTGGTCCCAGTAAGGGATCCTTGTTCCAGCAGGACAAAAACCACCCTGCCAGCATATACCCAGGAAGGTAAGTGGAAGCAGTGGAAATGCCCACTTCAATTTTAGTTACTAATTTTTACAAATGTTGGTTTTGGATCTACTTATGTTTCTCCTCTCTTTATTCCACATGTTATTTCAAACAAGGGAGCACAAGCCGGTGAGTGTTGCTTCCTTATGACAAGAAGGCACAAGTCAGGGAGCATTGCTTGGCACTGGTTTCCCAAAGCTTGCTTATGCTGTCACTGAACATAGATATTGAAGCAGGTTTGCATGCACAAATGATGGCCTATCATCACTGTGGATGGCATATGTTGACTCAAGTTACCTTAAGGGGTAAAAAGTAGGGAATGAGAGAGAGAGAACCGGGTGTGGGCCTCTTGGAGCAAACACCTGCCCGTGGAGAGAGGAGGGCACAGAGGAGCTGCTGGAGCTGCCCTGCCCATGCTGCTCCAAGCAGACAACCGCCGCGTCCCAGCACGGGAGGGACGTCGCACTCTGAATTAGAGCCGCAGAGGAAGTGGTTCAGTGACAGCTTGGTGAATCTGCAGTGTCTGTACATATGTCGGTGGCCCTTTAGTAACAGGGGAGGATGTGAGGCTGAACCCGCCTTCTTGATAATATGCAAGTGATTCTCTTTGTTATTTTATTGAACAGGAGTCTACCTTCTGGAAAACCTTGTTATCTTAAAGCAAAAAAAAAAAAAAAAAAAAAAAAAGGGGGGGGGGCAAAGAGAAAACTCTGTCTAATGACTAGCAGGAAAGAGAAGCGGGATTCCCAGACATACATTCTTCTCTGGGTGCTATTTCCAGAATAGATGGAAACAGCTCTAATGAGACCTTTTATTTATTTATTCCATATTTCCACTGCAGTCCAACAAACTTTCCATCAGGGTCCTACTCATGCTCCCTATTAGTTGCTCCCATTTCAGAGCACCAGCAGACAAGGTACAAATGCAGCACGCAGACTTGGCACAACTACCTGGGGGCACTGTTATCCCCTACGTTATTCCCTAAGCCTTTCTGTTCAAATACAAACTAAAAGCTACGAGACAAGGGGGCGGAAAAGGGAAGACTCCCCAAGCACAGCCTCACGCTGCCGCTTCC
>NW_010588847.1:0-12392 GCF_000705375.1 Tinamus guttatus | reverse complement strand
CTTATTTATTTTTGGCCGCCTTTCGTGGCGGTGCTGGGCATAGGTTAACTGCTGGGAGCAGCGGCGGAGCAGGGTTAGGCAGCCCGCTGTGGGGCAGAGCGGGCGCTGTGGGTTCCGCAGGACCCCAGCCACATCCTGTGCACGTCTGCCTTTTAAGTATGGGGCCAAGCTGAAAGGGGAGCATCTGAATCCACCCTGTAACAGCCAGGGCACCTCATCCGGGGATCAGAAAACGAGCTTGCCTGCTTCGAGAGCTGCCTTCGTGGTACCCCCGTCTCCACAGTGTGGAGAGCCGGCATATCTGCTGCTGTAGCCCCTATAAAGATTTTCACATAACCTTTTCTAGCAGGAATAGCGCTGGGAGAGCACATGACGTGCTGCGGCTGATTACGAAGCTGGATTTGTTGACAGCTCACCCTTGAAATATTCTGCAGTGATACAGATGTGTTCTGGGGCTTTACTCCAGCAGATCTGTTCCTCCCTCACACTAGCCTGGGAGTTCACTTCAGGAAGTGAACTGAAAATCTTAAAGTAACCTCTGTTAGCTGCGGCGGGCATTAGACTTTCCTGTCTCCACAGATGTGCCTTGATAAATTGTCTGTATAGCAGGAAAGAGTTTTCATTTCTGAAACATGAACATTCAGCAAACATTTTTAAATGTTGTGCTGACTGCTACCTCTGGTCCAGATATATATACAACAGAGAATAATAAGTAACTGTCTCTGAGATTTGTTCTCTAGAAACTGCCATATCACTGTTGAAGTGGCTTAAATACCATCTTTCTGAAGGGAGCAGGGTGAGACCACACTGATTTGGTAAATGATGGTTTATACAGAACTGGTAAAGATCCTGTTATATCTTCCTGTGTGTCTTAGAAATGACAAAAGAGGCACTAATATTTTTAGGTTATATACAGATTATGTACTTTACTTCCCTATATGCCTAAACCAGTCGTATCCATCAGAAAGGCTATCAACCTCATGTTTAATTTGGATTGCCAGAATGCTGAAGTTAGAGTTAACTCATTTATCCTGAGATGTGAGTTGCCGTGTTGATTGCCAACGATTTGTAAATAGCCATGTTTCCTTCACTAGGGAGCAGGGTGAAGAAAAATGAAAGGTCATCCATGGGTGCTTTGGAGTAGGTGGATGTGATGTGAAATGTGCTGACAAATCTCTGTGACAGTGGGTGGTTTTGTGTGGGGTGGGGATTTTTTTGTTTGTTTTTAGTGTGATGACTGTATGAATAAGTCTTATCTGAAAGTAATACAATAAAATTGTAGACTGGGAGAATTTATTTGACCCAGATATTGGATTTGTTGACATTGTGGTTTTCGGGCAACATTTGACTGAGATTAACATTGAAAAGCAATATCATATTGGGCTGGTTAAGTCACTGGCGCCTACTATGGTTAAAATATGAATAGATCGACTTCCTCTCTCTTTTCCTTTGTGTGCATTTGTATATGAAGTTTTCTAGATCCTTCCAAGTTGTTTAAAGTCGAACAGTTACTTGCAACTGTCTTGATTTGTTGTCTTTTGTTAATGTATCTTATACAACTTACATAAGCCTATGCAAGTATGTAGATAAGTCCTTTCCTTCCAGTGTAAAGCTGTAGTGTGAGATAATAAAATACCCACTTTATTATGCATTCAGTAACCACTTACTATTGCTGTTTTGGGGAGCCTAACATATTTTAATAGAGGTTATGTATCTGTATGGCTCCCTTGGTTTCTTAGTCATGGGTGACAATTCCTAGTTAGCCGCAGTGTATCCTGTTGGGAAGAGTACCTTAGAGGTGGTAAGGAACTTGCCAGTATCCTAAACATAGGGAGCTTCATACTCAACAAAAGGAGTCTGACATGTTAAGTCCACTGCTTCGTCTGAAATGTTTTAAATGAAAAAAAATATGAACCTTCCAGTTTTAATTGTTAACTAGCACAGCTGTTTATACAGACCTGAAATGCAGGGCCTGAGTTATAAAGCAACGTAAGTAAAACCTTCATGCTAGGTACATTCTCGGTTGCATTTCTTGAATCTTCTTGATTCAATCTACTTGAATCTTCTCATAAATTTGTGCTCGTTGTGTAAATCAGATTTGCTAAATAGTTGAGATTAAATTAGATTTAAATTTGACTTGTGCAAAAGCCCATAAATTTTATTTTTTCTGATAGCTGCCTAGAAATGCGTGGTCTTAAAATGGGACTAGCTACTAGTACTAGAGTACTGAGTGAAGATTCGTGTTGCTCTTAGTTCAACAGTGCTGTTCAAAGGGCCTGGCTGACAACAGCAGCGATGGAATTTGTGCATTGCTATGAGCTATCTTGTCCGATGAAGCAGAATTACTTCTGACTTGCTACCATGACATCTGTGTTGTTTCTAGAATTGTAACAACTACCTTTTAGTCTAGAGTCAGACAAATCTAGTGCGAAATTACAATTTTCCATTTTTTCAGCATTCTGCTGCAGTATCTTGTTCTGCATCTAAGATTAGCACTTCTCCAATCAGTTGCTGCTAAACTTGCAGAGAGACTCTCAGGATGTTGTGTTGTTTAGCTTCTGCATATTCATGGTAGCTTAATTGGCACCTTAATAGAGGATTTTGTTTGGTATCAGAAGAATTTGCATATCTTACCAGCTCCCTGATATCTGAGGTGTTTGGAAACTGGAGTACCCAAAATAGCATAACCTTTGTGATGTAGCCCATGTCATGGTGTGTAACATCTGGTGGTACTACCTGCGGGCATCCTTGCCCAGTGTCTTGTATCTAGACTTGTCTCTGAGGTCCTTGGGTCACAAAGCCCACTGAAGCTGGAGGGGCAGATGGCTGATGTACCTGGGCCAACGGGTGCTACTCCTTTTCCATGAGCCAAGCCAAGTCAGCACAGAGCTCTGAACTCTTTTGAACGTAATTGGGTCTCAGCCCGAAACTTGCGGAGTTGTCAGCAGTCATAGTGTGGTTAAGCAGTAGTTTAGAAGCTCTCCTTGTACGGTTAACTCAGATAACACAATCGGTTTGAAAGCATGTAGCAGTTTCCTTATGGCACTTGCTGAAGCCTAAAGCTTCTGTGGGCATCTAGACCAGCAACGGCTCTTGGACTTTTAGCTAATCTTTGAAAGACTGGTTGTCTTGGTTTTCCACATGCTGCCTCAGCTGTGGATCCACTCCAGTTTCTAGGTCAGGATCACTTAGATGCAGTTAGGTACTGAATACCTTGTTCCCTATTATGTAACACTTGGGCTACACTCATACAGCAGCACTGTTCTCCCTCTAGTTTGCCTGGAGGAAACGGGCTTTGCATTAGTAAGCCAGGATGTTGGCTTTATTCAAATTTGTACTACAAAGATGAGCACTGCCTTGATTGTCCTGTCTGTGCCAAGTTTATATATATGTATTCAGTGATGCAACTTCTGCTCTTTCTGTGGCAAGTTGAATGTACAGTATGCTAGAATTCAGTGCCATGTATAAGGGTCCCTAAAATTCAGCCTGCTGCTGTTTCTTGGAGCTAAATACTCTCATTAGTTAAACACAATCTTTTATTCTTTTATAGCTTCGACAGTTGATCTCTCTGCCAATGTTACTACAACATCTACCAATGCTACTACAGCCCCTGCCAATGCTACTACAGCATCTACCAATGCTACTACGGCCTCTGCCAATGCAACTACAGCCTCTGCTAATGCTACTACAGCTCATACAACTATAGGTAATGTGAAAAGATGCAGATGACTGGGTCACTTTGTAAACAACTCTCTGAACTTGGAAGTATAGTGTGAGTTATAATGCAATGTATGTTGCTAGGATTGCTCTCTATACTGAGTGGAGGACAGTGAATGGCAATGAACCAAGTACTGGTGAATAAAGGACAAGGGCCTTTTCACAGACCACTGTAGTGAAGTGACTACTAACATGTGAGGTGGGGAATACAAAAATAGTTTCAAGGTTTGGAAGAAGCAGTTTATGTAATAACTTTTTTTTTTTTCCTTCAGATATGAATAGCTATAAAGTGGCCCAGTGAAAGCCATTTGGTTTGGGTAACAATTAATGCATAGCGGAAATAGCTAATGAATTTGACTGTGTATGTTGCCCAGTCCTAACATTTTTGCTTTTACACATGCAGTCATCTTAACAGTGGTGTCTTAAAATCCTAAAAACAGTTCTTTAAAAGCATCCCCAGCTGAAGGGAGCTGCTTGGTAGCAAGATGCAGAACTCGACTGGCCCCCAGAAGCCTACAGTAGGCTTTGAGTGCACTTACAAACATTGGTGCTTGTCACAGCTACATACTGGGATACTTATTTTTAAGTAAAACTTGTTTTCTGGAAAAAAAAAAAGTAGGGTGGGGAGGGTTAGAGATCCAGAGTTCAGTGTTGATAACTGAAGGACCTTTAGGACATCTTCTGGTTGCACTGTTCTCCTATTTTAATAATATCCCTGGCGATTAATGATTTTCAGAAAGTCATGGTATACAGTGAGTGTTCATCTCCTGACCTCCAATCCCAGAGGTCCTGGGATTAAGTACTTGTTCAGTATAGTATAAACTGATTCTAAAGGCTCCTTCATAAAAGTCCTCTGCCTTGATGCAGACTCTTGGTTGCCTTCTATGGAAACTGCTTGATTCTTGATTCTTATTCAGGATCTCCTCTTGATTCTTATTTCAGGATCAGCATTCACATTGGAGTTTGAAAGAAAAGGGTTTTTTTTGTCTGAGTGAAGGATCACTGTCTGATCTATAGAGAACCTTGAAATACTTGGCTGACAATGGTATGGTCGGGTTGCAAATTAAAAAAGCAATCCTTATTGCAGAAATCTGTCTTAATGCCATGCAGCTGAACATCTAAATAGTGTGGGGGCAGCCTGAAGTCAAAGCTTATCCTTGTTGGAGCACAGAAAGACAAACCGTTTGCATAAGAACCTAAATGCTTGTGAACTTTGCTCTTGTAAGCTCGTGGTGTGTACATACTCTCTGAATTTCAATTTTCTCTCAAACAGCTAACGTCACTAATGCAACTACACATGCGCCTCCAGTTACAACTGCCACCTCAGCCCCCAAAACAACCAGTATACCAGGTAACTTTTGAGAATCAGGAGTAGTTTGTGGAATGTTAAATGTCAGAAACATGTTGGTCAGGCTAAATCAGTTGACTGCTTTTAATAGAGTGGCTATAACTGATTTTTAATTTGGATGTGGGGCCTCTTACTTTTTGGGAGGGGTTGTTCCGTCTTTGTGTTTCACTTGCAGCATATAACTGGATGCCTTAAAAGAGATACTGGGCCACAGTGGGAATTGAGTCGACGTATTTTATTTTGGCTTCAGTCCTAAGTATTCCATGAAGTGAAGCTTTTTAAAACTAGCCATTAGCAGATGTCTATAACTTCTAGATTCTTATCTGTTGTGGCTTCAGTGAATTTCTTTAAGCATAACTCTTGGGGTAAAATAGAATAGATGGAAGATAATTATTTAATGTGAATTTCAGCCAAAAAAAAAAACCAGCGTAAAATAATTTTAAGTGCTGTCCACTCATACTGTATTGTGGTGTTTAACAGGTACAAATGCTACTGTGACTCCTGCCCCTTCTCCGCGCAAATCTACATTTGATGCTGCCAGTTTCATAGGTGGAATTGTCCTTGTGCTGGGTCTACAGGCTGTAATTTTCTTTCTGTACAAATTCTGCAAGTCGAAAGACCGAAACTACCACACGCTTTAGGACCTGCCACTTTACAATGGACTAGTAGCCCAACACCTGTAGTTCACTGAACCAAAATATCTTCTGTTGCTCATGGAAGACAGCAGTCCATAATATCCTTTAAATCTCTAAAAGAAGACTTAGAAGAATATTTTTGCAACATTATATTTGGCGAGAGGTGTTATAAATCTCCAAAAGGATTACTTGCAATATGCTGCATGGGTTCTAATGGCTGTCTAATTTTTCTTTTGTGGCTGCTGCTGTGGGACTCTCTTCAATATGCCAAATGTAGACATTCACAGATTCTTGTATGTGGCGGTGATAACACCGTCTTAAGTAGACAATCTCATGGTTACTTATTCTGAAGTCTAATTTAATCAACCTATGATGCAGTATCCCTTTAGTTTTATCAAGATGTGAATTATTGGTGACTGACTTCAGGGAGTGAAATACCATTTTTACTAGCTTGTGGCCCTTACAGCACACTGCTAGAAAGGCGAACGGAATTTCTAGTAGATAATGTCTTAATGAAATAAAATAATAGCCCTTTTCTAACACAAGAATAAAGATTGCTTGGTACAATACTGCATTCCAAACTAAAATCTTGTGCCCTTTCCAATCAATGCTGAGGGTGGAGAGGGGATGTATGGATAATCTTCATGAAGGGGAAATGAAGATTAGTGCCTTAAAAGACAAAAAGTTAATAGGCTGCAGAAGGGTCCCTCTTATCTCAAAGGTAAACAAAATATATTAGGTACTAGCTTTTTATACAGGAGAATGGAATATGAGTGACTTTAAGCATTCCAGTTTCAAAACTTCCCGCATTAAACATGGGCTCCTCATTGATCTGATTTCTGAGGATGAGGGAGCATGGTACAGTAACCTTCAGCTCTAGGCAGAGGATGCCAGTTGTTGACCTTCTGTTCTGGCCTGCCAGTACAAAGTGTGACACAAGTGACAAGAGTCAGGACAGTTCACTCCCTGCATAAACAGGCAGCAACATGCATTTATACTTGAAATACTGGTGTTAGGGAAATCGTGAGGTTTTCATTCTTTCAATGCTTCTTAAATTTACGTGTTATAGTTAATTTCTGTATTGTCACTATCCCAGCCCCCTACATGCCTGCTTGCTGAAGGAGCAGGAGAGTGTAGCTTGGAGGGGCTGCCGATCGCTGATTTGACCCGAATCAGGGTGGTCACAGTCCTGGGACTGCTCAGGCCTTTGTGAGGGTGGACAGGGAAGCCTTGTAGATTGTGTAGGGTTTTTGATTTATTTTGGTCTGCTTGGTTTTGCCCCCTTCCTTATCACGTTTGTATGACCCTGAAGTGAACTGGCTCAAGCAACCTATGCAGCCAGATACAGATAATTTTTTTTTTCCTCCTTTTTTTCTTCTTGGCTGGATCAGGTTGCTGTCAGAGTGTCTGCAGAGGTTCATCCTCTCCAGTGTAGATTGACTTGGGAACCTGTGAAAATAAACCCATAAGAAAAATGGAAGTAAAGATCGAAGGAAGTGGTGGGTTTAGCACTTGATACTTATCTTGTGGTGTGGATTGACCAATATCCCTTGATCTTCAATGTTGGGAGAATCTGTAGCACTGTCTTTCTAGACTGACTTGACTAGAACTTGGCACCCAACACAACACAGTGACCGCTTTGATGCAAATAATAGTCACAGCAGCGTAGCTTCAATATAAAGCAAATTAAGTGCACTTTAGTTGCAGTGTTGCTTTCCTGTGTTCTTCTAGTTTCTGTTGTGCTGCATAGAAAACTGAAGTTGCTACAAAATGCAAAGGTTAATCACTGGTACTGTATCTTCAAATTTATTAGCTTGTTTTCTAAACAAAACTAAGACAATCAGCTCAGGTTTAATGAACAGAGGAGTGAGCAGCCAGTTCCCAGCAACAGTGTATGGATTAGATGGCATATCCTTGGCCTTATTATGAAATCACTTAATCTGTCCTTTCCCTGTCTCTGAATTACTTTATTACATTTATTCTTTAAAAAAAAAAAAAAGATATCCATGAGCTTGTGTTCTGTGCTTTAAAATGAGCAAAACACTCTTCAAAAGTGTGGCAGAGATCTCCTTCAGCTCAGTGGAGCAAACTGTATTTCTAGTGTATAACTGGGAGGGCTTAAAGGGCTGTCTTCTGAGAAATTTGCAGAGAAGTTCTAGAGGATGCTTCACAGCATGAAAGACATAACCACATAAAGTTGTTGCTCTGTAGAATATTGCAAAGATGCTTACTCATGAGCTGTGCTGATTCCCATTTAGTTCACAATGTATGCTGATGAAGCAAACTAAAATAATTTTTGAAGTGCCTTAAAGTTGCTTAATCTTTTGCCTCAAATTTGTTTAAAAGGTATAAGGGGTATCTTGCCTTAGTTACTAAATTCTCCTTGGTGCCAGCACATTGCTACTTTCCAAGACTTTAGGAAACCCAGGACCTCTGCTGTGTACAGATGCCAATCTGGAAGAAACTCAAGCTGAATTTAGTCATGTTCTGGAGGGCCTGCGCTGCACATAGCTTGCTGAGCAGCCTTGCCTAGCAGCAAGATGTAATCCACAGTTCACAGAGTTGTGGCTAGGATCGTTTCCCATGGATTTGCTTGGCTGGAGGGGCTGGGTTGCACATCTTCACCATGTGCTTGGCTGCCTCACTAGAGCAGGTAATGACTCCTTTGCAAAACTGCAGTAACGGCTAACCTGTGCCGTGTACTAGCAAACAACTTGGAAGTAAGAACTTGCAGTTTTCCTTGGCCTCGTGTTCTGAAGTGGAAGGTAGCTCATTGATCTGTAGTCGTATTTGCCCCGAAATCAGTTTTAGGCACTGAACTGTAGTTATCTGGCTTTTTCTTGAAGCCAACTTGTGCAAGTATTAAGCTGTTATCTTATGAATGTTCTTTGCAAGTGTTGCTGTTAAAGTTTGTATTTCGTCTTCAGTGGAGGAAAACCAAAACGGTTGTAATTGCAAAACCAAATTGATAAATAAAATCTGTCAAATGAATTTTTACTTGTAAGCTTTCTCTTATGTGATCTGAGCAATCCCAGAGGGACCTTCTGCCAGCTTCCTGGATGTTGTCTATGATAATCAAAAAACACTGGAAAAAGAGAGAATAAAAGATTTGAAGAATTTAGAATTATTGTGTTTTATATATAGTATTAGCCTGGAATTGGGGATATAGAACAACACACCGATTCAGATGTAGAATTGTCTCCAAATGACTTCTCATGTCGATTGTGTTTTCCATGTTAATTTAGTCCTGTTCTCCCCTTAAAGCCAAAACGTAACAAGATATTGCCAGTTCCTCTCGATATTACCTGTTCCTCTTGCAACAACCTGTAAGTCTTATTGATCAATGCCCCTTTTTCCAATAGCGATATTGGACTTCAGCCTGTACAGCAGAAGAGACACAGCAGCCTATAACGTGGCTCCCGTCGGACAGTTACAGCCCCGATGCTCTAGTTTTGGTTTATGGTAGATTATTAACCCACAGAGAAAAAAATTATTGCTCTGAGCTTCCTTTCATTCCTGATTATACAAGAGAGACAACAAGGGTTCGGACTCTGCTAATTGTGGAAGTGTCCTGGAAAAGGATGCAGTGCTGTACTCATGCAGTGACTAAAGTGAAACTGGCACCGAGTGAAGCAACCTTAGCGAGTCCTCTGTGATTACTGAGTGAGGTGTGAGTGTGTCACCTAGGGTATTGAGGTAACTGTCTCACACCATAGGAAAGCTGCAAAAACTTCAGTATTGTAACACTAAAGTGCACTTTACTTCAATTGCAATTTTAGCAAAACAGCAAAAATGTTAGCACGGTCTTCTGTGTTTTTGCCACTCAGTTTCTATGGATATAGATCTTTGTTTAGATGTCCTGAGCTTCAGCAAAATTGTTGACACCACAGAAATGATGCTTTTCTGTCCAGTTTCTTGTTCCTGCTTAGCACAGATCAGCTAACTTGAATGTGAAAACTTAATCTGTTGAGCAAGGTGTAACCGTTTTTGTCATCATGTTTCTACTTGCTCTTTGGACATTGTCCTGTGCTTTACAAAATACTTATTTTTAAAGTCAGCAGAGCTGCCTAGAAAAGCTGTATGGAAACAGAGGAAATTTAGAGCCTCTTAACGTATTGGGAATTCTGTCTTCCAGAAAAACAGCCATTACTTTATGCAGTCAATGTATGGGGATATTCTTTTACTTGTAAATTGGCATGAGGTTCCAGACGCTACACTGGCACTTGATGGCAGCATTAGTGACCTTGGGGAGTTAGTAGTCGCCTTTCCCATCCACCTGAGCCGTACCTTAAAAATAACTTCTGTTACTTGCTGATTGATTTTTATAACATCCTAATTGCATCAAAGCAAACTTTTACTATAACACCGTAGCAGTAAGCTTAAATGGAGTACCCTTCGTTATTGAAAGAAGCTTTAGCAGCCTCCTTCTAGGAGCTGGCTATCTAAAAATCCAACAGGTTGTTAAGGGCTGCTTGAATTTACAGATGGATCCAGATGGATCTTAAGATTAATTTTGGAGGAGGGGCAGGCTTTTTATTTGGTTGTATGGTTTTGTTTTTGTTTTCCTTTCTAAAAAGGGGGATCTGATTGTGTCCACCAATGTTAATAGGACTGGATGATGCTACAAGGCGCATAGGTTGCCTGTTGCAACTCGTCATCAAAAACTGCAAGAAAACTTGATGCACTTTGAGAGAAAACTTTGATTTTTTTTATTGTCAGATTTATCAGAGCAGCTTTTTTTTCCCTCATGTGAGAGAAATACAGGTAAGAGCCATGAATTTATGCACATATTTTTCTGTTTCATCCTTGGGGTTACTGAGGGTTGTGCAAGTGCTGCCCTTTCTTTCCCTTGCAGGGGGAAGGGAGAGGCAGGAGCACCGCAGAGCTGATGTGTCACCTTGAAGCAGGCAGGAAGGGGTCAGGGGTTGTGAGCACCACTGTGGGCAGGATGTGGTGGCCTAGGCTTATAATAAGGGCACAGTTGTAAAAGCAAACCCAGTGCTTTGGCTCTGAAAACTCAATTATAGTTCGTGCTGCTGTGTGACCACAGCAAAAGGAAGCTTTTTAGTTTTGACCAATGTCCTCATTGCTGCACTGTCTCTCTGTACTGTGCTGCCTTTGAAGAAGGGACATCCAGCACTGTTCTTGCTCAGAAGAAAGATCTGTGTCACCCAGTAAAGCAGAGATCCTTGCTATAGCTGGCATTGAGCACTATATCCAAAGACATTGAGATATATGTGTATATATATGCTCAGCACTGCAGGGCTACTTTATCCCTTTCGTTTTTGTATAAATTGCTCTTTTCTTCCTCCAAGACTTCCAGGTTAGTGGCAGGGTTCAAAACACTTTCTGGGTTGAACAGAAGTGCTTTTTTTAGGCTTCCTTTGGCCCAGGCCTTGTTCCTGTAGCTGCACGAAGGTGGTAGGAAGAGGTTTTTCATCCAGATGTGGCAATAGCATAGCTGCCATTCTCTCCTTCCCTCTGCTGGGCACCTAAAGAGTAAGTAGCATAAAAAGAGTCACCAAGCACAGCATGGCACTCCAGTCTAGAAAAAAAAGGTCCTCCCTGTATTATTGCTAGCTAAACACCAGCAAAAACAAAAGGTCCAGCGTAAAGCAGCCAAGATGATTAAGGGACTGGAGCATCTATCGTATGAGGAAGGACGAAGCGAGCTGGGCCTGTTTGGCCTAGAGAAGAGAAGACTGAGAGGGGATCTGAGCAATATGTACAAATACGTGAGGGGAGAATGGAGGACGGAGCCAAACTATTCTCGGTGGTGGCCATGACAGGATAAGGGTTAATGGGTACAAGTTAAACCACAGGAAGTTCCACCTCCATATGAGGAAGAACTTCTTTCCTGTGAGGGTGCCAGAGTCCTGGAACAGGCTGCCCAGAGAGGCTGTGGAGTCTCCTTCTCTGGAGATCTTCCAAACCCGCCTGGATGCCACCCTGTGCCACATGCTCTGGGTGTCCCTGCTGGAGCAAGGGGCTTGGACTAGATGATCTCTGGAGGTCTCTTCCAACCTCAGTCATTCTGTGACTCTGAAAAAAATCCCCTATCCAACCACGTAGAAGAGCTAACAAGCCCTTTCAGCTCTTCCTACATAGTGGTCCCCTTGTCCTTAAAGATATATCTTTAAGGGAAATTAACATATTTACCCAGACAAAACATGCATGGTTTATATACAACTCACACTAGCCACCAGGTTGCTGCTTTTGCCACCGTACGGTCCTGCTGCCAGCGCCACCATCACTTGCTGTCCTCGGTATGTGCCAGGTTCCTCGTGCTGCGGCGCTGCTCCCTGCACCCGGGTGCTGCAGAGGGGGCCCAGGGGGGGTGGCTGCTGCCCCCCGGCGCCCGCCTGCCCAGCCGGGCAACGCGGAGTCAAAACGGAGTAACGCCAAAGCTGGGACGCCTGGCCCGTACGCAGAATATATGTATATACAAAAATAAAAAGCCAAAGAGAGCTGTGAGCACTCAGGGTAGCACTAATAGATTGTTTAATCTGGTAAATACAGTGTGAAATCCTGACACAGAGGAGAACAAAAACTACTTGCAGCAATTTTGTTTATTAGCACCCCGCAAGTCCTTTGCTTTCATAGTAATGACTATATTTATCTTTATTTTTCCAGCAGGAGACAGCTCAAAGAAACAGAAAATTCTTGCTGCCTAGGGCTACCCATTACATGAA
>NW_010588846.1:102448-107137 GCF_000705375.1 Tinamus guttatus | reverse complement strand
GGTGCTGGGCAGCATCAGCACATCCTGGATTTATTAGCTGCATTTCCATCGTCTGGGGGCACTTCTGACAGAACAGGGTGTCGCTGGGCTTCTTGCAGAGCAGACGCAGGTCAGAGACGGTCCCGGTGCCGCAGCGCCTGCAGGCTCCGTGCTCGGGAGGAGACACAGCTCACACATCCGCGTTCAGCTACCTGATGTCTGAGTGCCCAAACACCTCACGCACAAGCCCACCGTTAGCTTATACATGAGCACCCGGTCATTTCACATATGCCCAATCAGTTCATGCCCGAGCACCTATGAGCAGCTCACACGAGTGCCGTGTTGGATATAAACTGTTCACGTAACCTGTTCTTAGACTTTCATTCTGGTTATAAGTAAAAATTTTGAACAAATTGATACCAGTTGCACATTTCCTTCTACTACTGGATACAGTTGACTACTGACTTCATTCACACTCACTGTTTTTAGCTAATGTAAAAACTAGCTCTATTCATGTCTCCTTGCTTAAGCTCAGGGAAGTGATACACGTGCAACACAGAGGGAGCACAGGTGTACATTTACAACATATCAGCTACTCCATAAGAACCATCTCCAGAAAAACTTGAAGCTGTTGCAGAACAGATTTTTCTTCTTTCAGAGAGGAAAACGAACGACCTTGAGTCTCTTCCTGGTTACCAGAAGGGTGTGCACGTGGGCAGCCATCAGGCCTTGCTTTGGGATCCGGCCTTGCTTTGACGGAGCCTCTTCGAACGGAGACGAAGAGACGGAGCTCGAGGCCCCTGCCCGTCTCAGCCGCCACCTCGCACTATCCAGAGCATGTGCAGGGTCCTGGCACGTTATGACCAGGGTGTGCAGGAAACCCAAGCCCTTCTTAGGCAGCAGTTACGGGCTAAATGGCATGCCCTCGAAACCTAAAGTGACCCTGGAAAATTGCTGCAAACATTTAATAACTGAATTTCAGCCGTGTTGTCTGCTACTGAGAGCTTTTTTTTTTCAGGACATGGTTAATTCAATTACTAGTGTAGTCAGGCTTCACTAGACTTGAGGCTTCCTCTTCCATTATAAAATTAGACTCAGTTACAGAGAAAAGTGATGTTTTCCAAGGTTATCCGGGTACGAATGTGCTTTCCACAAGCCAGTGCTATCTCTGCAAACTTACAGGGTGGCATTAAATGACAATCCTAAGCAAAGCAACCAACCTCATGAGCTCATCTATGCCCACAAAATGTCCTGAAAGCACCACCAACAGTATCCCAATTTCAGAATTTCTCTCCACTTATGGCACCTGCAAATGAAAAATTTCTTGCAACAAAAAGCCAGCAAAGTGCCAAACAAGTGACATCTGCTGCATACCTGGCTCTAAAGGCAAAAGAGGCAGAGCTTTGCCTTAGCTACCATTTAAATCCCAGTTCCTTTCCTGGCTCCAAAGGTAGATCAGTCCCTCTTTTCCCCAGGATTAAGGGTGAGAATCGTTATCGAGGCATCTTCGCATTCGCGGTTATGCTGAAGCAACAGCTGGTAGCAGAGGTAGGATTGGATCTTTTCAGGTTGGTAGCAAACACATCAAAATTATTTTAAACCATCTAGGAAAGTGGTATCCACACAGGGAAGGAGCTTCAAAAAATAAGAATTTTCCTGGACCATATGCAGTGATATCTTTGGCACATTTCGTACTCCTGGGGCTTTACACATTATCAGGCATCCACTGTGTGCTGACGGCCAATAAACATTGCATCCTCAAAATGGTCTCTCACTAGTTCAGATCCCGAAGGCAGGACCTTATTTGCCCATCTATAACATAAGCTTGTCTGGAAAGGGCACATTATGGCACATTAGAATTACCACATTCTCAACATTTGTTTTCTAGCTCAGATTTACTTAAAACCATGGGGATTTCCAAGAAGACAATCCAGCATTATGATTATTCTCCTTCTTCTATTAATATTGATCATTCTTCTCACTACAGTTTTAAACCCAATATTCTCCACCGGCTTCCCTTCCTAAAGGAGAATATACCCTAAGCTCCTAGAAAGCCTGGTACCATTTTCCCTTGGGAGAAGACGAGTGACATTTGTGCAGAGATTAAATGACTGCGTTCCGCAGATCTTTGGATCTGCTCAGCTAAGACGTATGGACAACTAGATACTTCAGCCAGATGCCAGCAAAGTTAGTGATTTTGCCATTGCCATGTTTGAGCGTCACAGGAACTGACTAAAAAAGAAAAGTAAGTGTGATTACTTTTTTCTTTGCATCCAAAATACTTACAGAAAGATCACAAAAACCTAAGGAGTGTTGTTTTTATCTCCAAAAATCCTGTCATGACTTGAACGCAGAAAGATCACAAAAACCTAAGGAGTGGTGTTTTTATCTCCAGAAATCCAATTATATAAATCCTGTCATGACCTGAACTTACGTAGAATTTCAGAGCAATGGTCATGAAGGGTTTGTTGTATAAACCTGGACACAATTCCACCAAGTATTAGAAGCAGAATTGAAACAGCTCCTTCAACTCCACTCATTCCTACTCCAACCCCCCTGCACACGCAGGGTCACCTAGAGCACGTGGCACAGGGCTGCGTCCAAGGGGGTTTGGAAGATCTCCAGAGAAGGAGACTCCACAACCTCTCTGGGCAGCCTGTTCCAGGGCTCTGGCACCCTCACTGTTAAAAAAAAATTTCCTTAAGTTCCTATGTTCACAACATTATCTTATAAAAATATGCAAGGAAAAAAAATCATCACCAGTAGCTTGGAGCACAAAGTCAAGCAGGATTAAAACTACTGGACCTGACGAGACAACCTTGTGTTTTCCAGAAATGTACCATTTTACACTTACTCAATTACTGTTTTTGCCTATCAGTAACGAAGAAAACACTAATTCCAATCTAACTAAGTCTGTGCGATTACTAGAAAACCTCCCTCTCTACTGCTCCAGGGAGCAGAAGTGGAGCACAACTTGGGCCTAACCATTTGTACACCTCAAAAACGAACAGCTCGGTCAATAAAACAAGTTACAGTTTACAGTGTAAACTGTACTGTACAGCACAGCATAAATAATAAAATAAAGCCTGTGAACAGAGAGAGCACTCTCAGATTTTCCCCTCTGTATCACTTTCATCAACAAAGTTTTCAGATGGGCATTTTCAGGCGACTTCCACACGAAGCTTTGTTCTTTTGAGAGGCTATGGGTTCCAATATTGATGTGTGACTTGCCTTCTTTACCTTTCCAGTTAGGAACATTACAGGCTGCACCACGATTCTTGTGCTCCGTCTTCTTTCTGTGGGGATACCCGTCATGGCACAACACAGGACCCGACACGGCGTCCACGCGAACTCCCTGGCTGCTTCGGGAAAGGAACTCTAGGCAATCAGCCTGCAGTTTAAGGCTACTGGTTAGATTACACCAAACTTTGATCCGAAACAAGAAATCGTAAATATTATTCTGCAGCAATCTAACCTGCATAACAGGCTCCCAGCAGGTGTCCTGCACGAGACTGACACTCTAAATGCAACATTGCCAACTGGAAAGATAGGCACAGACTGCAGCACAAGTTTCACAAGCTGACCCACACTGCATTTCTGCCCCCTTTCCCATTGGTAATCCCATGTGTGGAGGTAACCCCACGTTTTACAAGTTTCAGCTGTAATGAAGGTCCAGCGTGTGCTTAATGCCTATCCCAGGGTTTCAGTTCCACACACAGTTGAGCATCTCTCCAGAATACAGCAGCTGCTGAAGGTAAAAAGAACAAGCAAAACTCCTGCACACCTTCTGACACCACCAGGCAGCCTATGATACAGAAAGCTGCCCCTCGAGCCTTGCCTATCCCTTACCTCCATGGAGGTAGAGCCATCCAAGCCTGGGCACACCCTCTGCCCTTCACACTCAGAACACCACTACATGCTCTGATGTAGAGGTAAGAGGTGAAATTTCTTGCTAAATGCCCAAGAGGCCTTTCAAAACGCAGGGCCAACCATAAGGGTCCGACACAGACCATCTGGTGTCCTCTGAAAGCTAAGTTTGGTGTTAATAATCCTTAGAAGATGACTACAGCTGCTTTCCATAAGCAGAAATTAAATCAATTGATAAAAAAAAAATGAAAGAAATCTCCTTTATCCTCTCGTACCACTTAATTATCGCTGTTCCTTCAATAACACATGATGGGCTTAAAAGTGGCTCGTTTTAGGTGCCTCCGGACTTGCAACGAAGAGTCAATACACGTTTATACAAAAAGATTTATTAAAAAACCAGTAAGACACTACTACATCATGACACTGTCACACTGGGCTTTTAAACACAAGACTTGCGCTACAATACTGAGAAAGGGGCATAAAACAAATTGGTTCTTAAGCATAGCAATTAAGAAATAAGACTGTGAAAGCAATTTTGTCTTAATGAAAACTCAATTTAACTTCGGAGGGACCCAACGTCTTACTTCCAATTCATGGACTTGATAGAAAAATTAGTTTGAACTGCTATTAGCAGGTAGCACGTGCTACCTCAAATGCATCTTCAAATGAGAAAATACTGCTTCTCCACCTAGGAAAAAAGAAAGGAGAGAGGAAAAAGTCATTCAGTGGAAATGCAGAGCAGGCCAAAAATTTGTTCATTAACAAAAAACTACTTTAGATACCCCTATGTCCCACTCTATGTAAATATGGTATATCAACATTAATCATGTAAATATATGCTTT
>NW_010588846.1:94948-99948 GCF_000705375.1 Tinamus guttatus | reverse complement strand
GAAAAACACCTAGTTGACAGTTTTTCAGCACTCTCCTTACAAGGGCTGTTTAAACCTCACTGAAAACCCTTCCCAAGTCCAAAAGCCAGATTGCTAGCACCTTGGTCAAAGCTTCAGAAGTTGCATGCTGACATCACAGTGATAATGCTTAAAGATATTTGCAGACTATTATCCCCAAACACATGCAAATAGGAATGTAAGTTGATCTATTATCAGTGTTAGGTTCCCCTATAAAAAAAAAAACAACAAAAAATTCAACATACTTTACTAAGGCCAACATTATGATATTTCTTCTCCATTATTTTCTTCACTGGTTCCTCCTCCTTGAAAGTAATGAAGCAGAATCCACGCCTTTTGTTAGTTTTGTTGTCCATGGGCAGCTCTATAGATTCGACCTAGAGAAAGACAGTTATTTTATATATTTATTGTCATTTACACTGTTTTGACAGGTTATTTTAGCAACTCTAACCACTTAACTGAGCTTATGGAAAGTTGAATATAATAACGGGCTTGTTTCATAGGGCTTCACACGCAGCATCACTATAAGCCATGTTCCTATTGTGCAAGAAATCTTTTTCCTCATTATCACCTCATCATTTTCTTACAAAACATGGATCATAAACTGTGATCCAAACTGTGTTGAACTGTGCTGGACAAATAGTCTCAGTTTGTCATTCACTTTTAATTTCATCATCATTGAGGTAATTAGATACTTCAAACCTCTAGCAGACCTAAATTTTCCAAGTTCATATTAAGAACTCCCTCCATTTAACTTGGAGAGCGTTCAGAGTTCTGTTTATCCATAATGCTGCTACAGTTCTGCTTTAGGACCAATTTCTTCCATTGAAACTCTGGGCTCCAATAACATTAGAGGAAAGTTTTCCTTACATATAGCACCCAGGAGTACTGTTTTATTGAATGATAATGTTAAAGTCTATAGGAAAAAGCCCCAGTCAAGCCCATCAGGCATCCAATGAACCAGTTCTAGCATATTCCAATTCCTTCTCCTGTTAGCCCACTTTGCATTACCAGCACATGCAAATCAAAACTTTGATTAAGCCACTGCTTACAAACACTTCCCAAAAATACTTACTCATGTGGAGCCATTAAGCTTGCAGTAGCTTCAGGACAGGTCGGGTACGAGGGCTTTCTTATTACTAAATGGATGAAGAAGGCCTGAGTTCTACATATCAAAGTACATATTTCCATTTTGTCACATACCTCACCAAAGCCTCCAAAATATTCCCTTATTTTCTCTTCAGGGGTATCTGGAGATAAGCCTCCCACAAAAATCTTCTTAACTGGTTCCTTTGTTTTCATGGCTTTAGCTCTTTTAGGATCAATGACTTTCCCATTCAGCTTGTGTTCTTTCTGGTCCATGACCTGTGTAAAGTTTTAAAGCATATGTCAGGATCTTGAGCCAAATATTTCACTGGCCCAGTTGCTTTAAACTGACAGCATTAACAAAGCCATGCATAATCTCAATACTTTTATTAAACTCTTCGTTTGTTCCATGACACCAAACAGTCCTATCATTTTGATCACTACTCACCAACTACATAAGCAGTCCTATCAAAGTCTTTCAAGAACATCTGTCATGCAAGGAAAATATGGACATAACATTTCTAACACTGTGCAACCCCCTCCTCAAACCTCCGAAAACTACAGGAGATCACATGCCTTATGTATCACCAAGGATCACAGAAGGCAAAGCTTTCTAGCATCTTTTATCAACAGCATTTGAGAAGGGCTAACAGCTCTTTTTTTGCTTGGATAAAGCCTTATATCTATCAAACGTTGACTTTGTGAATCCCATTTTCATAATAGTTGGCAGCTAACGTATCCATACACAGAATTACAGAACACAAGTCCCAGCATGTTACTACACACTCCCTTGCAAGCGCCCAAGGCCACCCTTAGGGAACTGGTGATGGTCCCGGCTACCACATCTTGAGTAAGGTGGATGAAGAGATGGAACGTTCTTCCAATAAACATCATCATAAATTTGCTGCATGGAAAACCACCTTTAATAACCATGCCTACTATCACCTGCCTAAAACATTCACTGTCTAGTGCACAATGATTATTTACAGCAACACTACCTTATCTACGCTCTCCGATTCTTTAAAGAGGACGAAGCCGAAGCCTCTTGAGCGCCCAGTGATGGGATCTAGCTTCAGAGTGCAGTCTACGACTTCACCAAATTTAGAAAAATAGTCCTTCAGGTCTTTCTTCGTAGTGTCCCAGCTAAGGCCGCCGATGAACATCTTCCTGTTAAGACAAGATGGTCAATCTGTTAGTGCGTCCTACCCTAAAAGCCAGAGGTGCTGAGCGTTATGAGCTCAGTTATGTAATCTGAGGAACAGCAAAGTTTTATCAGCAACACTCCATGCACACATAGCGAGGCCTGCACTTTTCCAGAAGTTACTTACATGATCCTGGCCAGATTAGATAAGGACTTACATGCCTGCAGAAGCGTTGCACCATCTTCTACCGCAGTTATCTGTTTTGCTAGCCCAAGAAACCACAAACAGGGGTATCAAGAGATGTATTATTTCCTTGCATCCCCACCACTACAGATCCATAGGTGTCATTCTACTTAGTTACCTGCAGAGCTCCCATGCAGCTGTTTTTAAGTAGACACTGGCAGAAGAGATTTGTAAGACAGTGCAGTTATACATGAGCACTTATATACCAGGCTGAATTGGACGTTAGTACTAACAAATTGGAACAGAAATAACTCCTGTAACAGCTTTAAAATAAAAATATTAGAGTATGGGATGCTCAAAACTCATTTTCCTCCCCAAAACTGACCTAATCCACAGCAAACACCGCAAAAAAAAAGCTTCCAAATTGACCATGTGCAGGGTCAGCGTTGTTGAGGAAGTTGGTCCAGTAAACATCTATAACCACCACTTTAAGTTAGAAGAGCACCTTCCAAGTTTGAAATGATATCATGACAAGCCCATAGCATTAGTAAGGTTGGGCCTCAAAAGCGAATACTTCATGATTTGCATCAACTTGAAACCGTGCAAAGGAGCACGTGAAGGGAATGATCCTTGTTACCCAACCACCGGGTCATGCACCCATTCCAAAGAAGATTCATTTTGACATGATCTCTTCTAATACTAAGAAGGAAGGTTTTACAACTGGCTCAAAATAAAAAAGCAAGACCAATTAAGATCTTTAAGACTGTTTCCTATAAATCCTTGTCCATTTGAACTGTTCCAAATTATTCCACAGTTTGGGAAAATCTGAGAAATCTTTGTCGCAAGGTTCAAACTCACTTTCTACCTATATATTCCTGCCCTAATTGTGTTGCACTTCCACATGCCAAATTTTCTCAAATCAAAGCTGCACATATGCACTAATTCCAGGCTTTGTTTAGTTAGTTGTAACCTTAAAAGAACAAGAACATGTGACTTCTGAAATATCTATCCTCTGTACAGGTGAGGGTGGTGGAAGAGATTCAGCAATTTCCACAATAAGTTCTAAGTAAATAATACATATAAAAACAAAACAAACAAACAAAAACAGAAAGGGCACCAAATTCTCATATTCATCTTTCCCATTAGCTCCAGCTCCTCACTCAACACAGCATCAAAAGTCACTTTTAGCATGACATCTTATTGTTTTCAATTCTAAAGTAGACAAAAACAGTTCACACTGGTAACACAGCAATCTCATGCTAGTAGGGCTAATAATTCGAATGATGCTTTATATCTGTTGATTTACCAGTAGTACTCAATCCAATTTTGTTTTGTTTAAAAAGGGGAAAAGAAAACATACAGAAGCTGTTGTATCCTATCTATGACACATGGGAGATACAGATATTCCAGCAGTTACTGCAGAAGGTGCACTTGCTGTGTGGTAGATCTAACAGCTGCTTTATAGTCCCAGGAAAAAATGAACCAATTTTGTATCGCTACAAGCACGTCAGACTCCAAAAACGTGCTTGAAATGGGCAGACCTCAAAAATGCATTTCAAACGGGTAGTTTTCTACAAAATTCTTCTACCAGTGCACAACAGTGAGAAAAAAGAAAAAAAAAGAAAGAAAAAAATAAAAAAACAAACATACAAACAAACCCTACTGCTATTTAGCGGCCAGATCAAGTCAGATAGCTTATGTGCAACATCCCTGCGCTCTCTTACACTTGTAAAATCCCTACCACGGTTAGGCTGGTGTGTCACCGGCACACATACCCTTAGCTGTAACCTTTGGCCAGGGGCATCCCGGCAAAGCTTTCCAACTATGGACTTAACTAAGCAGAGCATACACTCTACTGCAGTGAGCAGCTTCAGCCTTCCTCCTCCACGATAATCAGGAAGTTTCCTGGTTGTTGCCAACGTACAGAGCCCTGAAGCCCACAGCCTGTGCCGAGGAAGACTGGAGGTTATGAGAACTTGCTCCCTTGATCGAGACACTGCCTCCAATTCCTACTGGAAGGGCAACATGACAGCATTGGCATTCAACAGCTATTTAGCGTGTGCCTTTTTATCTCTGCTAAGAAGAGAGCTACCCCAATGCTTCACTTCCTAAACAGCATTGCCAATAAGAATGTGCTAAGTCAAAACTCTCCCAACCATCAACTGAAAGGCTGAACTAAGCCACAAGTCAGTGCACGGTGCTACGCAGTCAGTGTCCAACGCCACTGCACCACTCAATAACAAGTTATTTAAAGTTTTCACTAACGCCAGCAAAACACTCTCTGAACAAGCAGGGTAGCCACCATAAACTGTCCCGAGGGTCAAGCTGACAGGAGCTCGCCCTGGACGGCACCTTTCTGCGCTCCGGACAGCGCCGCTCCCGGGACCTTCGGTGCGGCGGGACCCGCGCGCGGCCAAGCGGCTCGGTACCGGCCTGCCCTGAGCGCGTCAGCTCCGCAGGCCGCTTCAACGCTCAATCCCCCGCTAGGGCACACACCACGGAATAAAACGCGATCATAAAATATCGATTAAAAATAATAAAGGGGAACGGAGCATGGGGGGGCCGGGGGCA
>NW_010588846.1:71881-88714 GCF_000705375.1 Tinamus guttatus | reverse complement strand
ATTATTTAGTTTTATTTTACCGGCCGGTCTCGCCCATTTTTTTCCATCTCTCTCCCTCCACGTGGGTCGGCGCGGAGGTTGCGCGGGGCTGCGGGACACGCTGCTGCTCTGCGCTTTTCCTTCTTGCTTCTTCTGGGGAGAAAATACCTTCTGGCGGGGCGGATTTAAGAAATAAAAGCCTCGCCGTTTTGAAGGGAGGGTTCGATCTGAAGGAAGGCAAGCCCGTAGCTGCCTTTGGACTTGCTCTATTCCAAAAAAATGGGGTTGCTCTAAGTTTTGAGGGAACTGTCCCTTCACCCTCCTTCTTGGCCTAGGCACCTAAAAGCCCCCTGGCCTCCGCAAGGTGAGCGTAACCCACTTGGGAAGCAGAAGTCTGTGTTCAAGAGAAGCTCCCGAGCAAGGGGAAAAGCCTTCTGCCTTGGCCGTGGTGCTGGGCGTCACTCACCAAATGCTGCTCCTGCCTCCTGTGGATTATTCGCTTTTTTTCCTGAGGCCAAGGCTATAAGGAACTAATGCAGGGTAGCTCAGTATTTAATATGGATGTATTTGAGAGTCCTTAAACGCCTTGGTAGCGCTAGGAGTCCTTTCCTAGTGCAAATCCAGCTGGAGCTGCAGCAGCTCACGTGAATCTGGGGAGAGCCTGAAATCACAGCCCTGGGTTATCGCCTGCCTTTTCCTTTTGCAAGGGCAAGACTCAGCTGAGATTTATACACATTTTTTTCCCCCCTACGTGCATGGGTCAGAGCTCCAACACACAGGGAAGGCAACACAAGGAACAAGTGGAGTGTACGTTACTGGCGCATGGGTGACTTTCCGCAGAGGAGGCCAAGAGGTTGTTACAGGGCTTGTTTAGGTCAGGGCAGGGTGTCTGGACAAACTAAGTCCAAAAATAGGCTGTTCTAAAGTACAGATTCCTCGCAGTTGCGGGCCCTTTCTCTCCCAGAGGCTTGCGGGTCTTCACGGAGCGAGTGTCTGCCATGCCCTGCGTAGAAGGGAGGAATTCCCTGGCATTCAAGACACTGGGTTTGTGATATTAAGACTGCTCCTGCCCTCAGCGTTCATCTCTATGGCATCTTAGTGCTTTGGGTGGGTGTTTTCTGCCGATACTTCATGTTTTTCTTTAGAGTAGGGGAGGATGCTTCATGACCCACATAATGTTTGGAGGGTGAATGCGCTTGCAAGACTTTTCTAGGTCTTTCTGTTAACACAGTTCAATGGCTGAGCAATATGACCTACATATTTCCTTTCTATGTTCTTCTAGTGTCCTGGAAATAAGACTACAAATTTAGATGGTGTTACAGCTGATTCCCTTCCTTTGACATCTCCTAATTTAAACAGATTCAATGATTCACATAATGTAACAGAGGGAGGAAGTTGCTTACAACCTTCTGCTGCTTACAAACCCAGGAGCCAGTTTGGTGTCACACTAGTAACTGATACCTGCAATATGCCTGAGAAAGCTTCCTGGCTGAAGTCTTTGCATTACAGGGAGGCAAATGAATTATGGCTCCCAACTCACTGAAAATCCTGAGGACACCTGAAGCAGTTTGTTTTACTGGGCCTGTTATTTTTGTTGTTCCTTCAAAAGGTCCACTCTTTTTCCTGCAGGCATTATTAATTTTGAATTTAGGCATTTAGTAATAATTTGAATGCAGGCATTTAGAATTTTGAATACGAAAAGGTAACAAAATAAAATAGGGTGTCTATTTGAATTTATGTGGATTAAGCAGAGGTGTTAGGCCTCTATCTTTTGTGTGTTAATGCTAACAAAGTGTGGGTTTTTGTGGGGGGGATGGATTTTTTAATCTTTTTTTTTTTCCTGGATCCGCAGTGGCAGAGAAAGCAGATGGCCGGGGAGAGGTGTAATTTGGTAAACTAGGGTTTAGCTGGTTGATCCTGGAGCCTCAACTAGCCTCGTGCGTTGGCCAGATTTCTTCTTGAAGAGCCTGTTGTTATCGGTCTTGGGGGATTTGGCCTTCGCTATCCATGCAGACTCTGAGCTTGGTTGCTTGAAAGCCTCCAGGCACTAATCACAGCGTGCTGCTGGAATATCCCGCGGAGAACAAACCTTCCTTATTACCTGGCTTAACGTCGCAGTAAGCAGTTGGGATGGGGTGGGAAGCCAGCGGAGCTGTCCTCGCTCAGAGCCGTTTCGCTGTCCCGCGACCTGTGTGTGTGCAGGGATCTGGCTTTGCGGAGGCGCCCGGCTCGAGCTGCCCGGTGCGCGCAGGTCTCACGGACGGGGCTGTACGGAGCTCGGCCTTGCGCGCGTCTGCCTCTCCTGCTATCCAAAATGAAAGAACTGGGCCCCTTTACTGAGCTTTAGAGCAGCCCATTAACCGTTTCCAACTACCAGCGAGAGACCTCTTGAAAGCCAAGGCCTTGGTAAAATAGACTGTTTTATAGGATGCCAGGAGTCATTCTTCTACACAAACTCACAGCCTTTGAAACTCAGAGGACCATTTTTCTAGGGTCAGCCTCGAACTTTGTAAGTGATCTGTCACATGCTGCTCATCATTGTAATTTTCACACAGATATCATTTCTCTGACCACAGAGCAACACATTTACCAACAGTGTGCACTTCAGTTCAGCTTCCAGCACTTATAATCCACTCAGTCACTGAATACACTGAATATAGCAGAGCTTTCACCCACTCATGAATATTTCCAAACTGTTCTCTCAGGCTATACATACCTCTGTCCTCTTCCTCCCCACAGGCTTAATTGTAACCTTCTTATCCCCCTTTTGCTTAAGTTTTCAGCTACAAATACAATTAATCTGGTTTTAATTCAGTCCCCTAAAGACCTCATGCTTAGCTAATGCCTGCAGAGCTGCTGTTCCCTGCAGTGCAGCCTCCCCAGGTAGCAGCAGGAAACTCGCCTACAAAACCAAGGTAGCATTTGATTCAGACTGGGCATTTTACATTCCAGTGGTTAATTTATTTCTAGTAACAAACGGGATACCAGTCTACTTACCAGGAAAAGATCTTGGGACTTGCTGCCTATGTTTTCTTTCTGGTCTGCTTTCACTGGGCACGGGCTTGTCTTGTTCTCTCTAGCAAATGACTCATAATAAGCAGTGCCACCCGCTCACCCCTATTTCAGCCACTAAAAAGAAACCCCAGTACAACATCATGGCATGGTGTCAGTTCACTTTCTCCACGAATACTTTCTGATTTCCTAACAAATCTAAAAGATACCTTGAAACTTACTGAGCTCAGATAAAAAGGAAATGAGAAAGCAGGATCGGGTATGACAAGACTGCCAATTTCCTTAGGCAATTTTGTGGGTTTTTTTTTTTTTTTTGGCTTATAAAAAGATTTTCTTTTCCTCTCCACATTTACACTGCTTTTGAAATATGCAGCATTTTAATGATTAAAAAAAATCAAATAATCTTATTGCTATGGACTGCTCTCAGGAACACTTTAAAAAAAATTAAATAATACACGTGGGTATTTCAGACCATTCTTCTAATTAAAAGTTGGTCCAGTTTTCTGCCCCTGTGCATCACAGAGAAGCTTCAGTTTGCAAGTGTGGCAAATAGTACCTGGACCTCAGCTGACTGAAAAGGTGGCATTAAAATGAAGGTAACTCACATCAGATCGTTCTCTGCTCTGTGACAATATTAAAGGTGACATACAGAGAGGATAAAAAAAATAGCATTGGCCTTTTATTTTCTGCTTCAGGAGAGATCCATTTAGTTTTCTCCCTACTCTTCCATCTCCTACATTTTTTCTACACTTGAGTTCTTTATGCAGTGAGACAGTATCACTGTGGATGGGACGAACACTGAAAATTCAAAGTATCAAAGAATGAGAAACTGAAGGAAAAATGCTTTTATCTAACTGATTAAAGAAAAAATAAAAAAAGAGCGACGATGACATCCTTTGAAGAAAAGCTTTCTTCAAAGTCTACCTAGTTCCAATAAAGCTCCATAAATCCAGCTCTCTTCACTAATGTTTTTCTGTCTACCAGCAAAATCAAGTCCAGGCAGTCATACTTCTCCCCATAAAAGCTGACGTGTGCTCTCATCTTTTAAAAATCCAGGTTGGGGCAGCAGAGCCAAACCCTTAGTGCTGTTTCAAAACAATCCCCCCATCCATCAGGGAAGGAGCTCCCTGCCCACCCTTCTGTCCCAAGGCTGCTCCTTGGCCCAGGAGCGTTATCTGCCAACACACACGGCTGCCACAGAAACACCAGCAATGGAAATAATTTGTAATTGTTTCTGGTTGCCCTTGAGATCCCAGATGGCTGTGGTTACCTGTAAGCATGTTACAATTTTTCCTACCTCCCTTTTATTTCATTTAGAAGCATTTTTCATTGTATTTCATGTGGAGCTCGGTGTTACTGAACTAGACTGTTTCTCAAGGCCGCCATGCACACAGTTCTCTAGTTTGGGTGCCAACTTGAATTTCATTCCAGAACGACCTCGGTGAGGACAAGAGACTCATTAAAAATAGAACAGGATAACTTGTCGGTTTGGAGTACGTCAGCGGGCAGCCTTGAAAACCCGAGTTTGTGGGAACTCGCAAGCACATCTGTCATATGAGGGAGTTAACATTTTTACACAAGTCCAGGAAAAGGTACGATCACCTGCTCATTCTCCAAATGAACTTTGCTGCTGTTAAAGCCACTCCAGCTGCTTTCCCCGCTGAGATTTAGAAGCAGCACCCCCATAAAGTTTTCTTTGGAAAAAAATCCTCACGTACTAAGCGTGGTTCAAGGTTAGTGTTGGTCTGAAAGCAGACATACAACTTGGGCAAAAGGTTTTGCATTTTGTGACACTGTAGAAAAAGTGTGTTTGGGAGAAATCACGTGCACATGGTGGCTTTAAAACTTACCTGTGTCCGATTAAATGTGCTGCCTGGTTTTGTTATGTGCTTCCAGGACACCTTGTTCCCTTACATTAAGGACAACATTAAGGAGTACCTGCGCGCGCACTGGGAGGAAGAGGAGTGCCAGCGGGACGTCGGTCTGCTGCGGAAACAGGTTGGTTGGCTGAGTGTCCTCATGTGTTTTTACTGCCTACTCGGGACTTCAGGGCACTCCAACTCCTCTGCAGTCTCTGCAGGGCACCCAAGGCGTCTTCTCCATCCCCTGTGGAGGCAAGTGCCCTGCAAAGCCTGCCCTTGTCTGACTGGGAGGTGGCCCAGGGTTGTCCTGCACGAGCATGGGCCGCTTGGCTGGTAGCTGAGACACATCCCTCAGCTCACCATGGTGTCTGCACGCTGCCTTTTCCCTGCTCAGCCTGCCACGGGCAGCCTCTGGGCACCTGTTTGGGAAGCAGCATGGAAAGTAGTTGGCAGAGGACTTATCCTGCATGGGATAGCATATTCTGGCCCTGTGCTGCAGATAGCCTCAGTGGGAGGCCTGTATGAGAAAACGGATCCTAAACTGATATCTTGACACCGCTTTGCTCCTTCCCCCCCTCTTTTTGTGACTCATGAAATCCAGGCTCTAGAGGACTCCAGCCTGGATGGAGTTGTACCAATTCCTCTGGAGAGCGGGAGTGGGGAAGAGGAACTGGAGCGGGTCATCCAGGCTGTCGTAGACAACGTGCGCTGGCAGATGTCTCTGGACAGAAAGACCACAGCACTGAAGCAACTGCAGGGTCACATGTGGAGGGAGGCCTATGCAACTGGACACGTGAAAGGAGAGTGAGTAACTTTGGCATTTGAAACCTTTCCCTGGAATACCTGTATGAAATCCAGAAACTGCCCCACATACAAATTAAAATAGAATAATACCCAAGCAGAGAAGCAAGTGTGTTTGCTTTCAATGGTGACTTAAGCCAGGCCAATGCTGCTATGAAACAGGAGTCATTTCCTTTACTCACTTCCACCTGCTTTTTCCTCTTACCTGAGGATCTCTTGCCTTTCCACTTCTTTTTGTCTTCCAGACTCCTTGTTGTAACCCACGGGTGTATAAGTAGGGACTGACAGAGTTGAGCATTGTCTTCTTATTTATATCCCAAGACATTTGGTTAACTATGCACTTTATGTTCCTAGAGTAGTAGAATCTTATCCCCTCTCTATGCACATTTGGATGGGTTTACCCTGTTCAGATACATAGCCTATAGGCATAACTTGTGCCAAAAATGAAACCTCATCAGGCAGGTGGGATGCAGGATGCAAGAGCTTGTCTTATTCCCTGTCTGCCTCCTCCTTATTCCTCCTTCCTGCACAACAGCGGCTAGAGGCCACGTTCCCAAGCCCTTCCTCCCCTCTTCAAACCAAAGGGGCTGGAGAAGCTCCTGCCAAATATCTGGAACAGCTCATCAGAGCTGCTGTCTGTGTAGCCATCCATGAGCAACTCGGTCAGCTGGAGCTGAGAGTATATTACAGGATGCTGAAAGCATTGGTCAGATTTAAGATGAAATCCTTATTGGTACCGATGGGCCACTTTACATAGTCCATGGCTCAGGCTGTCTCCCCAAGGTGTGTCTGCGTTTGTCCTTACCTACTTTCCTGGTTTGCTTCAGAGTCTTTGAAGATGTGGTTCCTGCCATCCGGAAGTGGAGAGAAGCAGGGATGAAGATCTATATCTACTCCTCAGGGAGCGTTGAAGCCCAGAAGCTCCTGTTCGGCTACTCTACAGAAGGTGATATTCTAGAGGTAGATAAGATTATCACTTGCCTTACAGATTCTCCATCTGCAGAGCAGTTCAATCCTAGGATTGGGAGGGTACGACTGCTCTTGCTGTTACCCCTTTAAGAACAGAGCCTCATGTAGAAAAACAGCGGTAAACTTGATGTGGAGAGTAGCTCCACCAGCTGAGAACTCTAACTGCAGTCTACGTCCCGCAGTATCCACCAGTGAGAGCAGAAAGCGCGTCCAGCACTCAGCAGCAGGGCAGGGGTTTGGGACAACCTGTTGTCCTATTTCAGACTTATTTCCCATTTAAAAAATGATCCCCGTTCTGTAAAGTCCTGCAGAAAAAGACAAGCTGAGCAGAGTGCCGTAAGGATTGGTGACAAGCACTTGGTATCATAGAGCTCGCAAACATCTCTCTAACTTAAAGGCAATGAGAAAAGCTCTGTGGAACTTCTCTCTGTGTGGCTCTGCCTCCTCACTATCCTGTTAAAAGCAGCACGTTGCCCACAGATCTGCTCAGTGCCAGGGCTGACAGCTGGTTGTTGGTTCCCGTTGTTGTGGTGGGAATGAAAGGGAATTCCCTGTAGTTCTGCTCTTCAGATTCAGCAATTGCTTTTACATTTCTCTTTTAGCTCTTTGATGGCCACTTTGATACCAGAATAGGTCCCAAGGTAGAAAGCGAGAGCTACAGAAGGATTGCTGAGAGTATCGGATGTGCAACTAATAACATCCTCTTCTTGACCGATGTCCCTCGAGGTAGGTGGCCTGCTGGTTCTGCAGGGTCTCGTGTTGGGAGGAGGAGGAGGATGATCTTCAGTCACATGATGCTAACTTGCAACAAACACCCACAAACGCTGCAGCTTGCCTTGCTTCCATGGCATCCACCTAGCCACACTGCCCTGCTCCTTCCTTAAGCTTCAGGTCCTCAAACAGCAGCAGAGCTGAGTGACACTGTGCACTGAGGGAAAACTTCTTCCCTCCCGGCAGCAGGGCAGCTCATTCTCTGTGCTGGGCTGCAGTACATCCCTCATGGGGCCTTGGCAGAGCTGCCACAATTCCCCTTTGCATCCACATGCCCCAGAGCTGTGTGCAGACCATGCAGGGGACACGACCGGGACACCACGTCCAGGCTGCTGGGGAGCTAATTACGGGTGGGTGACCTGGTGGGTACCTGAGGGAGGTTGTGAGTCTTCCAGAGAGAGAAACAGTGGTGGGTACAGAGTGGTTTAGGAGGCCAAAGGGAGTTGGAGACAGGTCTGGAGGGAGAACCACCACTTGTCTGCATGCAGAACGCTTTTTTCCTGGCTCTAGACTCATTGAGGGCATTTGCTTTGCTAACGCCGCTGCCCGGCTGCAGCGCAGCTTCTTGGCAATGCAAGTCAAGCTGCAGGTGTTTGCTGCCTGCACAGTGCCTTGAACAGGCACAAGCAGAGAGCAAAGAGGGGATGGCGAGACAGCCAGCTCATGTAGCAGCTATCATCACCCAGGGAGCATCTGCTCAGCGCTAGGCTAGGACCCAAAAGTCCTACAGTGCGACATACTAAAGCCCGTTTGTAAGTCTCAGCCTTTAGAAAACATCCCAGCACTTTAGGAGATTTTTCATCCCTGCTCTCCCTTCTCTCTGTTTCAGAAGCGAATGCCGCCGAGGAAGCGGATACCCATGTGGCTGTGGTCATCAGACCTGGCAACGCGGGGCTGACGGATGACGAGAAGTCGTATTACAGTCTCATCTCATCTTTCACTGAACTGTTCCTGCCTTCCTCCACTTAGGGAAGGAGGTGCACGCACAGAAGACTGTGCTTCACCTCAGTTGTCTTCGTGTAACCTTAGTTAACTATGTCAGTAATCAGAATTTAAAGCCAAACCCACATTATGTATTGGACCCACAACTAGGGCAGAGAGAGAACAGTGTGGGGGTTCCTAATGCACTAGGACTGCAAAAGCCTGCCAAGAGCTGCGAGCAGTCTGAGGAGCAAGGCCCACGAACGTCGCTTTTCCTTCGCTTTCCAGGTAGGAATTAGCCCAGCAGAGGCTTCCCTCCGCATCACTTAATTGCACCCTGGTGCTGAGGAGCCCCACTGTGAGCAACGTCCTCCTTGAAAGCATTCTGCAAACAGAGCTTGCATACCCCTTCCTCCAGGGGGGATGATGAGGCAAAACAAGCTTCACCCTGAAGATGGCATTTCTGCCTCACACATTAAGCTAACCCTTTCAAAGTTAGGTCCATATATATATTTAAAAAATAAATTCTAAACCCACCTCACGGTGCTACCCAGTGCTATTGGGCTGCAGGGTCCAAGTCAGCACTGCTGCATTGCTGAACTAGCCCCCTGAGCAATAACACACTGAGCAGCTGCTCAGCAGTGAGGCTCACCTGCTCCAGGCAGCTGAGGGCAGCTCTTTATACAGAATTGCTGGTAATGGGCACATCCTGCTGCATTTGTTGAGAGTTAAAACCCAAACTTTTTCGCACACCCCTGCCTGAATTGTGCCAATTTATACCAGATGTTCATGGAGCTTTTCCTACGGTAGTCAATGAAAACGCCAGTTTGCTTTCATTGTGTTCACTCTGTTGCAGTATTTAGCTCTCCTGTCTATCAGGGACTCCATCACTTAAAGGCAGCTTTATTTTTAAAGCCCATAAACACGTCATTTCTTCTGCTTTACCCTTCCTGGTCCAGTTCTTTAAGGCAGGCAAGCCTGTCCTTCCGAGGAAGCAGCACTACCTCCCAAATCATCTTATAATTCCAAGACAGGTACAACAAGGTACGAAGGTTCAGAAACAAACAAAGGCAGGAACAGGGGCAATGTGAAATCCTATGGCCCCCTTCCCTGCTGCTGGGACATTGTGCCTGGTTTCTGTACAGTTGGGCATGAGCCTGCACTCCTAGCTCTGCAATGAGATGGCCAAAACAGAATCCAAATACTCTTCTACACGCCGATGTACGTCTGTCGATGTCCAGGTTGAGGCTGTTGTGTAGACAACAAGCCCAAGAAAGGCATTTGGGGAGGAACTGCATCATGCCAGCACTGTCTTTCTGAAATGCTGATGGTAGCAGGCAAGGCAGTGCCTTTATGGGCTGTGTAATGAGGCTGATCTGCTCCCTAGAACAAGCCTGCTAATTAGCAACTGTTACAATGAGTGTATCTGCATGGCTGAATAGTCCCTGGCTTCTTTACTGTTAATTTGTGTCATGGCAGTGTAAATACTCATCTTCTGTTCTGCCTTTTCCATCATAAAACTGTGCATGGGGTATGGGAGAAAAATAAAGCACACTTTCTCCATAAAAGCACTTTATTTAGTGGTCATGTTTCTGTGTGTAGCAGTAGTCATTTTACTGTACTGAAATGTGCTGTTAGAAATACAGTAAGAAATGTACTGAGTTATCACCAAAAACCTGAATTTCAGTTTGGATTGCATATAGGAAAAGGGAAAAAAAAATCACAAACATCATTTTTTTTCTTTGATAAAATTCTAAAATATAAAATGATAAAACTGAACATAGCACTTGATTAAAAAGAAAGTCACAGTGGCCTATTTACAGTAAAACACCTTTAAAACAAAACACTGTTCTCTGCTGCGTATGCACTGAGTGTGTGTAAGAGCATCCCCGTCCGTGTCCTCGTGTCCCCCCTTCCGCGGCCCTGCCGTCACCCCGTGCAGATCGGCACAGGCTTCCCGCTAACGCTGCAGCTGAAGGGAGGAGGGGGAACCTGTAGCAATCCAGCCGACACCCTTGGTTCGGTGGAGCTGCCCGGCAGCAAGTTTCAGCCCAAGATGTACAACGTAAAGGGCAGTCTGAAAGCTTCCTGTTGGTGCTGTTTTTGACAGCTTTCCTCATCCTCTCCTGCTCTCCCCTGCTGAGCCCTGAAGTCCCCTGTGCCCTTTCTTTTGTCAGAAATGCCACTGTGGGGTGGGACCCCTCAAATGTCTTCTGCCACCACTTTCATTTCTGCTGATTTTCCTGCAGCGATGACAAGATGCCCCCTGTCAGCTCAGCCAACAGATGCAAAGTTCAGCTCGGCCTCACTTGCAGGGGAAAGACAGGAGTGATGCTAATGTGAACCAGCTCCCTGCTCTGCCAACCAACACAGCAGCCTTCCCAAACCTGGGGGAGGCTACAGCCGTGGGGTTTGTGCTGCTGCTTTTTCTTTGGTAAAGCAGCCTACCTGTCTGCTGGAAAAGTTCCTCGCTTGTGGAACTCAACCAGCCTTGCAATTCAAGCACCAATTCAAGCAATAAAACTGTTTGGTTTTGGTTGTTCAGCTCAGAGGAAAGGAGTGACTAATTCTCTTGCCCTTAGAGAGAAGCTCTTCTCTTTTCCCTAGTTCCTTCCTGAGACTTCCCAAGCCCTGGGGAAATGCTGCTCCTGTGCTGTGTCCTCCTGGGACTGTGCTCCTTGGAATTCCAACCTTCAGATCTGGAGCTTGTGGCAGAGCCTGCTCAGGAAAACTGGCCGCCCTGGGAGGGCTGGAGCCAAAGCAGAGCCCAGGCCTGGCATCAACGTCTCCGGAATGTGACTTCTAAGTGTGTAAGAGGCAAAAACAAATCCACTCCGTAAAACCCACCCGCAACATGTTTCCATTGCGGGCAAGTCCTTAAAAACAACAATTTCCCTATTGAAAAAAAAAAAGGGGAGGGGGGGATTTTGAAACATTAGCTATGCTATGTGGTGGAAGCCCTAAACTCTTACAGAGAGCAGCCTTCCCTGGATCAGCTTTCGGGCGTGTGTCTGGATTCAGCATGTGCCTTTGCTCGGTGCCAGCTGCGGAGCCTGGAAGGCGACGGCGAGCGCGGTGCCCTGCAGCAGCAGGGAACGTCGGCCTCGCCGCGGGGTGCGCGACCCGCCTGCCTACGGGGCAGCGTCGGTCAAGTGGCTACTCTCTTGCCCCTACCGAGTTCCACATAACCAAAGCAACACAAACAGCACTACGTACATAAAAGATGAGGTCTAATGACTTGGAAACTGGTGGCTTCTGCAGGACTTGCCGTGCCCAGACAGGTCCTTTCCCTTCATTGCTGCCGCTGCAGAACAGCCCCGGGTGCCGGCTTCAGGGAGGCACCACGAGGACCGGCTCTTGCACGTCTTGAACCGCGGGACTGCGGCAGCTGCTGAGAAAGAGTCACTGGAAGTATAACTTGGTGCTCCCTCACACTGCAGTTCAAAACGTCCCGTTCCTCTTCCATCCGACGGGTATTTCTGTTTGGCTCTTAGTGAGACAGCTGCCCTCAGAGCCCTTTGGCAATACGGTTGTGATTGCACATGGAAAACAAACTCATCAAAAAAGTATAAATGTGGTCATGTTTAACCCCTAAGAACACACCAGCCCCCCGCCCCCCTGCTAGAGGATGGGCTACACCTGGTCCGTCTGGTACTCGGAGGCTTCGGAGAGACTTTCGGAAAAGCTCAGGAAGTTTTCCTGGTACTCAGAGCAAACGATCTCAAATCTGTAGTGCCTGAACTCCACAGCAAACGTGCCAAAGTAGCAGAGGAAGCACATCACCAGGCCCCACTGGATCCTCGCGGCGTGCATGTGGATGCCCTGCACCATTAGGATGAAATCTGGAAGAGGAAGTCAGGGAGAATGTCCTGGGAGAGCCTGGGGGAGCCGGGACACTGGCAAACATCTAATGCAAGAAGGGGGCAACAAGAGGTTGGGGACTTGCTTGAACATGTAACTGAGCCGTGACAGAACCAGCGAGATAGAGCTCCGGGCCCTAGACTAGCATCCCTAGCTTCCAGGAGCCTCCTGGGGACACTGGATCAGATCACTGCACCCCGGGCCACGAGAATACTCTACACTCCACACGATGCCGTCTTCCTTTCTCTACACATCACCTGCAAAATCAGGTCTTCCTTGGAAATGTGCAAACATGAACCTACACAAAATGGCATGTTATACTGAAAAGAACATTGCCAGAGCCAAAACCTGTCTTCCAGGCTCAAATATGTATGTGTTCAGTCTGCATCTGACCCGGCACCAAGGTCTCCCTGCTGCTGCATTGTGTCATGTTCAAATGCCCCGTAAGAGCAGTACTCAGCTCCTCTAAATCCCAGGGCACCTTCCTGACCAGGCAGACAGCCCGAGCTCCCTGTAGGGCTCCTTGAAATCTTCTTCACCCTCTCTCGTGTCTCTCAGCATTTCCTCTGCAGTCTGAGGGCACAGGATCACACAGCTCCATAGCTTTTTTTTTTTTTTTTTTTAAAAAAAAAAGAGAAATCAAGCAGCCTCTGCCATCCAGGCTGGGAGCAACCCAGCGCGTCAGTGCAGCAGCAGCTACACCCTGGCTCACCGGAGCAGCCCATCCCAACAGCGGGTGCCTGACGCAGCTTGTCACAGCTCCTGGCGCATGGTCCTCTGCCAGAGACAGCCTGAGGCAGCCCCGGTCTTGGAGAAAGGGAGGGAAGGGGAGCACCACAGGCACCCGGCAAACTCCTACCTTACATCATAGCCAAGCTCCAAACTTTTCCAAGGAGGTTTAAGAAGGGAGTGACAGTACACCTCCATACTAGTCTGCTCTTCTGGACACTTGCTGTTATGTTCAAAAGCAGCTGAGCAAGCCCGGAATTGTTTTAAGAACAGGCTATTCCCCACAAAAGAAGGATTAGCTTATTCCTGCCAGATTATTCCCATCCTCTCATTTGCCCCAGCACTAATGCTGAAGTGATCCACCAAAGTGAGCCTCCAGTTCACATGAGAAGTGGGGCAAGCAGAAGGACTAGACTGGGACCAACAAAGACAAAGAGGAGAAAAAAATCACACGTCCACCCAGACTGCAGACTCTACTACCAAAATGCCACCGTTTTCAGTCTAAGCTGTTGTGACCTAGCTCTCCTTTTAGAGAACAGACCTGGCTGTACCACCCTGGAGGTGAGATGAACAGCGCTCAAATGCTTTGAGACCCAAGGATGGATGCGAGATGTGAGTTGCCTGCTTCAGAGGGAGTCTCAGACATTTAGGTCACCGGCCTTCCCAAGGAGCCAGACCAAAGGATACAGAGCACCACGCAGAGGGTGATGCTGGCCGACAGGGCAACTCGCGGGATGCCGACTTTCCGTCCTTCATTCTTCAGGTTGATCTTGAGGGTGAGGGCAGACTGGATCCAGCATGCCAAGGTCCCAAAGCCAAAGGTCAGCGATGTGCCCACGTTGTGGATCTCCTCGTCATTGGATAGCTAGGAAGAAACAGCACTGTGATGGTTTGGGCACACCAGAAATCATCTACTAGTGAGCATGGGTTGCTGCTGGGGTGAGATACAGAAGAGGGGGAATAACGAGGGCTGTGAGACAGACATGCTGGATCATTTCCTCTGGCTGAGATGTAAGGGGTCCTGCAACCAGGATGAGTTAGCTGCCCCAGTCAAGAGGATCTTCTGCCCCAAACCAAGCAGAGTAGAACATGCAAGCCCCTGAGGACCCTGCTCTGCAGCAACCTGATGAGACCCACCAACGCTGTGCTCGGGGAGAAAGCCTTCCCTGACTCGATGCAAGAAGTCCCTGCGAGGACAGTCCGCTGGGGTCTTGTTCAGCAGAAACAAGCTGAGCAGCCAGCACTGCCTGGGCAGAGAACAGCCGGAGCCCAAACACCGCCGCGGAGCTGCACGAGCCAAGCCACAGCAACACGCTCCTGCTTTGCTGAGCTTCTCCCAGCCAGAAGCTGACTGCTTGGTCCCTCTCCCACCCCTCCTCAGCCAGCAGGGGTTGAGGCAACAGGAGTCCAGCCTCTCTGGAGGGCAAGTGCTTCTTCAGCCCTTGCTTCCCCTGCCACACCAGGCTCAGTCACCGCACGCTCCACAAGGCAGAAGCAAAGCCAGGCTCAAGGAGCAGGAGCCTGCAAAGAGCTCCCGCCAGGATGCAAACCGACTCAGAAAGCCCAGAACAGGCCAGACATAAGCTGAATAATTTCCCTTTTCCTTCTGAGGATCCCCTAGGAAAGAAACAATAAAGTTGTAATTCCTCCCTGCAGCCTTCCATGATTTAACAAATTCTCATCAAACAAGACACAATTTACAAAATAACAACCTATTGCTTTGCCTTCACTGATCTCTCTCCCTGCTTCCTCCACACTTTTTTTTTTTTTAATTTAAAAATACTTATTTCAAATGATGGCACAGATGAAAACAGGGCTGAGCTGGCTTTCTCAAGGCAGCCTGCACTGAATGGGACTCATGGCCTTAACATCTCTATAAAACATCCCAATCTGTAATTTTCCAAAAATGTGATTTAATGCCACATTCAACTCAGCAGTCAGGCAGGTTAAAGAAAAAAAAGAAAAAGCACGGACCCAGATCTAATTACCACATACTTTCAATGATTTGGCACAAGATCTAAGCAAAAATACCGCTAAACAAAAAGACAGGGATTATGAGTGCAGAATGCATAAACTAGAATGATTCAGAGTACCCACTTTTAAGGAACAGGCATTTGCTCTGAGGGGAAAGCAAAAGGAGGAGAGGTTGAAACTGCTTCCCAGGGCCTGTGCAGTGCAAGCAGGATCCTTCTCACACCTATACAAGCCTGTTACAAAGAGCCGAGTAGTTCCCAACTGGGGAGCTTTCAGGAAAAAAAGTTTTGACTCTTAAGAAAGCCACATGGAGTTGGAGAACGTCAAAACCAATCAAATTATCTTCCACATCTGTACAAAATAAATAAATAACCCTACATTATCACCCTACAGAGCAAGGTTGTGTAGCTGACAGCTTGTTTGTCTGTACTGATAACAGAGCAGATCAGAGACTTAGAGGGACCTCAGCCAGGGCACCCCTCAGGTCAGGAAAAGGAAGATTTTTCTATCGTGTCCCTCTCGTGGCCAGTCTGAGCACGAGCAGGAGGCAGATTTAATCTATAGAGACATTTTAAATGAAACACACAAGATTTTTATGCTAGATCTGTGTGGGCAGCCCTGCTTCTGCCCATACAGATGTGTACACGGATTTGCAGCTCAGTCCTTTCACCCAGGACCATCTGTGCCAAGTCACAGGGTTCAAGAGATTCGGTGGATACCGATTCTTGGCTCATGAGGCTGCTCCTGCTGGGAAGACTTGAAAAATTATCAGGCTCCTTCGTCTCAGCACGTTGCTGTAGCCACTTCCTACGGCACACGGAGGTGGCAGAGCAGGCAGAGGTCTGCGACACAGCCAGACACGTTATCTCCAGAGCTCACATCACAGGTACTTCAAAGACCTACTTGACCAGATCTAGTTGCACTTCATGACACAAAGTGGTTCAAGGAGGAAGAGCGAGTTAAGGACTAATAAGCGGGTGGATGGAGGGGAGGAATCTAGCATGCAGTACCTGAAAGTTGCCGAGTAAAGTCATCCCAAAGGAGGCCAGGCACAATGCCACCAGGCCGCTGATGTTCAGCCAGGGGTTCAGCACCTTGGGCTTCAGCTGAATGAAGCGCAGGACAGAAACGACAAGCGCTGGGGAAGAAACAGAGAATCCAAGATGTGACATTATGTAAAACGCCGCAGCAACCGCCTGGCTGGGGCACTCACACCTATGGGACAGGGCTGCCTACCTGCAGACTAGCCAAGTGCTTCTGCACGGCCCCCTCCTGCTAGTCATGTAAGACATGAAACATATAAGACATTCTCCTCTAACCCAGGTAAGGCCGGACCCAGCTTCCCTTCCTCCTTGTGTTCTGCCAGCCAAGTGCTTCTGCACGGCCCCCTCCCGCTAGTCATGTTAAGACATGAAACAGCTATGTTGGGAGCTATGTTGGGATCTTTTGGAGGGAAGGAGGAGCGCTTTGCTGCTTGGGATCTGCCAGCACTCAGGACACACCATGTGTTCATCAACTTTCCCTCCAGCAATTAGCAGCGAGCAACCTTGGAGGAGGCACGTCGAAGCCCGGGCACATTAGCAAAGCTATGACCAGCACGTGCAGGTTGCTGCAGGCTTTGCCACAGGGCCGAGGGTCTGCTCTCATCTCCTGGAACCAGGAGTCAGTCTCATGAACACACCAAGATCTTGCCAGCTTTCTCCAAAGTGAAGAAGACAAACAGCCTGGAATATTACGTTAGTTTTCTGCAAAGCCTGGAAAAGCAGCCCTGCAGAGACCACTGCAATCCCAACCAAAGGACCATGATATGGCACACAATGTATATGGCTACATCACAGCATAACCCTAGGAGAATTTTATATGGTTCACTCTTGCATTCCCTTGGGAATACTGCTTGGACAACATAGAAAGCTAAGTAATCAGTTTGCTTTTGGCTGCCATTCAAAACAGTCAG
>NW_010588846.1:42376-63668 GCF_000705375.1 Tinamus guttatus | reverse complement strand
CATCGGCGGTGCCGCCCCCGCCGCCAGCCAAAGCTGGAAAGAAGGAGGCGGTGCAGCATATGGGAGCAATGAAAGCAGTCTCGTTTTCTCAACATTTGTTCACACGAGCTCTCTCTCTCTCTTTTTTTTTTTTTTTTTTTTTTTTCTTTTTCTTTTAGCAGATGGCGTCCCTTTAAACGTTGGCAAATGCCAAGGGCGCAGGCGAGTTGCCAGTGACCGCGTAGAAATTAAAAAGGGGCATTTGCAATGGCTGGCTTCCATCTCGAGGCTTGGCCCGCGCCCACGGGACCCAACATTTTCTCTTGCTCTTGCGCTGTGGTCAAGCTTTCCAGCAGTGTTGTCCTGGGAGCCTCGGCCCACACTGGTTCCCCCGGTGGTTGTGACCGTGGGGCTCAGGCTGGAGTGAGGGGACACATTTTCTTCCACCACTGATGCTGTAAAGCATGGGTGTGCTCCCTCTCCACATTTCACCGTGATACTGCTCCTAACAGAGACCCGATTTCGCACTGGCTCCGTTATCTGTGGCTGTTCAGGCCAAGGAGGCGGGCAGCAACAGTCCCAAGCCCTGTGTCTGCAAGGCTGGGGATGAAATAACACGCGACGCAGAGTAGCAGGAGCCAACCTTGGGGATATTTTCATGTGAAAAATAAGACAGCCACAGCACCAAAAGCCCCTGGCAGACCTCGCTCGGGCTCAGAGAGAAACCAAGCGAGTTCCCCATTTGCTTGCTGCCCTCCCTGGGTACATTTTACCACCGCTGCCTGGCTACTCTTGTTTGGGAGAGAATGGGGGAAAATAGAGGGAAGGATAATGAAGGGGAACTGCTAGCATTCCGCTTGCATTCCCAGGAAATACATACATCCTAAAGAGAGTATGTGTACTAACCAGGCACTAGCCTCTCTTCTTTGTTTGGCGCAAGCCCTTTGCAAACTCATACGCGGGCACGTTCTTCCCTTTGCATTCGCAAGGCAGATTTTCCTTGCTGCGTAAACCACTGTGGGAGTGCCTGCGTAGCGCCTGCTTAGCATGCTGCAAGGAAAACCTGAGATGAGCCTTTAAATCACAGAGGCAGGAGGGGAAGCATAAAAGCAGCCCCCGAGCTGCGGTAAAAGTAACGCATCTCTGCTGAGCTCGCCCAAGCACGAGCCGGCAGGGCCCTGCTCATTACGGATAACAAGGCTCGCTTGCTGCTGGAAGCTGAACTAGACGCCAGGGAGAGCTGCTATTTACAGCCCAGCTGCGCCTTTGGGGGCCACAGCCCAGCAACCTTCCTTTAATCAACCTTGCATGGTCTCTCTTGGGTTTGTGAGGATATACAAGGCTTTTCAGATTAGTTTATGCCAGGGAGCCTCCCGCCCCATTGGCGTGATGCAGAACCTCAAGTTAAACTGCACTTCCCATCTGTCAGGCTTATTGGCAAAAAAGCCGTGTTCTGGCTGCTGATTACGGGGTCTGAAAAATGATCAGCCCTACAGAGGCCTGAGCCAAGGGAGGGCATTTACGCTGTATTTACAAGCTGCAGCGGGAGATAAGGGACGCAGATATTTTTGCCTTAAAGGGAGAGCATGAGACTACTGAAGCGAGCCAGCAGAAATGTGGCATAAAGGCCCAGGAAACCCCAACAGCTGCCCGAATGTCCTTACATGACCATGCAACGACTTGCGCCTCTACAGAGGTATTCTGAAGTTGCTCAGAGCCCCAGCCCAGGGCTGAGCACGTACAGCCTTTCCCTTCCAAAGACATCCAGTGTGTGCCAGAGCCGGGCCGGGGACTGAGCGCTCTGAAGCTCGAGAGCTAACGGAGGCCAGGCAGAGATGAGGTTTGAGCAAGCCCAGGAACTCCTGTGTCATGAACAACCACAGTCTTGGCCTTGCTCCATTTTTACATGCTTCACTCTGCTCTCTGACTGTTGTGTTTATACACAGGCCTGACGGGATTTCATCAATATTTGCCTAGCCAAGTACATGCTCTAAGTTATAACTGAAATTTTCCTTTAATGAGCTTGCCAAGTCCCACTGCTGCCTTAGCGTTTCCGTAAGCTGCCACATGTCAGAAAGCAGGTGACCTGCTTTTGGCTTTCTGCGCTGGGAAGGGAACAAACCTGATTCCTGAGCCAAGAGTGCCTTTCCCAAGAACCTCGCAGACTGCACGGAGAAGGCTGAAATGAGCCAGCTGCTGTTATAGGCCCAAGGAAGAGCTTGGAAACCCTTAGTAAGCACAGCAAGACGCCACGAGAGGGGAAAATGTGCAAAAAAGAATTGACAGCTCTTGATCTCAGGCATACTTGATATTATACCAGGTGCTGAAAACAATGTTACGGGCAGAGAGGACAAGAGAATGACAAATCACGATGCCTTAAAAAAGCCCTAAGAAATCACCATGTTCTTAGCTTAGCCCAGCCCATGACCAGCACACCAGTCAGTAGCCCTTACGTGCTTCTCCGTTGTCCACGCGATGCTCATGGGGTCCGTGGCTGCTGGGCCACCTTGAGAGCTGCTCGAGTGCAGGGCAGAGCGTTATGGCCCCATCTTCCAGAGGCCACAGGGCTTCCCCGCGTGCAGCGGCTGCGCCACGGAGCTGCGGGGACAGGGAGACTTTCCCTGAGTGAGAGCATCCTACCGTGGTCCTGCAAGAAGGCACAGGCCTGCCCGCCCCGTCTAGGATTAAATTGCTCTGCAGGCAGAGAAAAGAGCATGTCTAAAGTGCTTTCCAAAAACAGAAAGGAAAAAAAAAAAAGAGAAAACCCACAAACCCTCCATGCTTCTCCTTTCGGTTTTGTTTTACCATAACTCAAGGTATTTTTTTGAAATGGGAATGTGGTTTTTCTGCAATAGATAACTGGCATTTTTCAATCGTCTCTACCCACTAATTTTATCTGGAGATCTCAAAGGGACAGGAACTCATGAAGTGCATGCTTGAAGACAAAACGTTTTGATGGAATAGCCTTTCCCTCCCCCCTCAGCTTGCCTACTTTCAGTTTCTCAAAAATATCCTATCAGTCATGATAGGATACTCGCGTGTCCCCAGATCCCATGTTGCTGCTGCTCTTTCACCTGCAGGAAAAATATTTATGTAGTCAGAGAGGTTCTGAACAGCATGGATCTCTTCATAGGGTCAATTATTCTTATACCATATGCTTGACAGGAATCAGCCTGGGGAAGTCTAAGTAATAATAATACAAAAAGCAAAACAAAAAAGGGAGATCTAAAATGATGGCACAGATTAACTTTAAGATCTGCATGCAAGTTCCCTGTAAACTTCATTTCCTCCAGTTCTCCAGAGAAGGAACTTCACCAGTAAAATGAGTAAGTAGCCAGTTAAATAAAGTTTCACTACTCCACTCAAATGTCGAGTCCAGATCCATCACCCACATCATTTTGATGGTAGGTTCCCAGTAGTTTTTGCTACTCTTCCCTGGGCCTGCCAACCTCAGGAAGAAGGAAGAAATGCTCCAAAACGGTGTTTCCAAATGGCGTGTTATTGCTTTGAGGAGACCGGTTCGGCCCCTGGCATCCTATAGGCACTGTATATGTTAGAAGGAGACATCTCCTTCCATGTGCATGTCTAATTCCCTGTCTGTCAGAAGGCCCCGACTCCAAGCAACTCCAAGCGCGTGCACATGGAGACGCAGCCTCCTGGCACACCCAGGCCTTGGGGCAGGTTTCAGCTGCGCTTGGAAAGCAGCGAGAGACAAACGTGCAGGAAAATCCAAACAAAACATTTAATCCTTCTATTCAGAGTAATGCTCTGCAGTCACATTTGACTAACATTTCATTATTAAACTGCAAATTTCCCGTGCTAGACCTTGCCACGGTCTCCTTTCAGGCTTATATGAGCTTGAAATTTCTCTTCCCCCTTCTCTTTTCAGCTAGGGTGCTAAGCCAGAGGTAATCCAAGGTCTTAGTACGCTCAGGTTTGACAGCACTCCTCTCCCACTAAGGAGACTGCACTGATGCTGAGGAAGGTTGGGATTTTGGAAACGGGCTCTGCCAGGTGGCTGCGGGAACGCACAACGCTGAACGCTGCTGTAGTGCTGACATATAACACAGCAGCCCTTCATCTTGGGAGACGTTGCAAAAGGAAACGCAGCGGCCAGTCTGACTCCTAACTGTTTATTGTAAATCACTCAAGAGTTTACACGTCATTAATGGCAAAGAAACACCTTAAAGCACCTGCCACATGAAATACAGAATAAAGATAACTATTTTATATTATATGGTATCATATAGAAAGCAAGAAATGAAGAAAATCATTATTATTTTTTTCTTAGTTCTACATCTTTCTTGAAAATATCTGACTTGATTCTCAGTTACCTTGTGGTCACTGCCTTGCCTGGAGTGTGGGGCCGAGGAAGCCCAAAACGGGCATTCCCTCTCAGGAAGGGCAGAGTAACGACCTTAGAGACAAGTAAAATACAGGCCCTCTATCTTCAAAAATGCTCCAATGCTGATGGTACAAAGCCTTTCTCCTGCACTGGTTAATATCTAACACAAAAGGCTGTATGTCCCATTAATTCCACATGCTTTCTTTTTTCTTTTCTTTTTTTTTTTTTTCTAATTTTCCTTTTTCTGTTTCCTAAATCAAGGCACCTGTTAAATTCAGAAGCTACATAACCATCTCCGTATTTTGTTGAGAAACCGATGGATTTTGCATGCAGCTGAGATATCAGTAGAGACTCTGACTTCTGTAAAGGTCAGTGTTAAAAGATCCGATAGTCAAAGGCAGAAAAAAAGAAATTAAGAGGCCTCTTGTGCAACAGGAGCTAAAATACATATGCTATGATGGCCATGGCTGATCAGAATGTAACGCAGGTCTCCAAACATTGAGATCAAAGCTTTATTTGATTAAGACATTGTTGAGCTCTGTACTTGTACAAATTACAGTGTATATACGACAACAAAGGAATCATCTCAACATTGGCATCCGTTTGGATTTTGGCCCATAAAAAGACTAATTTTCAACACAAAAGCCTGCTCAGCAGTAAATGGTTTTCATATTTAGCAAAAAGAACAGCACACTGGTCTGGCTAACAGGGCTAACATAAAAAAGCAAGCAGATTTTGAAATAAGTGTCTGACTGATTTTAGGCTGTTTCTTCTCCTTATGCAGCCTGTTTTTCTTGGAGCTGTTGGTGTCATTTTCCATTAGTTTGTAGTTTCCACAGCACACTAGGTCCTGACCTGTCCTCTCCAAGAAACATGTCTCAAAAGCATGTTTGATTAATACTAGAAACAAATACTCCCCTGAACTGCACTTTGAAAGGATGGATAGTTCCTCAGACCTGCCAAATTTAACATGTATTTGGATAGGAACTACAGTGACAAAAGGCAATTATCTCTCATGCTTAACTCCAATATTAAATAATATGTAACTTTTTTTTACACTTACTACTCTGAAGTTTGGATATAACACAGCTAATAAGAAAAGAAAAACAAAGCTGGAGCTGAATCTTCTCCTGAAGGAGCCTCCTTGTGAATTAATTGGAGGAGTGTTGCTTTCTCAGCGACTGCCATCTCCGGTCTTTTCTTTGCGAGCCTGGACCATCTCCTTTGGAGCCCGTTTTCGGTCAGTAACTAACCCCAACCAAAACATGAAGTCAATGAACCACGTGGCTAGGTTGAACTTCAGGCCCAACTCGCTGGCTGAGTAGTCGAACGGGAAGGTGTGGTGGTAGTTGTGGTAACCCTCCCCTGGAAAAAGGAGAGAGAGAGAGAGAGGTTGGAGGCTGCTTGGAGAGCAGGTTTAGGTCTTTTGAGACAAACTTGGTGGCACAACCCAGCACTGGTTTCCCAAGTCAGACCAGGTCAGGCTCTGGTCACATCTGTCTACAAGAGATCCAACCCTTGGGGCACATCCACAATGGACATCACCCAGTGCTTTGGGTCTTGTTTCCCAGGAGAAAGGAGATGTTGCCCACCTCAACACTCACAGAAGAAAACTAGACATGCTCCTACTAGACAAGAGGTGATGCCTAAGTTAAAAAGCATGGGACAGCAAAATGGAAAGCAGCAGCAGGAGATCACTGCCGTGAACAGTGGACTGGATGGGGAGCTACTTCTCCAAGCCTGCAAACCTCTCAGCGGAGCCCGAGCCTCAGGGACCTGTCTCGGCACTCACCAAGGGTTCCCATGACTGTCAGGATGTTGTCCCTGGGATTGATGGTCTTGTTGTAGGGGCGTTTGCCGTACATGTGAGCCACGCTGTTGATGGACCACGTGGTGTTGAGCGAGACGGCGTAGCGCAGGATGGAGGCCAGGAAGTAGGCGTTCCACAGGCTCTCACCCCACACGTACCACGGCACCAAGGCGGGGAACACGAAGCACATCAGCACCACGGAGAGCTTGTAGTACCTATAGGGAAACGAAAGGACACCGTTACTGTGCTGGGAACAACAGCAGAGAGGGCTACCAGGAAAAATGCCAGGAGAAGATTCGCAATGAATAAATGAACCACTCCAAGAATGGAGAAAAACCCATTGCATGTCAAACTGAAATACCAATTATATCCCAGTAGATATTAGCTATATTCATATTTTTAAGCTCAAAACACTTTTTGTATTTTGCTTTTTTTTTAATATATAAGTTAGGTTAATGTCACAAAAACAGTATTTTAGAAAAAAAGGTAGTGCAAGTGATCCCAATTTTTACCTTTGGACACACATTTCAGCATCATTAACACCGTGGAAGTCTCCAAACAACACATAGAAGCACTTGTTGGCAACAATCTGCCATTAGGAAGCTAATGGGCAGGTTTTCATTTTTAAAATGCAGTCCTGATCCCTCTTCCCAGCCTTGGAAAGCAGACACCTCAGCAGTTAACAGCAGCCACAGCCTGGCTTCCAAGATCTGCTGCCCAACGTGACCAGGATGAGCGAGTGAAAGGCTCTGCTGGGAGGAAGGAGGATAACCACATACTGGAGACATTCTCTGCCTCTGCGGAAGTGAAAATTGCGCCAGTCCCAACCTACCTGTCCAGAAGGACAAACTGGATAGTGTGTGTCCCCGGAGGGCCCATCGTTGGCACCAAGAAAAGCCTTGGGCCTGGGGCTTCAGCAGCATCAGCTCCATGAGGTGCAATTTTCTCTTGGACCAGCTTCAGTGCAACAAGGCACAAGCTCTATATTGTCTTTTAGCTTTTCAGCATCTATACTATGCTTGTGTTATGACTTTATTCAATATATCCACTAAATGAGAAGGCTATTATTTTTTTTTCTACTTTTTTTTTTTCTTTATTTTTATTTTCCTCCTGTAAAGCACAATGGGCACACATATTTTCCCTTCCTTTCAAGTAAAAAAAAAAAATCACCCTTCCTATGCAAGAAACTGAGTGGTTGTTCTGGCCGTGCACAGGGGAGATAGGTGTTTGAGACACATTCAGAATAAGCACTCAATGCAACCAGTAACAAATCATCCCTCCTAGTCTCAACCTGGTCCTCCACTCTTAAAAAGGAGGTCTAGTTTTGCTTCCCATGTTTTGGGAGAAAACAAAGCCACAGAATGAGACACGTGGCTCTGAAGGGTTTAGCCAACCCCGGAAAATGCATGTGACCATATACTTGGAAAAATGGAGTTAAATGAAATCAACACACAGAGCAGTGGAGGGAAGAGGCTGAATAGTCTGTCAAGAAAGACCAACATTGGAGCTTTATGGTAAAAATAAAGCCATATGTTCAGAAAAAGCAGGAAAGAGCGTAGGATGTAAGGAGCGCAGAGGTGAAGAGCAAAGACCATTGTGGGAGAAATGAGGAGAAAAGGAGCCAACAGGCCAAGAGGAGTGATGCAAAGGGGAACAGAGCAGAGGAGCAGCTCTGCAAGAAGTAGGAAGGAAAAAGCCAAGAGAGCGACAGGAAATAAATGGCAATTCATGCAGAATGGGTTAAGTGGGCTCAGAAGCAGAGAGCAGCAAGACAACAGGAGGAGACAATAAGTGGGGGCTGTGTCTTACTAAGCAGCTACTGTGTGTCCCCAGCTTGAGAGACACAGTGGCCCTGTCCTCCCTGTCAAGCCCTCCTCTGTCCTTACAGCCCAGATTTACCTACATCCTAGAGCCATCCCAGGCCATCAGCACAAAAGATAGTGGCCACACACTGCTGGAGCAGCAGGCAACAGGATTGTCCATGGGTGAAGGGAGAAAAAAAATAAAGTGCAAGCTGAAAAATTGTTCCTTTGTTCCCATCTGACAGGTTTAAAATAGACCCCTGCTAGCACTGAGGATTTTCTGGAAGGGACGAGAAAGAGCAAGGCTTGGTTTTAACTGAATGGTTACTAAAACTTTGCATTTGTCACAAGTTGTTCACATAGCAAAAACTGTTTGTTTCAAGCTCCATTCAAGTTTCAATCAATGGCCACAGGATATTTAAAAAAAAAAAAATTAGTACTGGCAACATTTCTGTAAGAAAAAAACATTCCATGAACATAATTCATCTAAAACATGCCAGACAGCTTTGATAATCTTGTGTATGAAGTCAATTAATCCTGTCCTTGGCAAGCTCTGTTTGACTTGTTTTGTTTGAGGACGATCTCACATGCTGGGCTCCAGATGAAGATCTACACAGACCATCATCAAAAGAAGGCATTTCCAGAGCTCTTTCCTATGGCTCTTTCTTCACTCACCTGAAGCAAAGCTCTTCTAAAGGGAAAAACTGAAGAACAATTTCCCACTGACTTCTGAAGGCCCTGCATAGGCCCTGCATAAGGCTGGCAGAGCTCATCAGTTCAAGGATAGAAATTAAGCTAGAAAAGAATGTTTCCATTCTAGAAAACTCAGAGTTAAATCGTTTCCCACTCAGCACTGAGACAAATGAGAAAAATTATCAAAACAGCTTATCAGGCACTGATTAAAGCCCTTCTGTGAGATGCAAGAAGTTCAGACTGAGGTCTTTGATAAGGACATGAGAGTTCACATCCAAATGGGTACCTAACTACAGAAATTTTGCCACTTCAGGGTCTTTATCCTTAGGAAGAAGATGGAAGTGGATTTTTAATTTCCAAGAAGAGGAAAGGCAAATATCTAGATGCCCTGGCCACCGGGAGTTGGGATATCTGTCTTTGGGGCAGTACCATGTTACCAAATGAGTATCAGTACCAACTGATACTCAGTTCTGGTGTCTGTTTTCTAAGAGGGTCACAGTTGATCACCACTGACTCCCTCCAGAGGACAAATACAGCACTGAAGAGGGGACACTGCTTGTGACATGCTGAACTAAACTGAAGAGGATCGTGAAGGTGCTTAGTCTTTTGGAGGCACAAATCTTTCACATTTAAACCAAGACTCTCATTTAAATGACAGCTCTGTCTGCAGAGATGTGTATTAAAAAAAAAAAAGAGCATGAGATTGAGATACCACAGGAAATGCTGATATCCAGAGCAGGGACACTGAGTAAAGCCTAACTTTTCTGCACCAAATCTGCTTGATCAATACCTGATATTTGCAGCATGATCACTGCAGAAAAGCGGTGCTTTCGTAGGATGCTGTTGTTTTGAGAAAGGTAACAAAACAGCCAAGAGTTACTGTAGCAAACTGCAAAGGAAGCTTTGCAACCACCCACTGCTGACAAAGGAGCCAGTACAAGTGACAAAACAGGTTGATGGGAGTGAATTCCTCCCTCCTGCAGCATCTCTGCTGACAGTGTGCGGCTTTCTCCAATGCAAAAACAAACACCAAAAAAAACCCACATGTATTTCAGAACTCAGCTGACCATTTGCCCACAAAATGCCCAGATATCCAGTTACATGGTTTGTAGTCACTGGAGCAAATACTCGCTGCCACAGTCCTTCACCTGTTCCTATAATGTCTTTACTCATGCAGAGGACAAAGCAGGGAGCTCATTTCCCACCTCTCACAACGCGTGTAACAAGCTGAACTTGGTCAGTGCTAATTCTCACAGGAGATGATTAACGTCCTGTGAGCATAAAGATGAAGACTGATGGTCCTGGAAGGGGAAACACTTTGTCTGAGCTGGCTCACAAGTACCAAAAATAAGTTAGCAGACTGAAAGGTGCAGTTTTGCTTTAAGACAGTTAGCGATTACAGCCTTTGCTCTACTGCTCACGCAAGAACACTGAGGTCCCAGCAGCTTCTGCTGTGGCCGTTTTGACAGCCAGCCTTGGCTTTCTGGAAAAGCACAAGGACAAGCGTAGAGCAGCTCTGCTTGGCACCACAGCCTCCTGCAAAGAGCCTGCAAGCTTCAGCAACACAGCTGAATGAGGAGAAGGCAGGTGGAAAAGTGGTAAGAATATCGTGGTAGGGGGAAAGAGGGGAAAGATGAGACTAAAGAAGAAGGCAAGGATCCCTCCAATCTGCATCACACGCCAGCCAAGCAGGAGAAGGCAGGTGGAAAAGTGGTAAGGATATCGTGGTAGGGGGAAAAAGGGGAAAGATGAGACTAAAGAGGAAGGCAAAACCAGGCAAGGATCCCTCCAAGCTGCATCACATGCCAGCCAAGTGCTCCTACTTACTTTCTTTGGATCCTGACGACAGGGTCGTCCAGCAGGTCAGTCAAATCCAGTTTTCTTCCTTTCTCGATGACGTCCGGGTGCTTGCGCACCAAGAGCCAGCCAACGTGGGAGAAGAAGAAGCCCCGGAGCGCGTTGTGCGGGTCGGCATCCGTCTCGGTGTACTTGTGGTGCACTCGGTGGTCTCGGCTCCACTCATAGATGTCGTTCTGCACGACAGCGGGAGAGCACAGCGGGGTGAGAGGAGAGAGGCCGGGCGCTGCTTTGGCAGGACTGTCCCCTGCTCCCACCCCACGTGGAAATAGCCCCCAAGCCCACACTGATGCTTTTCAGCAAAGGTTATCAGCTAAAGTCATTTGAGGGACCCTGACTTTGGAGGGAGACTGCACATCATGATGCTCCCATCATTGTCCACGCTGAACGGCACATGCTCCGGGTACCAGTGACACGGACTGGAAACAACCTGGAGCTGGAAAAGGCCTTGGGCCAACATCCTCTTGGGAACTATCATCAGGCTGCCCTAGTCTTACAGCCTTCCAAAGGTCACACTCAAGGGATGAAGCTGCTGCATGCAGGCCTATGTTCTTCCCTGACAACCTGGCCACAGAGGGCTGGGATATCTGACTCGGGGGCACCACCGCGCAGAAGTTCACAGTCCTGTCATGCCTTTTTAAGCTGGTCACAGTTGGTCACCACTGACTCCCTCCAGGGAGGAATAGAGCTAAAAATGGGCCAGCACTTGTGACACGCTGAGCTAAACTGAACAGGAGCCTGCAGGTGCTTTGCCTTTTGGAGAGACATGTCTTCCCCATTTAAAGCAGCACTCATTTAAATGACTGCTCTGTCTGCAGAGATCTGTACAAGAGCATGAGAGTGAGTTATCAGGGGAGATGTGCCTATCTTATGGGAAATTAAGCCGTGGATTCACAGACAGGCTGGAAGAGCAGTCTCAGTCCCATAACACCAACTCAGCAGTGGATCCAGATGAGATACAATCCAAAGCTCAGCCCTGTCTCTGCCAAAGCTGTCAGCAGACACGGGTCGCTGAAATGCCCTGTGGCTGAAAATGGAATTAGGTAGATTGCAGGGAGGAAAGGATGAACCACAGCTTAAGAACCAGATCCTGTAAGGGAACAAAAGAACAAAAGTCCCTAAAGGGCCTGAGCTTGGCCAGAGCTGCGCTCAGCGGTCCCAGCTCTGAACTGCCACCACACTGTGGTCAACTGCGGCTGATGGACGAGGCCGAAGTAACTGTGCAGGTGGACTGGAGCAGGGAAGTGGGAAGCCGATGGCTTTAGCACCAAGCTGTGAAAGTCCCTGAGGTGAGGAAGGAGAGACCTGTCGTCAGCATTCATGTACATCCCTGCCCCATCAACTATCCTGCTGCAGAAGAGTACAAAATAAAGTTGGAGTAAGGCAAACCCAGGGAAGTCACCCAACTGTTCAGTAAGAAGGGGAGATTTTTACCTTGCTTCCATTTTTCTTTTCTCCTACAGAGAAATCAAAAGGAATGAAAGCCTCCACTCTGCTTCAAGTGGCAGATTTATTCTTCACTGGGAGTATCCAGAAGACTGGAATAAACTAAGATTAAGTCATTTAAAAATACAACAAGATTATGCAAGGAGCACATGTCCGAAAGGTCCTCTTTCTTAAACAGAAATGATCTTTCAGATGAGACTATTGATCATTATGCTACAAGAGTCCTTGATAAAATTAATTGTGGCACAGCAAATAAGGAGGTCAAAGAAGTAACTGTGTGAGAAATTAGCTTGACTTTTCCTAAAACAGCCAATACCTGCATGGCTGGCAAAAAAAGAAAAAAGATTCCTCAGATGAAAGCATTAGGAAGCTGTGAAACAGCAGAATTGCATGTAATTATGAACAGAGAAGCTAGGAGGAAATAAAGGCCAGAGCTGTTGGCAGTAAATACTACAGACAACTGGAGTACCGCACGTGTAAGTGTGCTCCAAGTGTATTAATAGCAGCCGTTTTTCAGGAACATGCCACTCCTGATCAAATTTCCAGTAAACACAAGGGTCTATCCATTCTGAAGCAGCAAGCGGCAGCATCTCCCTATGACAGTGACACAGCCAAGAGATTTTTATTAGTGGGTCCCTTAATAATCCTGCAGAGCAACCCCCGACAAGAACCTGGGGTCCAGCCAACTCCACGTGCTGACAGGTCATGTCCAAGGACCCCTTGCCCAGCCAAACATCACAGCTTGTTTCCTGGAGAAGGCAAGGAGCAGGTGTATGGAACAAGGTTATGGTGGCAGATGCCAGGGGAGAGACGGCCCAACTGGAACAGCGAGCTTGTAACCACCAGGGAATCAAGTTAACCTAAGCCACGTACTACCCTTTGCTGAGACAAACACGGGACAGTAAGAAGCACAGTCTTTCACGCTTACACAAGCTTAAGGAAGGCTGGATGGAGGGATAAGGGTCAGTTCAGAACGCTCCGAGCATTAGCGTGCACTGGGCTAACTGCCACAACCATTGGCATCTCTAAGGAGAGCACCTCACAGGTTCATGTGACATGAAGTTAAAACTGCTCAGCCAAGTTTCCAGTGCTCAGGAAGGCTGAACACCTCCAAGGCTACCTGTTCCTCCCAGTGCTGGGAAAGTGGGCCCCAGTGCTCCTTCATCAGCCGTTCACGATGGTCTAAACGGACCTTTGCAGGTAATGCATGTCAAGGTAACTAGGAGCAGGCTTCAGAGTGCTTAAACAGAACGTGTGGGTTGGCCTTAGGTTTTCTTTCTGACATGGAGAAGGACACAGAGGTGGTTTGAAATCACTTTGAAGTAGTCCCCTGCCGGGGATTCATACTGTGTTTGCCTCAGCAAAAAGCCATGATGAGGCCAACACAGCTGAGAGCAAAACTCATAGCAACAGGGGAGCAGAAGGCAGTGAAAACACAACAGGCAGGCCCTCTGCAATCCAGCGTGACACAGATTCATTTGAATTGAGCATGAAAGAAAATCTGCTGTAAAACAGGAGGCTGGTACCAGGGGGTTCTTAAAAACTCAAAACAGTTGTTCAACATGCTGAGCAAAGGTTTTGTAAAGCTTTACAAGGAACAGAGAGGCACAACAGCTGGAATATGAGTCAGAATAAAGGGGAGTTATAGTCAAACTGAACACCTTCTCAACATACTTGTATGAATGCACTAGGCTCTTGGTAATGTGAGCAGGAATTAATAAGGTTAATTCTCTCTGCTTGAACAAGGAGGTAAATGAAAGATGATAAAACAAACAATACAGAAGCAGATAAAGGGACTGGCTTCATCTCTCAAGGAAGAAGAGCAATAAATCACCCCAAGAGATTAAAGGGAAAAGGCTCAAAATTCAAAGCCCAACTCACCTGTGGAGCTCAGCACCGTAAGAGGCTATGGCAGCCAAGCAAGATAATTTATGATGTTAGTACAGAGACACATAGCTGTTCTTAGCAAAGGAGTAGTATGTTTACACTGCAAAGACTTTGCTTCTAGCTGGGCTCCTACCACCACCTGGTGTTACAGTCAAGTTTTGAACCCTAGGATTCCCTATCTGAATACAGAGAGGGTTGCACTTCTTTGCAAATGCACTTGGATTCTACTGATAAAAAAATATGAAATAACACAGAGGTAAAATAAGGGTGCATAAAAAGAAGCCTGATCTTAGAAGGTGTTTCATGTATCCAGCTATAAGCGCCTGGCTGGGTCAAGAAACTTGTTTATGGATGTAGTTGCATGCAGTTAGTTTATACAGCGGTTTGGACACGGTCCTGTGAAGAGCTGGGCCTGACCTGGCTCAGAGAGAGGCTGCTGGAGCACTGAGCCCCGGCCCTGTGCGTGCTGGACTCAGCCCCGATGTCCTTATCGCGCCCAGGCTGCCAAACGTGCACTGCCAGGCGGGTGGCGAGAGGGCTGTGTGCTCCCTTGAGCCAGCACAGGGTTAGCAGCAGCAAATGTCTTGCTGCAGCTTTTTATTCCCTCCTCTTGTCATCTCTAAGCTGAAGAGATGCCTTCACAGGGGATAAAGCTGCCTGGAGGCCAAGAATCAGGACGGGTGACCACAAGCCCACCTGGAAAGCCATGGAGTTGGCCACAGCCAGGAAGATCCGCAAGGGCAGCTTGGCTTTGTAGGATCGGTGACTCCAGAGGCGATGGGCGCCTGCTGTCACGCCCAGGCCCGACAGCAAGAAGTAGAAATACGCTGGAAGACAAAAGCCAAACCAAACAAGCTGTTATTTTTGCTTTCTTTAACGTTAAGATGCTTCTTGCCCCTGCCTGGTGCACACAGAAGACAAGGCCGGGCAGGCAGGAGATGAGGATGTCGGCCCAGCTCTGCCGGGGCTTTGCCAGGAGCAGCCTCCTGCCACCCGCGCCCTCTCCCAGGGCGCTGGGGCAGCGTGCGGGGCGCTCAGCGGCGCCAAAGCTCCACGCTGTGACACCACGACTTGGTTCTGCTCTTCACCTTTGCCACCGCCCCAGAGCGAAGCTTCGTGTCAAAAGGGCAGCAGCAGCTCTAACAGGGCAGGGCTCTGCCAGCCCCCTCCAGGCAGGGCTCGGGTTGAGTCTGATCTGTCACTTAACTGAGGAGGCTCCTGAAAAACACTCTGTCACAGTTTCCACAAGAAAAAAAAGCTCTTATCAGTGAGAGCTTATTCTCTTGGCAAACACAAGAGGAAGCTCAGCATTCATTCAGTCTCCCTCAGCTTTGGAAATTTGTCCTTTCCTGTTCCCTTAATTAAAAAAATTGTCCAAGCAGACCGGTTTTGAGTGTTTTTTCAGGTGGCCAACGCAGCAAGGAAGAGGGCCCGTTCCTTACTCACCGTGCTCTGGCTCCAGGCTGCAGGAGCACGTGTGTGCTTCCGTGCACTCCTGGCCATAAATTGTGTAAAACTGAAAGGTGTAAAATTAAAACCAGAGTAGATTCAAGCACAAATTTTGAAGGACAGCCTCCAGTGAGCGTGCACCTTGAAAAGCCTCACGTGTGCTGGAGAGTGCAACAGGCTGAAACCTACCGCTCAGCTCTGACTTCTGCCTGGGGAGGAGGTACATAATAAAAAGTCATGCCATCCTCTCCGTGTGTTAGGTACAGATCTATTTTTGTAACTATCGGATGGGTAAACACGCCGGCACCATGACTAACTCGCAGCCCGGTTTCCTCTGAAGTCCTGGGGCTGTTGCAGATACCTTTGGAGCGCAAGGCTCCAGGCTCCTCCTGTAGAATTGTGGCCTGTCTGCTCTGCCATTTTCTGTGCAGGATATTGAGCATTAAATGAAAGCAGAGGTACTGCTCCAAGTATCAGTTTGCTTGGCCTCCCTTCCCCTGTATCCGGGGGTTCATCTCCCATAGCAAAGCAAAGGCCTCTTTCTTTGACCAAGCACTTGCCCAGACATCCATCATAATCAGTTGTACAAAAAGAGAATTCAAGACAGGCGCCACAGAGCAGATGCAACATTACAGAACTACTGATTTCTTCTTGATGTCAAGATGGACTGGCAAGACGTGGGCCAAATCAACATCTGTGCTGAATTTGATTGATTTACACCACTTTGTGATCCAGCTTTCGTGCTTTATACAGCTCGGCCTACAAAACCCTGAGGACCATACACCAAACAACACAACAAAAGGATTTTGAAAGGTATTTTGGGAGCCTTGGGGTATTTAAGTGCCCCCCTGTGTCCAGACCTTCAAACAGCACCTCCCAGCCCAGGCGGTCACTTAGGAGACTTCCCTCCGTTCCTACCACCGCCTCTTCACTGGAAGCCTAGAGCTGCAGAGGAGAGACAGGGCTACCTCACACAGGGCTGCAGGGGTCCCACCAATGGGCAAGGCAGCTCTTGGGCAGAAGGTCTTCAAGAAGGAGCTGAAAGCAGGTGAGTGACCTGTGCTTTGGGACAGGAAGGGACTCGTGCTGTGCTGCAGCAGAAGGATGGGAGAGCCTGCTACACCAGGACCTCTCCTGCCTCACCAGGCTCCTCGAAAGACTGTGGTCAGGAGCGGTCCTCCAAGCCTCCCATGAGACACAGACTGAACGGGACTTTCCAAGGTTCTCCCAGGTGAAGAACCAAGCTCCCTCCTGCTGCCTTCCCCAGCGCCACAGGGAGCTGCCAGCCCCAGCCCACGCTGGGGACAACCGGCCGAGACGGAGCTGCAGCGGCTGGGCTCGGACCCACACGACACGGCTGGGTTTTGGCTTTGCAGGGGAGGCATCACAACAGCAGGAACAGTCCTAAAATAAATTCTGAGGGCTGAAACAAACATCCCCGGGGAAAAAAAAAATACCCAGGAGCCTGGTAACCAGAGCAGAAACAAATCCTATCACTCAAAAGCAAAACGCACTGCATGGTCAGATCGGATTTATGCGATTCTTACTGGAATCAGAGTCTTTGAAAAATGTTACATGGACATCAATTCCCAACATATAAATAGCTAGTCAAATATTTGCAGTGTAAAGATGAGTCCCAAGCTTTCTTCTGTGGAATAAATTATCAACTCAAACCCCAAATCGTGCTAGAAACCATTTGATTTTACATTAATTATGTATAGAAACGATAGCTACAGCAACTAAATGAGATGAGAGCCACTACTTACCTAAATGGCTCCTTTTTTTGAGGTGAACCCCTCTATGAAACATATGGAAGGATTACACTCTGGAGAAAAGCTCCATGAACAGCTTTATCCATGCCCAAACCTCCTCTTAGATTTGTAACCAGAGGTGGGAGGATGCCAGCCCCTGTCCTCTCATCTCCTTCTCCCTCTCACACGCCAAAGGGCGCACGGGTAGGATAGCCAGGCAAAACACACGGCCCCCTCTTCACAAGCGCAGTCATCTTTCCACTTTTTCTTCCTTTTTTTGGTGTTGTGAAAAGTAAGACGGAGACGTGTAGCTCGCAGTTTTGCATTCAAAACAAAGGGAGAGGAGAAGGATCCTTCCGAGCCACTTCCCGATCGCTTGCGCTGAGGAGCTTCACCTCAGTCCCACACTGTTCCACGGAGCCCTCGGTGCAGAGCCACAGTGCTGGAGCGGAGCAGAGCGTGCGGCTGGGCTGGGAATGCATCCCTCATCCCAGCGCCGCTTCTCGGCTCCGCAGTCTGCAAGGACTATCGCATGGCTCCCTTGGGCAGGTACCACATTCCCCTGCTCAGGGTCCTACCGAAACAAGCTCTGTGTGAGCTCCGACAGGAGCGTTTCCGACTGCGAGCTCCCTCGGCACAGCACAGCTGACACAAAACGCTTCTGAACTGGAGCAAAGGAAGCACAGAGGGGAAAAGCGACGGGAAGAAGCGGAGGAGAGCAAAGAGCAGCGAGCAAACAGCCTGGACAAAAGGGGAGCGGAGAGACCCGCACCACCGCGGCGCACAGGGCAAGGACGCAAAGGGGAAGAGCGACTTGAGGTTCAACTGCTGTGCAAACCGGGAGCCGGCGGGCTGCTAGGCTCTCAAGCACTCTCTGCACAGATGCTATATATGGGAACATGCCAGAATCAATAGGCAGAAGATTTTTATTCCACTTCCTTATTAATGATCTGAAATAAAGGCAAACAGCATATTAATTACACCTGCAGATGATGCTAAATTTGGAGCAGCTCTGAGAGCTAAGAAACACAGAGAGATCCAGGCAGAAACAGGGAAAATAAAGCTCCAAAGGAGAGTCTTCTGGATAGAAAGGGACAAGTAACATAGCTCAGGGGGTGATAATTGCAGACAGGGATGTGCAGTGAGAATGAGACACCTGGGGAAGCAGTAACGTGCAAGGAGCATCACCAGCAGCAAAAAAAAATATCCTGAGCTTGCAATACGATAAGGCAGCAAAACACATCAATGATTCTGAGCTGCAGGCACCGGGTGTCAGTGTCACAGTCCCACAGAAGCCACGCTCACCGTACCAGGCAAGTCGTTTAAAAATGCATGGGGTGGGAGATCAGCAGCATCAGACATTTGGGTCACGTTTTTCAGAGTGGCTCCTCTTGCCCTTGGCACAGCTCCATTTCCAAAAAAGCACTACTGTAGCAAGTGCCAAACTCCCACGAAAATCTGTGCCCAAGTCGCCAGGCTCTTATGAAAATACATGGGACACTGCCGCAGACTATGGCAATTTCAGGGGCATCGAGATATCATCCTTAGTTGAAAGAAGTTCCTTCACTCCAAAGGGAAAATAACCTGTCGCCAGGCTCTCTGCTGTACGCTCCACATCCAACATAGAATCTCATCTCTTTCTGAAACCGGAGATTACCTCATAACCCAGTAACACAGAGCAAACTGTAATCATCTCAGTCATGATCCATCCCTTCCAAGGGACAGAGCACCAGATATAAAAATAGCAGTTGCAAGGCAAATGCAATTACACAGCCAGCGTTGCTGAATGTCAATATGCAAAACATGCTTTCGGACACAGAATAATGCCGTGCAATCACTCCTCAGGGATGGACCGCACCGAGCGCGGCGCTGGCTCACGCTTCTTGGCTTGAGCTTCTTGTTAGGACAGACATTCCCTCACCTTCCACCAGGGACAGCCGGGAGATAGGGGACAGCGGGGCCAAGAGCAGGAAAGACCATAGACAGCCCCGCCGGTGGCGCTTCTCTCATGCATTGCAGTCTCTTGCGAAACTAATGGGAACTTTGCACCTGTTTCTAAGACAGATTTCGCTTTCTGGTTTGGATTCAGTGCTTGCCTTCTGCACGCAGTTCACTTCTGACATGCAAAAGTGAGACAGGCAGTCACTTCTCCAGCGCAGATGTGTGTGTCCTTACCAAGGTTTGCACCAACAACGTGCAGATGATTCCCTGATTTACCTGGAATTGCTCAGGACTGGTTTGGCCAAGTACTCCCCAAAACAGCTGAGCAATGAAAACAAACCTCTGTCCTGCAAGCAAGGCTAAAACTATCCCCATGCTGCAGCAGAGGCAGATGATACTTAGGAAGGAGATGCAATGTTTTTCCTGCTGCTGCAGCCAAGATGAGAAAGTTTCTCAAGGAGCAAAGCCAGGGGATGAGCTTGGCCAGGTCCCAGGAGATCAGATAAACCAAGTACAGCAAGAAGGGGAAGCACAAACACCCCTGAACTAGGTGGGTTTTGCAGAGGGAAGGCAGGCTATGGGAGAGTCCAAGCACGGACAATCCCCTCATTTGCCAAGACCACCTCCTTATATTCGGGGCGATCCAGAAGATTGTCAGAGGACCCTCAGCCGGTAACAAAGTGAGAAACCTCCTCGCTTCACCCTCCTTCTGGAATTCCTCCATGCTCCTGGTGCCGAGGTCCGCATACAACACGCAGGATTTTCAACATCAGCGTGTGACAAGCAGCCCTCTCTTCCCTATCAATCCTGCCTTGTTCAGTACAGCTATTTTTTTAGCATGCCACATCTCCAGGGGGACAGCACATTTTACTGTTAGAGTCCACAGTAAAAAGAAAATCTGATTGCAAAAAATTACTCAGCTTCAGTTATAAACTCCATGTTAATATCAAGTGCGACAATAATTGGAGGGAGGGAAGGTGAAGCGGCAGTGACGAGGATGCATACTAAGTTCTCGTGAGCAAGCTGATGTTTTCCAGCCCCTCCTCTTGGAGGAGAGGGTAGGAATTGTTTTTCCTTCCTTAACAGCAGCTGCCATCCTGCAGCCCTTGCACGGGCTTCTGTCTCGTAAGGATGGGCAGTTCTGGAGGTACCTTCCTGTCCTCCCCAGCCTGCAAGGTCTGCTGGGCTCCTCTGCAGTTATTTTAGTTTGGTTTATCCACATCAAAAATCACAGAGTTGCCTTGTCTGTTTTTACCTAAAGAGATTGACAGACAGACGTGTTAAATAGATTTTTTTAATAGCCATCTATGCAGAATTTTTGGCCTAATGAGAGCCTTCTGTGAGCAAGGACAATAGTACAACACCAAAATGGCAACAACCAGGCACCTAAGGACCAGAAAGCCAGTAGATGGCACTCAAGAACACACAAGACCGTTCAGAAATCTGCGAGCTGCATAAAACCTGCATCCGTAGTGCACAACAGCTACCTGTGCCTCATCGCACCCTCCAGCCGCCCTGAAATCGAGGTGATGGCCTTGGTGCCACAACCTGAAGCCCGGGGACTGCAATAGCTGTCATGTCTTTTACAGAGAGAATCCAGGAAGGAGAACTTGGAGCCAGACCTGAGCTCCGCGGGACAGCTCATGCCTCGGCTCAGGCGCACCCGCTCGGATGCGTCTGGAACGCGCACTGATACGATGGGCCTTTCTGAGCAGCCTCTGCTTTGTCCCGCCGTAGCTACGTGCCCCAGCCGGGCAGCTTTTGGAAGTCACTCACAGCTCGCCCTGACGCAGCCGGTTCTGACACTCGTAGCGCTGTTTCCCTAACCCAAAGCAGATGGGTTAGGTGGGAAGGAGAAGGAAGGTGCCGACTGCAAGGAGATGCCCGCTGGATTAAGCGGCATCATTTAATGGTGTGCTTCCAACTTATGCCAAGAGCCACACTCTGCGGTTTCCTGCCAGCTGTGGACAGATGTGCAATGTTTACATCCTTCCAAGGGGAACCGACTTCCCAGTGCTCTCCGGTGGCATCTTGGCAGCAGTACCCACAGCACTTCTGCGGAAACCCAGCGGGTTTCACATGGGCAGGCAAAGCCGCAGCGCTGCTCTCTAGGTATTTGTGCAGGAGGCAGGGGGAACAGAGGATTGCAGATAATCCCGCATAAACAACCAACGGAGCTGCCGCTTGGCGGCCTTTCCCCCTTGTCTATTATGTGCAGCTGGATGAATGTCAATAAATTACCAATGGAAGTGAGCCCTGCTGAGCACGCGGTTGGGCTGGAGCAGCCATCTTCTGGGCAGCACGGCGGCATTCCAGCTTCGCGTGCAGCGGT
>NW_010588846.1:5028-40085 GCF_000705375.1 Tinamus guttatus | reverse complement strand
CGGCACGCGGCGGCTCCGAGCTCACGCTGGTGCCTCGCTTGCCCCTGGGGAGAGCGGCCGCAGTGGAGACGGCACCAATTTCTCTCTCTCAGTAGAGACCTCTGCACCGGCCGACTGAAGGGGAAGGGAGATCAGGCTCACACCCCTGGACCTCTGCCCACGTAGCTGTCACATGCTGGACTCTTCCTCCAGCACTGAGTTTCTCTCCCAACTGTGGGTTGAAGTGCTCAATGTCAGCCTCTCCCTAAGCCAGTCAATAACGTGTGTTCACCTGGCGCTGACAAGGGAGCCTCGTTAGAGTAAAAGGAAGGACAAGCGGCCATCAGCAACGTGCACCCAGTTTCCGAGCTCCCCACCTGTTTTGTTCCAGCCACGCCACCATGAATGGACTGTTATTTTTGTTCTCACGCGCGGCCAAGTCTCACTCCGCCAGGTATGCCAAATGCATTTTCCAAACCTGTGTTTCCTGCCGCCCCCATGCCCTTGTTCTTAGCCCCAGCGCTCTCATGCAATGAATTTTCCATCGCTCAGCTGCTGACAGCAGATGTAAGCTCCCATTCCTTACACACTGGTCATGTCTCGACTGCTGCTGTGCTACCACAGGAGCATGTCACCATTTGTTATTCGGATGTGTTTTCATAGTTGGAATCCCCACTCCCTCATACCTAGAGCAAGTCTGTTTCCCTAACCCCCAAGATCAACACTCAGGAGACCAGGCTCCAGGATGTAGGGAGGATGGGGCCAGGCTCTTCTCCGTGGTGGCTGGTGACAGGACAAAGGGTAACGGGTGCAAGTTGGAAGTTTAATACCCATATGAGGAAGAACTTTCCTGGGAGGGTGACAGAGCCCTGGAACAGGCTGCCCAGAGAGGTTGTGGAGTCTTGAGATCTTCCAAACTCACCTGGATGCCACCCTGTGCCACATGCTCTGGCTGTCCCTGCTTGAGCAGGGAGGTTGGACTAGATGATCTCTAGAGGTCCCTTCCAACCTTAATCATTGCTGTGATCCTGTATGTGTCCAGGCTCGCTGCAGCAAAGAGAGCAGCTGCACGCTGCAGGAAGTGATGCTGTGAAAACATGTTGGCCCTTTCAAGGAGCTACCTAAGTGCCACAGAAGAAGGCCTGAACCCTCGGGCTCAAGCCTTGCTAACAGCAAAAGATGCAAAGAAAAGCTTTGCCAATCTGATTCCTATTGCACACGGCAATAACCAGTCTTGGAAAACAGTCAACCAGAATCATCTAGTTCCATCCAGAATTCCTGGGAGCTGCCCTAATCCTTTCTTATTTCCTAACACGCACTTGTTGAGGAAACTCTGGGGAGAGCAACTTTTAAGAGTGATGCTGGTGCAAAGCACATTAGCGTGATGCGCTCATTAATTACTAACTGTGCCTCCTGAGGCAAGTGAATCCACAGTGTATTCCTGGAACAAAATTGCACAGGGATTTCTGCCCTGCTGCTTCAGCTTCCCTGCCTTGTACACGCCTCCTCACCACCTCTCATCAGCCGGTTTTAACCTCTCCTCTGCTCTCATGCTAATCCCTCCCTCCCACTCCACCCCTGCTTTCCCAAGCAGCAGTTTATCAAATGGGTACCAGGCACCCGGATTCTCCCCTGCATTCCCTTTCCGAACAGAAGGAGGTATGACAGAAAAATCAGGCTTGGCCTTGCTGACTTCTGACAAATTTGAGGTCATTTATTCCTGTTCACCTCTGTTCTGTTGTTTACTTGTGAGCATGTCCTTTATTCTTACCTACCTCAGGACAGGCCACAAGGAGCCTGTTGCCACCTGGCCCATCTTCCCACTCTGAATGGCGGCACTGATGTTCACTTGAGCCAGCGGGTAGGGATTTTGCTCCGAGATGGTTGATATCCCAAGTTCATTGCACCAGTCCTTTCAGCATGTGGCAACACAGATGCTACTGCAGCCAATACAGCCCCCTGCCAGATAGGGATTTTCCAGTAAGCCCTTGGACAGATAAGGTAGGGCAACTTCAAAAGCTTCTGTGTATGACAAGAGCAAAACACAGCCTATCTGGTTCACAGGTAGGCAGCTATAACCTTGGTGAACACTAGGAGAATTACTGAATGTTTTGTCAGCTCCTCAAAGTACCTCTCAATTGCTGCTTTACTTGCTCCTGTTATAAAGGCTTATGAGGTCAGCCCATTCTGGAAAGGAAAGAAGATGGAGAAGCCTGACTCCATCAGAAGAATTTAACTGTCCTGTCAGACAAACACAAAACTCTGAATCATGCTATGATTTGCTGTGTTATTTATACTACTACTTTCAGTATGCACTGACAAACCTGCGTTCCTCCAGCCTGGGTACTTCAGAAAGCTTGCAAAAAAAAAAAACAGTAGAAAAAGTCTCACAGATACAAATTCTGTGTTAAATTGGGTATTCCTCCAATTGCCGTTCTCCCTACACATATTTGCTGTTCATGGTAAACTCTTTACAGTTTTAAGAATGTAAAACTAACTCCACCTGTGATACAGAGAGAAAGCTGCACTCAGCCCACTCTGCTATTAACCAGGCCAAAAGCCTGCTTGCAACTTCACCACACAGCGTGCACTCGTGCAGTGCGCAGTGTCGCACAGCTGGAAAGAACTAAACTCAGGGGACTGCAAAACAACTTGCACCTTGTTTATATACTAGATACCTATGCTTTCTGTAGGGGTGGCCATGCAGGAACTCTCTCACTACGAACATTAAATAAAGTTCTTTGTGGCGGGCAAAGCTGTAGCATCTCAATCAATGCTGAGAAAAATCCTTACCTCGAGGATGCAACAGAAAGCTGCCTCCCTGTGATACAGGCTCAGCATCTCCAAGCTTTACTTCCTGAAGACACACTTTAATCAATCCACTTTTATTGAAAATATTGCATTAGCATTTATTTTGCTCGTCTACCTCAGTGCAAAATTAAGCTATTTAACATGAAAATTATAAGAGAACTGCAAGCAGCTTCATAAAATTAAAGACCAAATAGACTGATACCAGGATCAGACTCTTTAATCTGGTGGATATGGAAGGGTGGGGTAGGAAGAAGAGTTTTGTTTTAGAGTCTGATACATAATCTATTTTGCTCTTTTAACACATATATTTGTTATTAAAAGCCGCTGTTCAGCAGTATAACATGCATCTAAAAATTGACAATACGGGGCATGATCCATTAAATATACTACCTGTGGACAAGAATCATTCAGGCCAGAAAGATTAAAATGAAAAGCACCAGGGCTCCGAGGCCCTTCTAGAAGACGTTTTCTGCAGGGAGAGTGTAATGCCATTCGTCAGCGCTCTACTGCAACATGCCCTGAGCACTAGCGTTTGGTCCATTTCTTGCACGTTGGCTGTAGAAATGCACTTCTTTGGAAAAGCAACCGTCATACGCTTTGCAAGTGCAGGGTGACTTCAGACACCCAATTTATTCGCCTGGGTGAGGACAACCTTCAGGACAGGCATGAAAGCAGAGGTCTCGCTGAAGTTGCTGGTGCTGACTATGTGAGTGTGGATGTTCAGTCCTTCCATGTAGTTGCGGGTCTCGATGCTCTTCACAATGTTGTGCAAACCACTAATGATGGTTGGAGAGAGCTGCAAGGCAGACAAGGCACATCAGCAGAAAGAGAAAGGGCTGGCACGCTCACGCCTGGCTTGAAACCCCTGCCTCTCAGTAAGGTGCAGGGCCTGGGTCTTCCCATCTGACTGCATCTGACTTGCAGGGAAGTCTATGGGCCTCAAAGGTTCTACATTTTCAGAGATTTTTTTAAGTCTAGTCTTCGCTACCTACCATTCTTGGACAGAACACATCAGAGGGGTTGCATTCCTGGATGGCTTTTTGGGCCATGATTTGCATTAGCTTAAGCAAAAATGTAAAATCAAAACTTACTGTCTGTTCCCTAAGTTTGTCATAAAGAAACTCCAGGCGTTTATTTGCATCATCCAGTTTCCTCTTGGTTTGCTGCAAGAGAAAAATAAACTGAAATCAGAAGAGCATTCTGAATTTCATTGTTCTCAGTGGTAAATGATTTAATTGCAAAATGACCCGAACAACATGCCTCCTTCGTCAACATCCTTTTCCTTTTCCTAACACATACTTCTCATTCTTGATGTTGCTAGGAGAGATGACACTTCTACCTACCTACAGAATAGTAAAACTTGTGAGGTATATCCCAAAAGCTACCAGGCATTTGCAAAACTCAGTGGCACGTCTGATATGACCAGTGTAGTACAGACTGCAAAAGGAAATTGGCCTCCGTGCTTAACTGGAAAGTACCGTTTATTTGTTGGATAGAAGTTGGAATTAAATAGCCAGCAAGGCCACTCGGTACTTAAGGCCACCTGCAGTCCTGAAAAATGAATATATAAAACTCAGTCATTTAGAGCAAATTCTATTTATATTTTTTCATTCACTTGTTCTTACAAACAGAGATAGCAGGTTTTACTCCAGAACAACTAGAATAAAAAAAGACAGTATTTAAAATCATCCTGAGTACCATTACAGAAACAAAACCAAAGAGAAGGCCAACAGCATTAAAAAGGGCATCAGTACATATGGGTATTGGAACTTCCTCTTAAATCAGCACACACATCAACCCACTTTGACTTAAGTAGCACTACTTCCTCTGGCTACTCAAAAGTTTCCCCGGATTAAATCATGGCAGAGACCAAAAATGGAAAGTCTAAGAGACGCTCCTCAGGTGTGAGGACAGGCTGGTGGCTCTGTGCTGTGCCAGAAATTAGGGAAGGCATAGGAGCAATGTGGCAAAAGGCACGGGGGGAATACAGCCTTTGGATCTTTCAGACTATGTGGAGAAGTCTCTTGAGTGATACTGATGCTGCCAATGGACTGAGGCAAGGAAGGAAAAAGTAGCCCAGGAGAAGCACTTAAGATGCAGCCTTTTGGACTAACTCTCAGTTACACGACTTGAGGACAACTGTTTCTAAGCCTGTGACAGGTCATTTTACAGACAGGTCAAGGGAAGAGAAATAAATGTGTCCACTGAACAGCAAGAAACCTCCTCAAGAAGAGGAAATTAGACGGAAAAAGCGCAAGTAGTTTTTTGTCCTGGCCCTCTGCTTCCTGTTCCAGCCCCTGTGCTGCAGCACCTTTCATAGCATAGCTTTCCCCTTTGGCATACAGCAACTGAGGGTGTGTCTATACATGCTGACACCTACAGCCAGGGCAGCACTTCTCATTGCTGTGTACCTGGATACGCTCGCCCAGCCTAAGCAGACCAGAGCACGTTAACAATAAGCAAGGAAACAAACAGTGTTGGTACAGTAGAAAAGCAACCTCGATGAAGACAGTGCGAACAGAGCAGCGTTGTCTCCATTGAGTGCTGATTGCCTGGGAGGAGGGGGAGAAACACTTTCACAGGAAGAGGCAGCCCCAAGGTCTGTACAGCACCTGACTTCTAAACCACTGCTTTGTAGGGTATTCTTTAAAAAAGAGCTTTTGAGCAATCAGACACTACTGAACTGTGCAGAGCCTATGTCAAAATCACCCACAGCCTCCAAGAAGCTTTGGCAAAAGAGCACAGGGTGGATCCAGGAATAAACTAGTGAGCTGGCACCCAAAGGGAAAAGGTGGTCCAAGTATATGCCCACCTTGAGTGGAAGCTACAGAGCCAGCTGGAACGGTACAGGCAATGTAACCAAAAGAGCCAGCCTATGGCTGTGCTGCCACAGAGCCCGCCAACAGCTCAGCTCCTCGTAGCAATAGCAGGAGCGCAAAGTCTGTGCTGCTCACCATGCACACGCGGCGCAGAGTCCTCTGAGGACCACTATCCTGCCTTTCACCAGCAGCCCTTCAGCCTGCGAGCACTGAGCAGACGACATCCGTGCTCAGGGCAGGGTGTTATTTACCAGCCACTGGAAAAAAGAGGAGAAGCTTGGAAATGGATGGCTCGTTTCCAGAACCTGCCTGTCACAGGGAGTGGTTATCCCGTCCAGCTCTAGCAGTTGTGTTGCAGCTCAACCCCAACCAGCTCCAGCCCTCATTAGGAGAGGGCAGTGAAGGGCTGCACCGGTGGGGGTTTGTGACGGGCTGACATGACCAATCTCCTCTGTGCCAGAAGCATCGTCCTCTCCACATGAAGACTTTAAAAGCACGAAAATGACCCTCAGTCAACATCCTCAGAGAGCTGGGCTGTCAGCAGGGCTACGCTCAGACTCAAAATAAGCTTAAACACAAAGTGCATATAGCTTTGCTATCCATTTCTAGACAGGAGTATCCCCAGCAGCAGAGTTTGTGATAGCTGGGTGAGCAGCACGACGTTCACCTGAACACAGGCCTACTGCAGGCACGCTGCCAAGACCTACCGGGTCTGAAGCAGACATCAGGCACCTTTGGATGAGAGCTTCAAACGTGGTCTTCAGGATCAGGTGCTCCTCAGGGATAGGCTTCTTGGTAATCTTCTCTGTTGGCAGTGCCTGGACGTGCTATAAAACAGAACGGTGGAGGCTTTTCCAGGTCATTCTATGACTCCATGTAGTTTTAAACTACAGCTTGGCCCAATTCCCCCTCCATGTAGGTGTGTGGAGGTGGACAAGGCCTCAAGCAAGTACAAGAGGTTCTTCTATTCTATGCCTGGCCAACAGGATGCAAGCCCACAAGGCTTTGCTGATGTACAGAACGAAACCAGTAGCACGGGAGGTAGATTACCTGGATGGCATTGCCGATTGGGGCTCCGGGGGCTCCCTCTGTGCTGGTTTTGGAGACAGCAGGAGGCACGATGCTTGGCCCCAGTGACTGGGGAGCAGGCTGGTAGGGGCCCTGCAGCACAGGCTGCCCCACAGGCAGGTGTGCGGGCTGCAAGCTGGGAGCACCCACGGGTGCTGCTGGAGCTGGAGGCTGCTGCATCTGAGACTGCGGATCCGCCAGTGGGTTCATGATGGGGGAAGTGATGGGAACCGGGGGCATAAAGTTATCGGGGACCTGGGGGAATAAGAAAACACAAACCCAAGTGTGTTCATCCTGCCATCACAGCAGCACCGCAACTCCCAGCAGAGCACAACTCTCCCACTGACCGGTCTGTCTTCCCAACTTGAGTTCAGCCAGGCACAGAGCTGAGCCCCAGGCTTTACAAAGCAAAGCGACCAGAACCTGGTGTCTGTTGGTCTTTACACATGAGCATTTTGGATACAGCAAAATGTTTTGTAAAGAGGAGAGATGACTAGGTAAGATGCTGGTGTGTTCAAAGGCATAGAGGCATCAAAACAAAAGGAACAACTCCCATGGGAACTTGCACATTTCTCTGTGCATGGAAAGAAAAAAGATTACATGGCACTGAATGCTACGCTGAATCAATGATGCCTGAATTAAAATAGTAGTTTGGACAGCAAGAAAAGTACTCCTGTTACACCGACAGTTATAAAAGCAATGAATCACAGCAGTAGATTTGTGCATGGTGAATAATAAGTTCTTAGGAGGAAAACAGTTGAAAATACTGCTCTGGCTAGCAATGTAGATGTCTTGAGTCATTTAATAATTGCCTAAACCCATCCCCTCACACAGTGAACCTAAGGGAAACACACAAACATTTCTGATGGTGGTGGTAGGGGTTGTTAAATGCTCAACAGAGCCACAGGACAAACAACAGGATTCCTCACACAGAGAGGAAACTACCCTCAACGCTTCACTACGGCAGATGCCACAGCTCTCACAAACATATAGCAGTAGCAGACACTGTTTCCAGAAGGATTTTTATCAAGTTCCCAGCTCACTTATTCTCCTCTTCCCAAACACACTAGGCTCAGAGAGCAGCAGGCAACACTGCTCTGGAAATATTCTAGGCTAAAACATCCTAGGGAACAAAAAGGTTCCCAGGTTCTGCTCTGGGTCAAACATCCCCAACTACTATGACCTGCTGCAGTCTGAGGCTTTTTCACTCAACTCCATGAAAATTGTCTTACTCTCACCACATCTCCCAGGGCCAGACCCTCCATCAGGATAAACGGCTTTCAGCTCCAGCCAAGTCAGTAATCTGTAACAATTTGCACAGCCCCGTCATTTTGCTTGGGTATTATCTACAAACTCATCTGCTTGACTGCAGATTAAAATAGCCCAAGGTGTTTTTTTCCCCCCCAAATCAGGATCAATGTTGCCACTAAAAACAACTTCACCAAAAAGCCACCGTCTCTTTAGAGCTTAAATATTTTGAAGGAGATGTTGCATACTGGAAAGGCACTAAGGCCATTTCTGTTAGTGAAGCACAGGTTTTGCTTGCTGCTAACCCTCATCAAATTCCCCAGGACAAGGCTCAACTGTGATGAAACAGAGCTTCCTAGAGTACCTTCTTCTTCTTGGCAGCTCTGTTCAGAGCAGGAGGGTCGTTCCAGCCATTCTGAGGCCCTGCAACACAACAGGAAAAAAAGAGACCATCAATATCTTGAAGTAGGGGAAGGGCCAAGTTTTGCACTGCACCCTGGTGCTACCATCGGAGGTTTCACACTTGCCCGGCCCCTGAGCTGGCCAGGGTCACCTGAAGCCCCAGCAATCAAATCCACAGTGCTGTGTCTCTCTCCTACACACACCACCCTTCTGGCATCCACCAAGTTAAGTTCCTATGAGCAAGTGGGAAAAACCAATTGAGCAACCTCTTCTCTTGGTGGAGAAGCATTTTCAAGAGGACTGCAAAGGCAGGCAAGCTGCCCACCACAGCCAAAATGCAACTCTGTTCAACAGACAGCTATATATACATAAATATACCCCCCAACCCATATCCCCAAATCCTTATGTTAGAAAAACCAGCGCTGTTTGCTGAACTGCTTTTACATGATTGCTAATTTAATCATAAACAATTATCAGCAGCAGGGACCTCGGGATCTGTGGGGATCACCAGCGAGTGGGGATCACCTCCCGAGTGCTGCTGCAGTGATTGGACGCGGCGAGAGCTTTTTGTGTTAGGAAGCGCCGTGATCCCAGCAACACAGAGAACGCAGAAAAAAAGAGACAAAAAGGCAACAGGAGATTTGAATGGTTGTAGCCTGATTCCCCCAGCCACCCTTGAGACACAAAGGAGTCACAAAGCAGGTTTCCCTGGTCAACTCCCTCAGCTTTGCGAGGGCTTCGTGTGCCAAGAGCAAAGCAGAGCTGTGGGGCAGCCGAGTTCTCTGCACAAAGGCCAATTCGTGTGAAACAGGAAGGTGAAAGGAGAACATCTGTGCAGAATTGCTTCCAGGCAGCCTGGGATGGTTTCCTTGTAAGAAGCCTTTGAGCTCTTCTAAGGAAGAGCAATACTGTGTGTGTGTCTGCAAGATCTGCACCCACAAAGCTCAAGTTAGTGTGTTAGAAATGGCTCCCATCTCGTCCCGGAGCCCACGTACTTGGAATCACAGCATTTTCAGGTTGGCATTATGGCAGCCTTGCCAAGTAATCGGGATTTACTGCACAAAGCCACAGAAAGCCAACAAACCCAAATCCCCACTCAATGGACTTTTTTACCACAGTATTTTTCACTTAGCAAATGATAAATGCACTTTATATGGCAGACGGCAACATCACTGTAGAATTAGCTTGGCCTGAAATTTCATTCGTTCCTGAGCTTTTTTTAAACAAGCTCCATATCCAGAATATTCTAGAGGGGTAAATGAGAAAAAAAAAAAAAGTAAATAAAACCCCTTTCACATCTGATTTCTCATTAACAAAAGGCAGTGCCATCTCCTGACAGTCATTTGCCTCAGGAACACTACCCTGCGCTATCCACAACACTCCTTCCCAAAATATTTCCTATTTCTGCAGTGCTGATAATAAAAATACATTACGGAAAACCTCCTGCACTGTTGCTGTTAATTAATTAATTTCTTGGAGAGATTTGCCTTGAGGGAAGGAGGAGAAAAAAAAAACAAAACAAAACAAAAAAGGAAAACCAGCTTTTGTTTCTGTGGTTAAAAACTCCAAATATGTTGTTATTGGTTTCAATTAAGGCATTAAAATTGATTTGATTAAATTGTAATTGGCAAACAGCATTGCATTTAATGTTCTCTGAAGAACACATGCATTACTGATGTTTGTTCGATTAATTTCATGTAGTGGCTGCAATAATTTTCACATTAGGCGGTACCTAGTTCACCCAGCAAAGGAGAGGCCTGGTCTTGAGTTGGCAGGTTTTCTGCAGATAAAAATGCAAAGAGAGCTAGAAAACAGTTGTTGTTTAAAAACTAGAACAGCCTGACCGTACTTTTTTAATTAGCACCTGCACCCAGCGTGGCAGAAACGTCGCGTTCACAGAGAAGCCTCACGCCTGCGAGAGAAGGCAGCTTGCCCGCTCAAAGCAACACGCAAAGCCAAAAGGCAAGGCACAAGAACACTCTGCCACTTCCAAGAGGAGAAGCAGCAGGATGAGGTAAGTACTGGGGAATACTCCAGTCTCTGGGGTGGTTTTAATGCATTTTTAGGTCTGCTACCAACACTTCTCTCAACTCATGTCTGGGCTATTGCTATTTCAAACAAGATATGATGCTCTCTAATGGAAAACTGTTCAAAGTAGGTTCACTGAATTACACGGAATCACAGAATGGCTGAGGTCGGAAGGGACCTCTAGAGATCTAGTCCAACCCCCTGCTCAAGCAGGGACACCTCTGCACATTCTCTGCTTCTTCCCATTGCAGACAAAACACTTGCTAATTTGGGCTTCTTTTTCCAGTCTCTTTGCTTCAAGGCTTTTCTGTTGCTCAAGGGAGAAAGGTTGGTTAAATCAAATTAAATGTGGGCTTAGTGACTGATGGAAGCTCCAAGGACTCCTTTCTATATAGATTTGCAAACAAACAAAAACACACAAGGAAAATAACAGAAAACCAGCTCTAGAAGTACATCTTGAGCAGCATACTATGCTAATGGCCAGATGCTTCCAAGACTTCAAACTCCCCATTTTTTTCTTCCCCCAAATTTAATGGGTCCCATTTGCAAAATGAACATCATGCTCCCCCACCAGACCCTCGTGGCACACAGAAGCACAACAGCTCAAAGCCAAGGTGAGCATAACTGTGCTCTGCACCAGAGCACAGAGAGCCACAGGTTAACACCCACTCACAGCTATGGATTTGTGCAAGCTCTACATAATCATATATAAAGGTGCCTTTAAGTGACCTAATGTTCCTGAAAGATAGCATAGCATATATAGATAGCATAGCATATACCATAGTATTTAAGAGCAAGTTTTTGCTCTTCTTGTTTACATGACTTTTCCAAGGAGTCATGCAAAATCTGTATGGCACGAAGGGTGCACTTGGCTCTGTCTAGATACCGCTCTCAGCTGCATAGTCGTGTTTCAGTGGCCTGAGTACACGGATCCCACCCTGGTTTGAGGCCAATGCTGACATTGGCATGGGCTGCCCTCTCGTCACACTTGCTTGCAAAATGCAAGCACGTAAGGCCAGTCCTCAATTACTATTGCCCAAACCAGAGTGCCTTACTACTCCGAGTGCCAGTTGGGTCCTGTTGCTCCACTCTTATTGCACATGTGCCACCAGTGACACAAATACAGGAGTAAAGTGGATAAGAAAGAACCATTTTCTTACTCCTTGCATTTATTTGAAAGCACAGAAGCAATGCTGTCTGCATTATAATGTGCTGCCCCACTTGTCAGGCTTAGAAAACTTGCCAAAAACTCTTCCTCTACCCATTTTAATAATCCCTCTGATAGAGATATAAGTTATATGGGCCCTATCACATGGAGTCAGGAGAAGTCCCAGTCTTTAATGCCTAGCAGCAGAGACCCTGTCCCTCAAACACCCCTCAAACACTGGCTAATTTTTCCCCTACTCCCAGATGCAGTCATCCTTGGCTCTCCAGCTGGACCACCTGGCTGTAAAGCTCATGTGTACAATGGGGCTGCTCATAATTCCTCCCTGGCATGACATATTCAAGGCTACTGTTTCCAAACTGGCTGGAACTGAAGGCTGCTAAGGCAGATACAGGTTTGTTGTTGTGAGCAAGGTCCCTGGACCACAGCAAACGGTTATGAGAAGTCCTCACCTCGGCAGCGTGCTCTTACAGGCATGCTCATGCTTTAGATTAACAACAGGAAAGAGGCCATGTAAAAACATTTCTAAATCACTTCCAACCATCTTTAAAACATTCACAGCTACAGTAAATCCCATAACACTAGTGGTTAGGGAAAAAAATAATGAAAATTAGGTGATTGCACAGAAAATGCTTTTTGAATTAAATATGCAGCAAACCCAGGGCATGACCTGCCTCTTACGAAGTGGAGTTGCCTGGAGGAATTTTATATTTACAAAACCATTCTGCAAGAGAAGGCAGGATTTTGTGTCACCATCCATCAACAGTAAATGATAATCTCAGAACAACATGCTGCTGTAGCACCAGGTCTTAAGCAAGACAGAGGCTCTGTGTCCACAGCAAGATCTGACTCCTAGAGACACGACTGCCTGGGCTGCTGCAGCAACCGAGCTGCGTTACCTCCGGATGCAGAGAAAAGATGGCTCATGTTTTAGAAATGCTGTGAATTACCCTACAAGCACAAGCAAACTTATTGTGGAGCATTCACGAGGAGAAAATACATGCACACACAACTCCGAGTGAGCAAGCACAATGCTCTCCCTTCCCTGCTTGCCCTCCCCCCGGTCAAGCGCAGACCTGTTCTCTGGGATGCAGGAACATCACTGGCTGCAGGCAGAGTACCTGTTGGTCCTGTAGGTAATGCATAAGCCACAGTAGTTGCTGGAGGTCCTGGCCTGCCATGCTGAAAGGAGGCACCAGAAGGAGGCAGAGGGAAGGGAGAGGCCGGATTCAAGGCGGTTGGAGAGGGCTGAGGCTGCCCTGGGTACAGCGGGGAGGGCACGGCATGGGAAGGGGCAGATGGTAAGTACGGAGGGGTAGGGCTCAGGGTAGCATTAGGGTAAGAGGCTGAAGCAGAAGGAGCAACAGGCTGCTGAGGCTGATAGACAGCTGGTCCCCCCGTTCCGAAAGAGTACGGCTGTGTGGACTGATACGCTACAGAGGGGGAGAAAAAAGAGATTCGGTCAGTACCTCAGTCATCTCTCTCTGCTTCCTTCATCACCTGACCCTCCTCCTCTCCTGTAACTTTTCCCCCTACAGCTGGTTGTCCAGGTCCCACTCCTACAGCCCCATTTGCACTTGGAGAATTGTCGCAAACCTCCACTGGAGGAGCAGGGATATGGAGAAAAGACTGCTTTGGCCACAAGGACTTGCTTCTCTCCCTGGCCTCATTGCCTCCAGCCACCTCTCAGGGCAGCGTTGGAGGTACTGCTGCTCTGGGGTGTGTTCTTTTGCAACACTGCAATCTCACAGTGCTGTATCCAGGAGGAAAAATGCCTGTTGCAGACAGGCACCAGGATAAACTCCACACCAAAGAAGTGAATGCCAGCCTCTGGAATTTGGTGTGATATCACAGCGGGCTCTGAGGCTCAACTTCCCTGACTCTTCTCCGACCATCTGTGCCCTTGAACATTTTATCCTAACTTCTGTGTGTACTTCCACGCTTGTGCTCTAACCAAGCTTGTGCACAGTCCCCTTCCTAGCTTATCTCTACCACTGCCCCGATCCCTCCTTTCCTCCTCAACCCCACTCCCTTCCTGAGAGACTCCCCACGAGAATTGGACAGGTCCACACACACAGACAAGTTGGGTGCCTGCTTGCCAGCTCTGTACCATTGCTCCAGGACTCATCTGGGGCTTTGGCCCTAATGCAGCTTACAAGGGGGCTCAAATTTGAGGAGTCTCTTATTGGCTGGAAGACTCCTCATCTATGAAGGCAGCTGGTGACAGATGGTGTCTGACATCTGGTCCCCACTGAGAAGCAAAATCCCTTGGAAGAAGTAAGGAGAGTTCTCCTGCTCAAGACACAGAACTGGTGTGATTTAAACCCTCCAAATCCCATAGACGTGACTGGCTTTCCCTGGGAAACAGGGCCAAGGCTGGCCCACCTGTGCGAGACGGGTGCTGCTGCTACTTACTCTGTGGGTACGGTGGTCGGGCCCCTGGCTGCAGGTACATGTTGTAATTGGAAGAGGAGGTTGGCGGAGGGGGCATGGTGGGGTTGACAGCACCTGGCATGATGAACCCTGGAGGAGGTGGGTTGTCTCCCTGAGAAACAAGATTACAGTAAAAAGAGAGGGGGAGAGAAGAGGATTTAGTGGTAACAGCAACACAGTGCAGAAGCAGAACTGAATGACCAGCTCCCAATTCAAGGCCTAAAACCCCATCCCCTTTAATGGCCATCCACACAGGGATGAAGAGCTCCAACAATCCTGCTGCCTTTGGACATCCAACTTTGTGCCCTGCACGACAGTGAAGCACAGAGGTGTCACGCATGGTTTCAGGAGCAGAGGATCAGGCAACTCCCTGCCCAAGGAGGAGGCTCTTGCGCAGCACTGTGTTACTCGGCGTGTCGGAGACAGCCCTGCCAGCCACAGCTTTCAGCTTAGGGACTTAAATCATGACACTTCCGACTTCAGAGAGAAAGAGGAAAGGACCAACTAGTCTCATTGCGCTCCAAGTACCCTACAGCAGGGCAATAACTGTGGAGCTCAGTTGGCACAGGGCTTTTCAGAGTCTGGGCACTTAGCGTGGGGCAGAGAGCAAAGCAGAGGCTCACAGAGAGGAATAATGAAGGTTATACCTGTGTGTCACAGGGACAGCCTGCAGGAGGATGGCTGAGAAGGGCAGTAGGAGTTTTGTTACTCCAGGTAGTGACAGTAGGGGCAATTCTAACCTGAATTGAACAAAGAAATACCAATCATGGAAAACAAAACAATCCAGAAGTCTATTGGGTATCACGAAGTGCGAGGCAAAGAGGTAAAAATGCAAAAAAAAAAAAAAAAAATTGCATGCTGGGACTTCTAATGCAGCCATAAAATCAAATTGCTGTAGGAAAAGTGGATTCAAGACAGATTCAATCACTGTGCACTGAGACTTGGGTGACTCGCAGAGTGAAGGCCAAGCACAGGGAAGGGGCAGCTATTCCAGGCCATGGAGCAAGCGCAGTGTTAGGCGTGCCAGGAAGCCAGCTCTGCCATGACACGGCTGGTACCCAGCTCTCTGGTACCACATTTTCCTAAATGCTGTGGAAGTTCCACCCCCGCCCCCAAGCTCCTGCACAGTAGGCAGCAAACCACCACTTATGAACTCCATGTCCTGTGCTGAAATCAAACATACTGCCTGGCACAAGCATGGTCTGAATTAAACTTAAGGTCTATTAAAAAAGATGGAATCTACAAAAACAGTGCTCTCACCAGCATCTTTTTAATGACACCCTGCAGGCGTGCACAGCCCCTTGCTGGCTATCAGATGCCTCCTTTGCTAACCCTTATTTGTCCCCCGAAGCCCTTTCAGCTCTTGGCACTTGATGGAACGGAAGGCTAATCCCCGCAGTGCCGAAGTCCCGGGGTGGGGGAAAGCCGGGCCAGGCAATGGGCTGAACACCCAGGGACCTTCTGCAGCCAAGAATACTAAGAGGACACTGACACCCCCACTGTGGCAAAGGCAGAGGCAAAGTCACAGCCCCGAGGCCCGGGCTCGCTTCAGTGCACCCATTTCTAACACTGTGTGGGGTCAGCTTAATGCTGCAGTGAACAGGTGCTGTCGATGTCCACGTAACTCTCCTCACTGGAGTGATTTAAATGACTCTGCCTTTTCCTTTGATACTTGCTCTCTTCCAACTAAAAATACTGTGCAAAAAATCCATAACAAAAGGAAACTGAAGTTTCAGAACATGTTCCTATTTGGGGCAGCAATTAAGCAAATGCTGCCTTAAGTTGGAAGAAGCTGATACCCTCTCCAGATCTTGACTTTACAGGCAGCTACTCACACGCAGGGTGCTCACAGGTCTGTATCACACCTGGGCTTTCTGTCAGGTGCAAGGCTTACTTAAATAACTTGAGGTGTTTCTAAAATGGTAGGAAAATGTGAAATGGATATTCCAAAAGCACTGTTAAGATGATGCCATCTAGAGGAAAGCTGTTTTCTCCACAAAGAGGAAGGAGATCCTGCCCTTAAAGAGCATCATTTCCAAATGCAATTCATTGGTCACAGGAAGGAAGGTCAGAGACAGAAAAAAAGAGCTCAGACAACTATTGGTAATGATACGTTTAACATCAGATATAATGGTGTTAGTTAGCAAGGTAATGCTCCAAGCATGGGATGGAGGTTTTGGTCCTTCTGAAATCTACCTTGTCAACACCCTGCAGAGCAGGTAAAGGCATCCCAGTGAAGGCAGCCACAACCATTGATAGAGAGTGGCAAAGAACCAACTCCACCACCACTTCTCAACTATGTGTTTTTCTTCCTGCACCACTTTTTTTCTGGTAAGCAGTATTTGAAGGGCAGCACTGACAACTTGTGTCTGTCTCCTCTGTGCAAGGACAACGTCCCCATCACTGACACTTCTGCTCTCCCAAAAAAACCCAGCCCTGAGCCCTTGGACACAAAAAGGCCAGCGGTATCTGGGACTCAGCTGAGCAGCTTAAAGACTTGGCAAGGTTTTGGAAGTGGACACGCAGCCAGGTTGCACACCATGCTCCAGTGCCCAACAGCGTCTCGCTGTGTGACGCTGCGCTGTCCTCGGGCTGGCCAAGGAACAAGGGCATCTGCCCTCCTCATTTCGCTTCTTGCTTCCTGCAGGCCCTCCAGCTCGCTAGCCCCGTGCTCACCATCTCGCTGTCTCAGCATAGCTCACGTGCAGCTCTGCTCAGGCCCTGGGAGGTGGCTTTTACAGCAGGCCACCCCAGCAACAACCGCCTCGAGTTTGCTACTGCTCCTCACATGCAACTTCTACCCGGCAGAAAACTACAACATTCTCATTAAAAAGAGGGAGAAAACTGCTCTGCAGAGCCAGGCCACTTAACAAGGGGTTTCAAAGATGATTCTGGAGGAGCCTCCCTTGAGGCACAAATTAATTCTGCCCACAAGGTTCTCGGTGGTTGTCATACACTCACAGCTCAGATCAAGAGAAAGGAAAAGCGATTGTTCTATCCATCATTTTCCTAAAAACAAGCACAAGGTCCCCCCTCACCCCACTTACCTGTTGGTAATACTGCTGGGCTGGAGCCTGGGGTGCTGGCATCTGTCCAGGCACAGCACCAGCTCTTGCTTTGGTCACTGGCTGCCTCTCATACGGTGCCTTCAGGGCCTCCTGGCCCACTGCGAGCTCCCCTTGGGCTCTGCAAAGCCTGTCCCGTAACAGCACTATGTTTGGCTGCAAACAGGAGAGCACAGCAAGGGAAGGTCAACCGTGCAGCCTGCCACCCAGGCAGCCTGCAAACCCCGCAATTTATAGCGAGGGCGTCTCAGGCAAGGCAAACAGCCTGACCCTTGGCATCCTGAGGAGTGTTTCAAGAGCAGTTCTGCAGCCTAACGGCACTACACAGATCTCTGCTTGAAGCAAGCCTGTCAAGACAGACAAGCAAAGGGCAAAAAGAAGGGGTCACACACCTGGCTGGTGTCTGCGGGGAGGAACGTCAAGGCTGCAGCAAGGCTGCCCTGCGCGGCCAGCAGGCTGGCGTACTGGCTCATCTTCTCGGCCAGGAGGGCTCCCACAGCGCTAGGGTCCACGGCCTGGGTGAGCTGCACGGCTTTGCGCAGAATCACAACCTTCTCTATTAAGTCCTGGAAGAGGAGAATGAGGAGACAGAATGAGGACAAGGAGGCAAAGCAGTCGCAGGCTAAGCGCTATATCGGCTGCTCCTTGGGTCTGCACTAGCAGACTTGGCTCTGGTAATGAAAAGGCCGAACCAAACACGTGGACAGTTACAGTCCAGTTATCGCTTTCCCAGCGAGTGGGATGACAGAAGAGCAACCAACCACCAGTGCCTCCTGGCTAAGCCAATGTGTTGTGTATAGCTCAAAGCCACAAGAAGTTCAAATAACCAAGATTTTGGGGCCCTAGCAGCAATATGCATGCTCTCCAAAAGAATACTCTTTTGTAAAATATTTGGCAAGAGCATCACTCCCACCACAACAGCTCTTACTCCCACCTTAGGCACCTCCTGTTCCTTCCTAGCATTTTAGTGGGTAAAGCCAAGCTAACAGAAGTAAAAAGGATCTGAAGTAAAAAGGAAGCTCCTTTAGAGCTGTGGACAGTTTTCTGTCTCTAAGTACTAAGACAATCTTTCAGATATTCACCAGAAATCCTCCATATCTTATTTTCCTTCCATGCTCCCAAAAACAAGAGCCAATTTGTTGCCAAGTTGTGCTATTTTCAGATAACATAAAATTCAAATTACTCCAGTTGCTACTCCAGTACCAAAGGGACAGAGCACTGTCAGGTAGCATTACCTGAAGGACTTTCTAAAACTGACCCTTCAGAGGCCCTGAATAGATGGAAGAAACTAAAATGCTATTATAAAAAGAAATTATTCAGAAATTGCTTCATCATACTATTACCAATTCTTCTCTTCTCCCAAAATACTACCTATATGCAACATACTTCACTGCAGGAAATCAACCCCCCTAGATACAACCCCCCTAAAACCCTCAGGAGAAACTTGAGAAAGTTATTCTCTGGAATTAACTGTTGCCAGTACTATGTCAAATGATCCCTGTCTGTTACGCTACTCCCAGCATCTCTCTGCACACAAATACCAACCTGAAGGGACAAGGGGCTGTTTCCATCCTGAGCTTTGGTCCAGCAGGCAACCAGCTTCTCCACGTTGCCAGCACAAATGTAACAGAGACAAGCTTGCGTCTGCAGCAGGCTGTCACCCTCACTCTCCAGCCTGTTACCCAGGAGATCTAGACAAAATGCAAAGAAGATACCGTGAGTCACCCCACACTTGCTGGGTTTCTTCAGCACTTTTTCTACACTTTCTCACCTTTTGGTGCTTGGTCCGTGTCTTAGGGTACGTTCACAAAGCACAAAGTGGCTCTGAGCAGGGTCAGGGAATGTGGCCAGCATTCAGGTACCCCTTGTGCTGCAGCGGGGATAGACCCCTCCAAAACGCTCCCTAAACCAACCGTGTCTGCAGAGACGGTCAGTCCTGCAACTCATCTACTGCAGAATCTGTGTCTCCTTTCCCAAGGGTCAAAATGCTCTCACGAGAGAAGAGGCAAATGCTGCTCTGCAACATTTCTACTATCTCAGGCAGAGGCTCTCCAAACTGCTCCCTGCCTCAAAGGAGACTGGCAGCTGTGCATAGCACAGTCAAAACTCAGGCCCATCTGCTTACAAAGCCAGCTCTGTACCCCTCCAAAAAACAGGACAAGACAAAAATCAGGAACTGCTGCTGGAACACAGCACCTCATAGACTCCTCTCCTTTGCAGGAAGATTCAGGAGCTGTATTATCAACCAGAGGAGCTATAGCAAGGCCTTGCAATAACTCATCTGAAGGAAAACAGCAGAAAAACAAACAAAACGCACAAAAACAGAGCTTTGCTAGAAATTATGGGGATAAATGGCATCCAGGCTGTCAAGCAAAAACAAAACACACACACACACACAGAGCTTTGCTAGAAATTACGGGGATAAATGGTATCCAGGCTGTCAAGCATCCTTACCGCAAAGGGCTGCAAACTCCTCTGGCCTGGCGTAAGTCAGCACAGCAGCCAAAGCCTCCCTCCAGTTCTGCAGATCACAAAACTGCACAATCTCCTTCCAGTTCTTGGTTACAACTGCAGTGATAAGCTGGAGCAGAAGGAGACAAACCTCAGTAAGATCCTTGTAGCTGGGCTCATATTCCGTGAACAAAGTCCTTGTAATGCAACCTGCACAATAAATGCAACCTAACCACAAGGTCATCCCCCATTTCTGAACACAGGCACAGATAACTGGTCAACTCTCAATAAAAACGCCTTTCTTCTAAGGATGAATCACAGGAAAAAACGTAGTTCCCACTTTCTACAAAATTCTTTCCCTTGTCTTGGTCAAATATATAGAAAATCTGAAGGAAGAGATTGGAGAGTTGTAATACCTCATTTTTTCTTCACTTGTCCAATGCTACAAATGCAAACTATTTGTATCGCCAAAAGCTTGCTTACAGACTCTGCCCTGGGGTGCTGGGTGCTTCTTTCCCCAGGTCACTGTGCTTTTTGACCTTCAGGCCTGCTCCAGAAAAGCACTTCTGCACATGCTCATTTTCAAGCAACTGCTGCAAACACCCTTGTTGGGCAAGGGACTAGCAAAGTGACATGTTCAACCAACTGCCCCATGCTCCTGTGTGGCCACTTCTCCCACATCACTGTTCTCCTTGTGCTCTTCTCATGCGAGTGCTCAGAGGCAATCATGTGAAAGAGCAGTGTCAAAAATCACTAGCGTGGCAGGATGTTGAAAAGAACAAATAACCAGCTGGCCATAACATCCTTTTCCTAGACACGGGGTGACTCATGTACTCTGGCTATACTTAGCTATCCCTCTGTGCGTGCAGTGAAACCAAGCATCAAAGTCTCCGTTGCGAATGATCACAGGCAGGAATTAATACAACGCTACAGACACTGAGCATGAGCCTGCGTGCAGCACTTGAAGAATGTGTCAAGAAAAGACATTAAAGTGTTTGCTGCTTAAGATGTTTATCCCAATTAAGGAGATTTTACTAGTGTATACACAGCTCAAAGTAACACTAGAAATAGCACAAAATCCTTTTTCCCAGCTAGCATGCCTCCTCTTTCCAAGAAAATGTATTATAAACAGTAAAGAATGCTTGCTCTCATCCTGTGGATGCCTAACATCTATTAGGTTCTCACATACAGACATCTATAAGATGGCATGGAAACTTGTAATTCTAAAAAAGCGGGGGGAAGTTCTACCAAGAGGTTTCTTTCTAGCTGAATATACATACCCTGGTAATTTTGCTCTGCATCTTTGCAAAGTATTTTTCCTGCGTCCTAGAGAGCAGCTCTTGTCCGCCTGCGATGGCCAGGATAATGGCATCAGCCATGCGGTTGTCGTGCAAGCAGAGATCGACCGCGCTTTCAAAGTTACCCATCAGCAACGCCTGGGTAATCAAACCATCCACATCTGCAACAGGAAAAAGGAGGGCATTTTCAAACACAAGGTTCGGTTAAGGATGTGACAACAGGTATCTACAGGGAGGCTCAAGTTCATCTCCAGTCTCAAACACAGTGCAGTCAAGGCCAAATCTGATGGGACACTTTGAGTCATCACTTATCATGCTGCTGGAACAAGATGCTACCATTTCCTACAGGGCACTATTGAATCACCTCAGAGACAACTAACCTGAACCAGCATCAGATACAAAATTAGATGCAGACAGGACTCAAGGGCTTCTGTGTACAGAGGATGCCCTGGGAGCTTCTGTGCAAATAGCAAGGTGCTATTTTTACAGAATTGCTCTTTTATGGCATCAGAAATCACGTTCAGGTAGCAGCATTTCAGTGGTGGGGCATGAGTGCTGTGTACTTCCCTTCCTTCCCTGAAAGACCTGTGTTATGAAGACCTGTGTTATTGTTGAGAAATTAATGGAGGTAGGGACAAATAATGATAATGCTTTATGATCTGCACAGAAGTTTGCTTCCCCTCCCCACTTTTTTTTTTTTTTTTTTTTACCTCCACTAACAGAGATGTTAAATGTCTTCATTGCAGGCACTGAATCTTCAGGTCCATGTCTACGGTCCTTTAAGCCCTAAAGAAAAAGCACAGTTGTGGAGATTAGGCAAATATTTGGGAAAAACAAACACATGCTTAAAAATATGCACCTTGCATTAGACAGTAAGGTATACTCGCTTTCAAACTTCAAATTTCCCTAAGAGATCATTAACTCAGAAGGAAGAGCATTAACCCTGTCATTTGTTACAGCACTGTTTCAGCTCAGGAGAATCAGCTTCCCCTGGTACCTGCACGGAGTCAAGCATGCAGCACACTCAAAGCTCTGGGCTTATCAGAAGACCTCCAGCGTACATCAGTGAACCATTTTAAAAACACCCAGTGACCAGAGTTGAACATCTTTTTAAACAGATGCCAAAGGGAAAAACAGTGAAAGTTTCAGATTTCTTCCTGGTAGGGTCAAGTTTATGCAAATCTGAGTTGTGCATACATGGAGATCCCAAGCGGCAGAGCCTGGTACTGACCTGCACAGGTAAATGTGCCCGCACACACATGCATCTCCCCTACACCTGCCCCCCCCACCAAAATCTGAAATTCTCCTTCCCTTCTTGCTCACCTCCCCAAAGTAGCGTCTAGGAATGCTACCTAGTTTTCCATTTAGCTCCGCATAGAGTTTGAGCTCATCCTCCAAACAGCAGGTACCAGGAGCAAGCCTGGTCCAAGGAAGCACAACACAGGCTTCATTCTGGACACAGAAGCCCAGAGTACTCCAGACATGCTAAAGCACTTGGCTGGCTTGGCACAAAAGTGTTCAGCCTTGACAGAAGAACCTTCCTATGTAAGCTCCCCATAGAGAAAACAGAGAGCATCACCTGCTGGGTTTTTGAATTTTTAACAAAAGCCTTTAAGAAAAGCACAATGATAGCAAGGGTGAAGTCTCTCCACCACAAATATTCACAGCAAGACCAAGTGAGAGGGCAATAACTGCTCTGCTTCCTCCACCACAAGCCAGCATGTAAACACAGGTATGGTAGCTCCAGAAGACATGCTTGCTGGTAACACCTTGCTTACATACTGATTACTGAAATGGTCTCCTTTGAGAGCAAGAAGCACAAGCATGCAGTTGACATAAAAGTATATTTTGCACAGGGAGGTTCAAGAGAAACAAGAGTCATGTTTGGCCCAGGTAAAGGCACAGTGCCTGGAGAGTGGCTTTGTTCCCAGATGATGCATGATGTGGCTGGAAGCAGTCGAGAGCACATCATGACTGGCACCTTACATATTTATATATCTCCAGCACCAGGAAAACACAATGAAATGCTGTTAAAAGCAAAAGAAATACGCAGGAAATTAGTGTTAATCCAGAGGGCAGTGCGTACCTCTCTCAAGAACTGCTCCTCTGCAGCCTGGCCTTCCCCTGCCTCGGTCATGGCAGATCCATCAGATTCTGTGGGTGCCTTGAGAAGAGAGAAGCAGTTGTGAGGGGGGAAAAAGAAAGGCCAGGAGAAGAGAAATACTTGGCCCCGCAGAGCAAAGCCACCACCTTCTTGACAGTACTTAGAGCTACCCTGCTGTGCACAGGAAAGCATCCCAAATCCATGTATGATGACAACAAAGCGGTAGAGACCCTCCATTTCCTTGCTCCTGTCATTATTCAGTATCTTGTGCTGCTTTCATCTTAGCTGCCTGAAAATTTTTAAGAACTATATATATAGTTTCCATTAGGCAGCCACTGGTGACATCTAAAACGTATATGGCCTCATTGTAACGCCGCAGCACCGGCCAGGCAAAGAGAGCACAGCAGCCCTGTGGAGAAAGCAGTGCACTGGGGACTTGGACCACTAAAACTACAGAAAAGATCTAAACAGCATTTAGCAGGTGAGCAGAATGGAAAAGCAGACAGACATGAAAGACCCTGAGCCAAAACCTCTGACTGACAGTCCTTTGCTATGAAACACGCAAGGTAGGAAAAAGTTATGTTCATTTACACTAAGTCCCTTCATCCTACTGAACTTAAAGAGTTCTTACATGCTGGGTTATTCCTGTCTTAGAGTTACCAAGCCAAAAGAAAAATTATTCTTACTTTGCACATTATTATTGCATTATAAAACTTGACCAAGTTGTAGACTCCTGCTTACCTCTCCCAAATCATCATCTGCAAGGCCTTCTTTGTTCAGAGCTGAAGTAATCTGGAACACAAGCAAGGTTTTTCAGTTAAGTACCCTTTCATTTTAGAGACACCTCTTCGCTCATATCTCATACTGCAAAGCTGGCTATGTAGCTAATATTTTACTTGCAAAAGAGTAAATCAAAGCAATTTCCTTTCCCAGCCTGCTGATGAGCTTACTGCTAACTCACCTGCACACCAACCTCCTAAGGAAACAGCTTTTTCTGGACATTTAATGTTAACTCTGCCTCAAACCTCATGGATCTGCTGGAAGCCACAGTAATAAAAATGACATTACAGGGAAAAGTGACTATACAAGGGAGGGGAAAAAAAAAAAAATCACTCCTCCCTGCATTGTTGAGGGCAGCTCAGCTAGTGACAAATGACAGCTCTATTTGAGCAGAGCAACTGCCAGGAAGCTGTGGTTTCAATGACAGCGTGCATATGGCCTTGAGGTAGGATTTTACAAGGGAGAAATGAGCTAAATCCCCAGCATTTCTTGCTTTGCAATGTAAAGCAAGTCTTCAGATTCTTTACAGGCCCTCAAAAATCCCAATTTAATGAAGCACTTTTAGATTACAAAAAAATGTTAATACCATATCTGAATACGTGGACCTCGTAAGGCTAATATCTGATTGCTTCTAGTATAACAGGGCGTACTTTAAACTTAGATGGGATTCTTGGGAGGAAAAAAAGAAAAAAACCCACAAGACCTAGCTCATATTGCAGGAGCTGGCTGGCTTGGTTTTTTTTTTAATTATTCATTTATATCAAAAGAAAAGAAGTCCAGGGATTGCCCCAAACGTATTAAGTCCAGGGTTATCTTCTGGGCATCGCTAGCCTGCAGAAAATGTTGGCCTATATTTAACAGCACTAGAAAACATGGACTCCACTTCCATGTGGAAAGCTTTGCCATAAAACAGCTATGCAAAAAGGGGTCCTCACAGCTCAGCTCATCAGTTCCTCACCTACTGAAACTGTAGGGTGATCCAACATTTCAGGCTCCTCAGTTCAGCTGCCTCCATTTTTTCCAGCTGCACCAGCCCCTCAAAACTGCCACCACTCCTGCTGCATACACAGGACTGAGTTTCATCCGCATTTTCTAGTTTCAATCTGCTTTTGAAAAATAGGGTTTCTCTTGTGTTTGTCTGACTTGCGCAAGGAACATGTAGAAGCCGAGGACGGCGTATTTGCAAAAACTTATTTTCTTGGTAATTGTAACAAATTTGCTCTGGAGTCCACTTGATAAACAAACAAAATGACCTTTTTATAGAGCCACTCTTTCAAAATAAAAGATTAAGTTGATATAATGGAAATGAGTCAAACTTTCAAATCCACTGACTCAGAACTGAGCTAGACAGATCCTAGGCACAGGACTGAGAGCAGCAAACCAGCCAAAATGGGCATCTGATATCCCTGGGTACCAACAGGCAGATGGCACTGTGCAGTTTGTCTCTGAGCAGAGGAGAGACAGATAAACTCACCCAACTCCGTCTGCAACTTAAGAGCTCTGCAGTCTATGCCCAACACATTTCATACTACACCCTTCCTACCACAGATACTTCCCAACTGTTTGAATGGAAACATATTGCAGGTGTTTAGGCAAATCAGAGGCTTCATTACCTGCTGGTGACTCATTTTCAAATAAAGACAAATAAATATAGCTTTGGAAAACAAAGCCCTTTTATCTGTTGCTTCTGAAAATCAGATTTTGCCCAGGTTTTCCAGAAAGATACATAGCTAAATGATACAAAACACTCCCTGGTAATATAACTTCTGTCTTTCTAAATCAATTTCATTGTTCTAAGAAGGCACCTCACAAACAGGAATATTTTAGCATTATAAGAAGATTAATGAAACCACGAGGAACATAAAAGTTCTTTAACTAGAAAACCAAAAAAGGATTAGATTCCATGATATTCCAATATAGGAATATGACGTATAGTAGCTACATAAACAAATTCTACCAATGGATAGGAAAGCTTTTATGTGTGACAATGAGATCAACATGGGACAGAAAGATGCAAATACGCCTCTGAAGTCTGTTGATTGCTTTGAAATTCTCGGAGAACATTCATATTGAAAGATTACATAGCTACTAAAAAAACAAAAAGTGGGCAAAGCAAGCTGCAACTGCCATAAAAAATCTGAAGTTATTTAGGGAGAGGTAGATTGCTGGGAATAAAAGGGAACACTTGGTACATAAATAATGCATATTTAAGTCAGCAATATGGAAGCAAACAAAGGATTCAGTACAACAGCTCTATATGAGAGCTATATGAGCAGCAGCACAAATACTATCTGTTGGGAAGCACAATAAAAAAAAGTGTTGTATAAAAATGTGTATGACAGTGTGCATAAAAATGTGTATGATCTTAAGTAGCCTGCAGTGATTACTCTTTTAGTGCCAAATGTAAATGAATATTTCAGCCACATATGGCATGGCCAGCATTCCAGGTTGCACGTTACAGATGTGTGACTCAGTGAAATCACTTAACATGCATCTTCCCAGCATATTTACCTTCTTCCTTAGATCCTCTTTCCTGTATCCCAAGAGTTCCAGATATTTAGCACGTGAATCTTCCTCAAAATTCACCTGTGAAAAAGAAAAGTTAGAAGGAGTAGTCTGCAGTTGAATTTTCTTTTTCTCTCCAGCCTTTCACTTGTCAAACACAAACATGCGCTGAGCACTAGTGACTGCAGACGGAGCATGTAGGAACAATCTGCCTATCAGCTTCATGTGGAAGCCTCTAAATACTCAGAAAGGCACATTTAAAGTTGTGCCAAAGCTTTATTGTGCCTCAACAACTCATAGTAACAAACCGTCTGGACAAGAGACACCTTCCCTGAGGATTTAGGAGTGTTGCCCTCTGCTGCAACGTTCTCATGAACCCTCAAAGCACCCCCTGCTCCAAGGGCCCTCCCTTTCTTATGGGCCACCTACACTGCAAGGGCTTCAACACACCACTCCAAGTCCACATCTTGGGCTCCCAGCACTGGTTCTGCTAAAACATTGTATTGTGCAAAGGAAAACGTTTTTGTAACAGTCTTGTGGGGAGGTGGGGAATCCCTGGACTCCTTGTCACCCTCTAAGATGGTACCTTTAGGAAGGCCCACACGTTCTTCTCAAAGTCAGCCTGGGCCATATCGATTTTCTTCTGACAGTAGCTGACAAAGCCTTCAGACTGCACAGCTTCCTGCAGCTGGTTGGAGCGGGCCAGGAACTCCTTCTCCGTAACCACCTGGCTCACGTAGACGTGGTAACGCTGCTGCTGCTGCTCCATGCCTGGCTGCTGCTGAGCTTTGGTGCTCTCAAATGTAACCAGTTTGCCTCCAAACTACAATTGAGACACAGGTGTAGCATATAAAGGTAGTTTTTAATTCAAGACTGTGCCAAAATAACTATGCACACACACATATACATACGCACATCTGTACATACTCTTTTATACAGTGCATATAGGCACTGCATTTAATGGACAAACATCGCTGGCATTGTGATACTTAGGTGTATTCTCCACCTCCCCATATCCCTATGCAGTGAAAGAGCTGGCTTGAAAGAAAGGGTATATGTTCAACAGGACTTCCAAGTTTTTCCTTAAACTAAGGACTAATATCCCCAAATTCCAAAGAACTGGGGCTGTGGATCTGTAGAGTGTCTAGCAGGCAGGTTATCTTACGTTCCTGCAACAGAAGTCCTAAAAAAGTCCCATGCCCTATTAAATACACGATAGGGTATGATAGGCGCCCTGCTTACAGCAGGATGTATACCAGTTAAAAGCCTACTGAGAGGTGGAGAGGACACTGGCTAGGCAACACCACTCCGATCTGAGCCCCTGCTTACCGAGAACGACGCTCCCACGGGGCGTCGGATCCACTTGGGTGGCTTCTTTAGGGGCAAAACAACACTCTGCGAGGCCGTCTGCTGGGGAAGCTGCAGGGGTGGGAGGGGCTGACCTGTGCCAAAGGGATCGAGGTTCCCAAATGAAGATGAAAGCTTGAAAAACAAAGGGGAAGAAACACAAAAAAAATACAGAAGTGACACATCTTATTTGATGAAGCAGACAAACAGCATTATCTACACCAGATGGGTAAAATCCATTTGGCATGAGAGCCACTGAAGACTTCCAACATGCCTGCTGTTCTGTCTCCATTTTCTCAGCTGAACACTTCTCAATACCTGGTCAACCTGCTTCTGCCTCAAGCCGTCTGTGCTGCCTCCCATGATGGAGTAAACGCCGATGCGCCCGTCGAACGACGCCGCAGACAAGACAGCAGGGTTCCTGGGACACCACTGGATATCGAAGCACCACTGCGTGTTTGTGGGCAACTCATACAGCACCTGGCCAAGTAGAACAAAGCTGTCAACTCAGGGCTTGTAATAAAATCCTACTACCCACGAGAATGACAGGAGGGGATTTCTGCAGCAGTACTAACTCACTCAAGTCTTCGGGGCACCAAAAAAACCCACGTGTCATTCCAAAGGTATTCCCAATTCCAGCAAGACGGGAATGCTTTAACGCAGCTCAATGATCTGTCACTATCGCAAAAACCTACAAAATCCTTCCGCTCTGGCTAAAAGTTTTCAAACTCAAAGATGGGAAAAAGACAATGATGAAAGTATTTCAGCCCCATGAATCCCCATTAAAAAAAAAAGTATAAATAAAGCAGGGCCATTTACATTCCTTACAGCTGTAAGGCTGTAGAGCAGGACTATTAGGAAGGAGTCCTGTATCACTGGAAAACTCTGAAGGCATATGCTTCAGCTGCAAGGAATTAGGGTAGCTGCCTTAGCCCTCAAAGATTTCTCCCATAAGAGGGAGCATGGATCTGTTCCAACACCTCTTCTTCCCTCACTGTGTGGAAAACACAGGGAAGCAAGCATTGGAAGAACGGGTAAAACAGCACAAGAAAAACAGAGTGCTTTTAAAAATGCTGCGTCGCTTATGCCAGTGAAGAGAGAGATTTTACAAGTGGTTTGCATACAATACCTCGCCTGTGTTTGGATTGGAGCACAGAATTTTAGCATCCTTCCCACAGCTAAGTAGCAGCTCCGGATCTGCCATGCTCCAAGCAATGGCCAAAATGCCCCTGTGCAAAGTTACAATAAAAATGAAGAGATGAACTCATTTAAGAGCAACTGGGTATTATTTTTTTCTATAAAAAAGTCATTCATTTACCTGCATCATCAACACACAGTGTGTAAACCCGTACGGTGAGTGACTACTTAGTTGGACAACCTAATTTTATTAGTGCAAGGTTTGTGTCAGGAGTACAGCTGGCAGCAGTTGGCACACAGACCCACTGTTGTTCTCTCCTTTAAACTGGGAGTTGTTTTTATGGCATATGGAAAAGCTTCACTAATAAAATGGAGGTAGCATGGGAAATTACCCAAGCTTTTCCAGGCTTAAGATATTGGAGGTGAGGGAGGGCAGGAAAGAAGGGAGAGCCTCTACCTTGTATGGCTTTCCAGAACACGAAGTGGTGACGAGGCAAATCTCAGGTCCCACATCTGAATCACAGGCAACCTGTCGTCCTCCGAAGCCAAAACCATTTGTGTGGCAACATCGGGGTGCCATGCCAGGCCCGAGCAGTGCATCTAAGAGACAACACTAGGTAACAAACCGGCAACCAAGGGACACAGGACAACCACACTAATTGGGGCTAGATGCAGGGAAAAGGCGGTCCTGAGGGACTGCCCCATTTGCTGCTGTATTTCTGGGCAGCGTTTTGGACTGCATTCAGTTAGGATCAACTCCTTGACTCCACGAAGGAGAAGACTTCCAAATAATTTCCTAGGATGCTCAAATAGATCACTGTGCAGCCTCGATCCCAATCTTTCCATGTAAGACTATAAATATTCTTTAATGTAAAAAAAACCCTGCACGAAGTATTTTCACATTATTTCAGTTACATCTACCAATATTCCAAGAAAACCTGTTGTTATGAGGGGGTTTACTCACCCGGTTATTGTGGTCACTGACTTTGATGATGGGCTCGTTCTTCCTGAGGTCCCACACGGTTGTTCGGCCACTAGGGCTGGCAGATGCCAGGATGTGCTGGACCTGCCTGTTCCACGCGATGCAGCTGATGTCTTCAAGAGGCTACCACACACAGAACAACCTGTCACAGCCTGGCAAGCTGCCACAACACCCTCTTGTTTTTACACTCTGCTAAAACACACGTCTGTAGGGAGATCTGCCTCCCTCCCATGTTTGTTCTGCTTCCTGCGCACACAGGCTGTACGGCAGAAAACCTGAAAATCCCACTTGTAAAAGCTGCCTCCCCTCTGCGAGTCTAATACGTTAGTCACGTAGAACATAAAAGTATTCCACAAAAATACACCTGGGTACATGAACTGTACTTTGCCTCTGAGTATTAGTTTGTGACTTGCAGAGAAAAGGTAAGTCTGCTTGAAGGAGCTCTGTAGTCACGTTTTAACTCCTTAGGTTTAACCTTTGAAATAAGAGCAATACTAACACAGCCTTCCTCACTGCACTGTACTTCCAGCTGTCACTGAACACATGGATTAAAAGATTACACATTTAATTTAAGTGATTATCAGACATGGTAATTCCTATACAGAGATATTAAACAGAGGCAAATTTCCTCAAAAATGTCCATGTGATATTAAACTAATCCAATGATAATAAATTTAAAAAAAAAGAAAAAAAAAAAGAAAAAAAAAGTCAAACCCAGAGCATTTTAAACCCAAATTCTTTAAACAAAACTGATTTTCGTCCCATTTCCTCGCTAATTATTCTTCCCAACTTATCATGCAGTTATGCACTAATTTTTTGGTAACCACACCTAGCTGGCTTGGGCAATTTTAAGAACTAGACCAACATAAACACTTCTAAAAAAAATCCCTCCCATTCCTTTTTCTCCCTTACAAGGCACACAAGACAGAAATCCTTTCTTCTTTTCCTCCATAAATCTTCTTTGAAGAAATCACAGGCTAAACACTGCTGCAATTACATATTCCTTGAAAACCACAGATGCAACTGCCAAACCTACTGCCTCATTTTCTGATTTCTCCATAGCTGGGTTTAGTCTTTCCTACGTTTTTCTCTTCACCATCCTCAGATTCACATATATGCTGAAACATGCCAAGAAAGACTAGAAGAGATCCAGTCCATGGACCAGCAGTTAAGAATATTTTTAAAAGGGGTGTAACCAGAAAGACTTGGCTCAGGATTACTTGTTGCTTGATAAAATACAACATCTTGCACAGAACAGGGAGGCACTTAAAGATTTATCATTTTGTAGGTTTCAACAAACTATCAGCTTCAGTAACGTGCTTATTTTTCCTTGGTTTGCAGTACTTAAGACATACATATCTACTACCTGTGTCTTCACTCCTGGTGTCATTGGTGTGGCAAAATTGTTCAAGTCCCAGATATAGATTTCAGACTCATTAGCACCGGAGGCCACCAGATTAGTCTGTAAAACACATAAATACAGTGTAAAGTATATTTTCAATATCAGTTTTCATAATCTCAGTGGCTGAACAAATCCATAGGACTATCAGTTTATTAGGTCATTAGTGGCCACTTCTGCCAACACAAGCCCCAACTTTATAAACAGAAACGAAGTAATTCAGAAAGACCTCAATGAAGAGAGAGCAGCCTTGCTAAAAGCAACTGCCCACAGAAAGGAGGGCTCTTTAGAAAATGAAATCAACTGAATTCTCACAGGCATGAGGGGAAAAACAAAACAAAACAAAAAAAAACAAAACACAAATGGACATAAATGCGCTTTAATAATGGAGAAAAGCTTGTGGCTTTTGAGAGCTTTTTCTAGAAAGGCTTTTTCTAGAAATTGCCTTCCCCTCCTGGGGAGGAAATTTAGAGGTTGCGATGATCCATCCTTCCCATTCCCCTACAAGGCAACCCTAACAACTAAGCACACAAAGCAACAGAGCACATACATGCTCCCTGTGACCAGAGAAATACTGGTTCAGCCCACCAAAAGTAAAAAGGGAGACCAGGTGAAAACATGACAGAAAATCACCCATACTTTACACCTAACCTGAGCAGACTCACTGAAGTGAACAGTCTAAAAGGACTGAGAAGGGATCAGTCTGAAACTCCTTCTCCAGACTGAGATTCCAGTAACAGAAAAGTTTTTCATACTAGATACACACATACCCAGTTTTACCTGTATTTTTCAGAGGCTGGGAAAGGGACCGAAACATTTAGGGTAATATGTACTTAAGGCAGGCCGCTGATCTATGTGAACAACACTAAACCAACCTGGAAAATGTTGACATCGAGCGCTCGCACCGGTCCTGTGTGCTTGTCTTTCTGGGCAACAATGACTTCAGCATCTCCAGCTATAATTTTGGCTGGGTCGTAGAGGATGATGTTTCCATTTTCACCCCCAGCAATCAGGACTCCTGAGACGCTCTCGCCTGCGGTCATGCTGTGTGGCCCCCATATGAGTTTGTGGTACCTGGGAGACACAAAGACCCCAGGCTACAACCATGCGCAGCCACGTCAGCTAAGAGGCATCACAGACGCTTCCAAGAAAAGCTCTAACTGTGGCTGCCCTAACTGATGAGGTTCTAACGCTTGCTTGCTCCTCTATGCTAGAAAGATGACACGTCTAAACCTTTCTCCTCATCAAAAGGGCCATCTCCTTTGGAGCTGCAAAATCAAGCAAAGCCTCCCACTTTGAGCTTATTTTTGTATAACGACAGGAATAAATCAAAATAAGGGCTGTTAGCCCATTCAAACCCAGCCTGGAGATAAGACTCTAGTATTTGAGGACAGCTTTAAAAAAAAAAATAATAAACCTGTTGCCCTGGATGCTCAGCCTGTGGCCTGTTCACAACATAAATATGTCATTTGCACTGTGGTATCCTTTCCAGAACAAGTCAGAAGAATTCAATGTGCTTCCATCTATTTCCAAGCTTTTGTCAATCTGCAAGTACTCCATTTTCCTTCACTAAATAAGCTTGTTCCATCAAGAGAACAGCACTCCTGTGTATTTGGCCATGCAGAAAACACGCCTTCTACAAAGGACACATCAATCGCTTGTTGGGCAATCAGAAAGTAAAACGAGGTCGTTTAGAAAGTGAGGGAAATTACTTTAGCATCTGCTGTTTATTGCTAATCTCTTACTTATCTAAGGACAACCTATAAATAATTTCTTTAACACACCTCAGGCCCAGCTCGATAAGCTGCATACTACAAACACCTGGACAAAGAGCATGTGTCATACACACACTGAGTTACCAAAATTGCCAGGCAGGTCCTTTTTCTGGGTACCAAAATGATTAGAGTCCTGAAGCTGCTGAATTATGCAGGGAAGTCAACTCACCCATGGCTTTCCTGGACACCAGTAATACAACACGAACACAATCCAACAGGGGCAATGCAAGAACCACCCCCCTCAAGAGACAGAAAGGGGTGAGGAGTTAAAAACAAAACAAAAAAGCATGCATTTACTTTCCATTTGCCCTTTGCTCCTTCAAAGACAAAGTATGACCCTATGAAAGGGCACAATACTTTCTGGAGAATGACAATGTAGACTACTTGTTGCAGAACTGATTTGGTGAGAACTGAATCACTTGACCATTTTGACTTGCTGCAAGGCAAAATAAAGGCAGAGGCTCTGCATCCTCACGCTAGCAAAAGCCATTTACACCTGGCAAATGCACATGCCACTCGGCAAGCCTGGGAACATCTTAGCCACAATTAAAACAAAGTTGACCCATGACATTTTAAAGGATCAAACGGCTCATCCTGCTCTCTGTGAGTCAGTTGGGAATGTTAAGCCTCAGCTCTGCCTGCACACCAGGGCATTAAGCACAGGCTGGGGCTGTTTCTCCCAAGCCCTGCGTATCAAAACGCTGATGACTGCAGGACTGGTCCTGGCAGCTCCAGCAGCACAGCCTGGAAACTCACCACTACACAAGCAAAAACCAAACTAAGCTTCCTGCAAAAACTAGTGTTACTGCCATTAGTACTCCCATTAGTAGCACATCCCTGAAGAGGGTCACAACCAAGCTTCCTGCAAAAACTAGTGTTACTGTTTCTACTCCCATTAGTAGAACATCCCTGAAGAGGGTCACAACATTCCTGCATGCAAGCATGGCCAAATCCTCATTCAGGACCCTGGAATGTATTTCCACTCAACACAACTTCCAGGAACCATGCTTGGAAATGCATTTATTTGGCCAAATGCACAGTAAGGGCCTAAAGGACCCAAATGCTGCATTTTGGAGACCTGACTCACTTGCCTTCACTACTGCACTACGCTGTCCCCTCTGAAGAGCACTGCCACTCACGGGCCACCCTTCGGCCCAAAAGCTCTGCTCCTCTCCTCATAACTGCGCTCGAGCCTCGCACGCTGGCCTTTCAGTACGCAATCCTTACAAACCCGCTGCGTACCTGTGAGAGGAGGAGAAGGTGGCACAGGACTTCATATCCAGGGAAGGGTCTGCTAAGTCCAGCTCGAATATTTCTAAGGAAGCGTTGGTGCTGAACGTTGCATCCAGCTGCTGAGCAGACGTACCTGCAAAGAAGCATGTGCAGGGATGAGAAGGACATGCTATAGAACGCATCAACTGCAAAAGCAAGCAGGCAGGGCATAAGAGCCCCATCAAAGCACCATCTGCTTTGTTTTATAAGTATTTCTATGTAATTCTCCTCCCATTGATTTCCTCCTCCGTGGGTTTCTTAATCAGCATGAAATGGGAAGCTTTAGGAGAACGCTCATCCCTAGCTGATTACGTAGAAGAAATTGAGTTAACAACAGAGAAACAAGGGAAGTAGGAGATGAGCAATAAAGAAGAGTTAGTCAATAGGCACATCCGGATGTTGGAGTCTTAACCTGGAGAAAAAGAGTTGCTGCTGTTGCCTGCAGAGCAGCAAGCATGTGCTCACAACACACATACAATTAAAAAAGAAGGCAAATGAAGGAATAAATCACTTTAACAAGGCCAGAAAAATGCCTCTGAGGTACTATATAGTATTCTCCATTCCAACTGCAACCTTCAGGCCACAAATCAACTACTCTCATTTTCATCTGCACCCGCCTCACCCCAAGCAGACCAAGGCCCCCTGGCCCATGTCCCCACAACTCACCTGTGGCCAGGTAAATGGGGTGCTGCAGGGCAGGGCTCCATGCCTGCATGGCAGTACGATCAATCTCCTTCAGCTTCATTTTGCTAAAAAGCAGCACAACAAAAAGGTAATTCTCACGTGCAGTGCAGCAGTACCTAATGCAGAGTTAGGTGCTGTATTACAACCCTGCAGCAGGAGCCACCCAAGAGCCCTTAAGGTCCCCCTGGAAGCAAGGTGATCCCATGCTGGCCCTGGGGCTCCTGCAGCTGCTCCTGCCGTTGGGTACAAAAGCAAGGATAATTCCTAGGCCTCAGGGACGCTCTAATGAAACCCTGCCTGTCAGA